>JANAVB010005999.1:0-325000 GCA_029216955.1 Iris pallida
GAAGATCGAAAAAGTTCGAGTTTGTATTGACTTTTGGGATCTCAATGATGCTTGCCCTAAAGATGAATTCCCTCTCCCAATTACTGATGTCATGATCGACAATACACGTAGATTCGAACGAATTTCTTTTATGGATAGGTTTTTCGGATATAATCAAATCTGGATGAACCCTGAAGATGAAAAACATACTTCATTTCATACTCCTCGTGGAGTGTACTGTTATACAGTTATACCATTTAGTCTTAAGAATACAGGTGCAACTTACCAGCGAGCTATGAGTACTATCTTTCGAGATCATCTGCGAAAGACTGTCGAATGCTATGTTGATGATATTGCTGTCAAAAGTCGTTTAAAGGAAGATCACATTCAATATTTAAGAACTATTTTCAATCTAATGCGCCAGCATCAACTCAAAATGAACCCCACCAAGTCTTTCTTGGGTGTCTCTAATGGCAAATTTCTCGGCTTCGTCATTACCTCTAAGGGTATACACGTTGATCCCGAGAAGATCAAAGCCATTCTAGAGATGCCTCCTCTACGCAACCTAAAAGAGCTATGAGGATTCCAAGGTTGACTTGCGTACATCAGGCGGTTCATTTTAAATTTATCTGGACATTGCAGACCATTTACTCAATTTATGAAGAAAGGTGTATCTTTCATTTGGATGGAAGAATGTCAACGAGCATTTGATGACATAAAGCGGTATTTAATGAGTCCACCGGCTCTTGTACCACCGATCTCAGGAATACCTTTCTTAATGTATGTCCAGGCAATGGATCATTCATTGGCAGCTTTGCTAGCTCAGAAGAACAAGGAAGGTCATGAACAAGCCATCTACTACCTTAGTCGAACGATGATTGGAGCTGAACATCGTTATAGTCCGGTTGAAAAGGAATGTTTAGCCTTAATATTTACTGTTAGAAGACAAGATATTACATCATAGGCCAAACTATTCATGTCATATCCCGAGTCAATCCTCTTCGATTCTTAATGAAGAAGCCAAGTACACTCAATTCTAGGCTTGCTATATGGGCCATATTATTAGCACAATATGATATGGTTTATGTTCTTCAAAAGTCTGTAAAAGGTCAAGCACTTGCTGACTTCTTAGCAGCTTATCCTGTTCCTGAAACATCTAAACTATATGACGAGATTCTAGACGAAACATTGGAATCAATATGATCTCAGAAGAATTTCCTACTTGGTAGTTGTTCTTTGATGGAGCTTCTAGAATTGGACCTGGATGTACTCTTGTTGCTAGAGTAGGAATTATTCTCGTTTCACCAGATGGATTAGCTATTCAAAGGGCTTATTCTTTAGATGAATCATGCTCTAACAATGTAGCAGAATACAATGCCTTGCTCATTGGACTCCAATTAGCCAAACGATTGGATATTGAATATCTCGAAGTATATGGTGACTCTAAGCTGATTGTTAATCAGGTTAGAGGCATATATGAAGTTCGACATCAAGATTTGGTACTTTACCATGAGCCAGCAACCAGAATAGCTTCTTCGTTCAAAGGGTTCTTCATCGAACATGTACGTCGCTGATGCAATACAGAAGCTGATGCCTTAGCTAACCTAGCTGCGATATTGGCAGTGCCAGTCAAAAGACAACAAATGGTTGTTATCTGTAATAGAGAACTATTTTGTGTTGAAAATAACCGTAACATTGAATTCAGCAATCTAACTGAAGTCAAAGTCATTAGCGAGGACTAGAGAACACGTTTTATTGATTTTGCAGTACATGACATATTGCTAGAAGATCCTAAGGAAGCTACAAGTATTCGTCGTCGATCGCTTCGATTCTATTATAATCATACTACTAAAACTCTCTATCGAAGATATTTTGATGGGTTACCCTTGTGATGTCTCACTGGTGATGAAGCAAAACAGATATTACGCGAAGCTCATGATGGCGTTTGTGGAGCACACCAGCCTGGTCCTAAACTACAGGATCGTATTCGACGTATGGGCTACTACTGGCCCTCTTTGGTATCAGATGCTATTGACTATGCAAGAAAATGCCGTGCATGTCAAATTCATGCAGATTTTATTCACCAACCGTTGGAATTTCTTCATCCGACTGTTGCCTCATGGCCTTTCGAAGCTTGGGACATGGATATAATTGGCCCTATCAATCCTCCTTCATCTAAAGGACATCGTTTCATCTTGGCTATAACCGATTATTTCTCCAAGTGGATAGAAGCTATACCTTTGGCTGAAGTAAAGACTAGTAGTGTCATCAACTTCATCAAACATAATGTGATATACAGATTTGGTGTCCCTCGTCGAATCATCCATGATAATGGGCCACAATTTGTCAGCCAAAAATTTAATAGGTTCTGTTATGACAACACAATCAATAATGTTGCTTCTACAGCCTATAATCCCGCAGCTAACGGGTTAACTGAAGTATTCAACAAAACCATTATCAAACTCCTTAAAAAGTTTGTCTCTATTAACAAACATAATTGTAGTGATAAACTTGGAGAATGTCTATGGGCATATCGTACTATTGTCCGTAACCCCACAGGTTGTACACCTTTTTCGCTAGTATATGGATGTAAAGCTGTCTTACCATTGGAAATTTAAATTTCTTTATTGAGAATCGCCATCTCTAATGAACTTACTACAGAGAATAATGATCATCTTCGACTTCAAGAATTAGAAGCGCTCGACGAGAAAAGGTTGCTGGCTCAACAACACATTGACTTTATCAAGCCCAGATTTCAAAGCTTTCAATCGCAATGTCAGAGTGCGAATATTTCAGGAAGGCGAGCTAGTTCTTACAGTCAGACATCCTATGACTTTGACTCATATGAGCAAAGGCAAGTTCGAGACAAAATGGGAAGGTCCATATGTGGTAAATAAGGTTTTCTCAAATGGAGCCTATCAATTAACAGATATGGATGG
Organism: Iris pallida; assembly: GCA_029216955.1. NCBI lineage: Eukaryota > Viridiplantae > Streptophyta > Magnoliopsida > Asparagales > Iridaceae > Iris > Iris pallida. The sequence continues at coordinate 2,919 of JANAVB010005999.1, forward strand.
CAGAGTTGCTATGATGCCTATCAATGGAAAATTTCTCAAGAAATATTATGTGTAAAAGCAAAATGTACTTTATTTCAGAGACATGATGTAAATAAAAGTTCATTTTATTCAAAAGCAGAATGGAGTTACATAATATTAAGGACGGGGAGGAGGCCCTAATCCTTCATAATTAAACACATAGTTTGCCAACAGTTCAAACATCTCATTGTCTGAACTCACAAAAAATTCACAAGCAGCCATCCTCAATGCCTCTTCTTTGGTAGTCTTCCCAGGCTCCACTAGGTTGGCAATATAGTCCTGTCCTAGTACAGGAGCAATTGAGCCTTCACCACTTTCTTTCTGAGGAGGCACTGGAGGGTCAGCAAGGGGCGTCTCGGTCTTTCCTTCAATCTTCGGAGTGAGCAAATCCTTGGAAGACATTTTGTACAGAAAGAAAAGAAATGGACAATATCTACGAAAGTTTATTCTATTTATAGATAGAACAAATAGATAGTCAACCTCAAGAACTGATGCGACTTTTTGAAAGAAGCACAATTGTTCATTCATTTATAACTGATTGTTCATTTTTCTTTCTTCAAAAACCGATGCGATCGTTCATTTGTTTATTCTCTTCCTTGAGAGTCGAAATGACTATTCATTCATTGTCTTTTCTTCAAAAATTAAAATGACTGTTAACTTTTCATAACGAGAGTCCACGTTCTCCACACCTCTGAATTCTGATTACTTACATCAACAACTTGTCACATCCATATTTTTTTTGGATTCTATTTTTTCATATCGGCACATCAAAATCAAATTATAAAAGAAAGAAGAAGAGAAAGTCAATTTTTATTCCTTCTTTAAAAACATAGATACATCTTGATGAAAATCTACTACAACTGAAGGTCTATTACATCTTTGGATCTTCTTATTGACAACTGAAGGTCTATTACATCTTTGGATCTTCTTGTTGGTGCCAGTTTCTTGTCATCTTGTCCTGAAGCAGCGAGTAAGACAACATAATCAACTTTGGTCTTCTCTCTAAGAAAGACGAGAGGAGAACCACAGAGTACAACAGCCCAAAGATAAGCTGTTGTTAATGCAACTGGTGGAGAAAAGACGACCCGTCATAGGAACTAGGAATGAGATCACCCTCGTGATACGATTCCTAATTCTGTCTCTCCACCATCCAACTCTCATGTATAAAGGCTCTTCCTACCAACTGAGGAAGACCCTTTTGGAACACAGAGAGTCCTGAGCTATCTGATTTGAGTGTCAGAATCACATGAGCTGTCTGATGTGGGTGTCAAAAAATGCTCTTCATATCATCCAGGTCGCCGATGCCAGTTTTGAAGAAGCTCGCCAACCAAACTTCTGCAAAGATTAGCAAGAAAAGAAAAGTCAGTAAAATCTATCAAAATTGTGCACTGATCAATAGGCGCATATAAACTGCACGCCGATCAACAGGCGTATATCAGCAATGTGCGTCTATTCTCATAAGAACAGGTACGTATCAACAGTATGCGCCGATCAACAAGCATATATCAGCAATGTGCTAATATTCTTAGAAGAACAGGCGTGTATCAACAATGTGCGTCGATCAACAGGCGCATATCAGCAATGTGCGCCTATTTTCAGAAAGTATAGGTACATATCAACAGTGTGCGCCTCTGACCGAAGTCAGACACTGATCACAGTGCGCGCCTATTATCAGAAATTCAAGCGCATATCAACACTGTGCGCCGATCAACAGGCGCATATCAGTAGTATGCACCTCTGATCGAAGATAAGATCACAGTGTGCGCCTATTGTAGCGCATATCAGCAGTTTCTATAATATGCAAGTCAATACCTATCTTAAAAAGTGGCACAAAAGTAAAACACTGTATGAAAGCCATTGGTTCTTAGTTGGGACTTACCAACATCTGAAGGTGCGACATGCAAAAGAATAGCATCATGATGAAGTGGCGCAAGTGAACTTATGGATAGTAGGACCTTGTGAGAAGTTATTTGTTTTTGAGAAAGCATGAATGTCTCTTTCGTTTTTGGCTATCCTTTTAAAAGTGTTGAAGATGAAAACGGGCGCGTCATTCTAGGAGCCTATTTCGGGAAAGAACTAAACAATAGGCGCTTAAAACCACGTAATGGCTGCCATGTGTCTCTCAATAAAACAGTAAACATTGAATTGGTCAACAGAGCACATCTACATGCACCGTTTGAAATTACAGCCACACAATATATCAAAAATTATAAAAATTTATTTTCATAAAGATGGGTGGACCCCTACAGACAAGGACACAAGAAAAGAGGATAAAAGCTGGCACGCTTAACATTATTTCTTTTTCTCGTCCTCATTGGTCAGACGAAGAGCAACGTCCAATTATTGCATGTTGCGGATCCCTGAGCGACGCATCAGATTAAGGGATCCCTCCGAATCGCCGTGCTCTTTAGAGGAAAGTGATGGCCCTGAATGATTGAAGACTGTTGGGTGTAAACCAAAACAGTCTAAAAAGTTTACCGCCTCAGTAACGGGTCAGCCTCCAACAAATAAATCGTAGGCGTAACGTCAGGTTTCACTTCAGGGGACTTGATTTCAGTATCAACATTGGTCTCCATCTCCTTTTTCCTAGGCGCCATCGAATTACAGAAGTAAGTATAAGGACCAGCCCCTATATATACAATTAAACTGACTCTTCATATTCCTTATGGGAAACTGAAAATCATCAATGAAATTCGGGAAGACGAAGAGGAGATCGAGTGTTTTCGAGAAAGAAATTTAATTATGACGGCTGGACATTGACTGGCGCAACTTGACTGTAATGCCCCGCTCCGCACGATGCATTACGGTGAGTCGTTGACTCGAAGAGTTACGTTGACCCGATGAGATATCAATGCAAATCGATGAAAGAGTTACGTTGGCCAAAGGTAAGCTTTGAGTCAATTGGAATCTATGGATCGAATCGATGCAAATGATAAGTCCCGTTGAGCAAGTGCTAATTTTAGTTGATCTGGTGTGCAGGCTATGCTTCTACGCTGGACGATAAGAGGTCGGCATTTTGCCTTATGTAATGAAGTATCCGCGAAACCAAATCGTGGCCTTGCAACGGATTGTGGCATGGGCGCGATAGGCCAAATCAACCGAGTAGTTCAAAGGAATGGATAAGTCTGGGAGTTAGCTATGCGACCGAGTTATGGAAGCGAGACGCTTCAATCGGCGAGACAACAAGGCGTATCGGCTGAAGGTGGATGGGTTCTTGACTCTCTCTTCCTATTCCTTCACGTCTAATAAGAGATATCATTATATGCGTAATATGTTATCGAGTTAGCGAGCGTGGCTCGGCGATTAGGTGCCTTAATATGCGTTGAACACTAAGGTAGAACATTTAACATTGAACAATTGAAGCGACGTGCATCAAGTGTACGAGTCGCGGTAGGACAACGATGGTAGAACATTGAAAGAAAATATCGAGATGTGCATCACATGCACGCCTCCGAGAACATTGAACACTAGGCGTAGAACATTGATTACGGTGCTGAGCGTGCCCTCGGGCACTTATGCTACAAAAAGACTAAGTAACTACGAAACTAGGCTTTGAGAATGACTTACGAATGGTATGCGTTGAATATGAGTATGAGATGACTAAGCCGTTGGGCGTCGTGCATCAATATGGATGTGTTGGGGCATAACGCCGACGGAGCTCCCCATATGGATGGTGGATTATGTTTATGAGATGCGAATATGTTTATGGTGCGAGACTATATTTATGGAACACGAGATTGGTTGGACGATATGACTTGTATGCTATGGTACGTATTGCATGGTCAATGGACTCGGATGGCCCGTGCACGGGTGCGGCTTTCCTCGGACGGTTACGGCGGGGCACCGGGACCGTTCGACCTAGGAGGGAATTATGTGTGGTATTTATGGTGCACATCATTCGGATGGATTGTGACCGTCTAGTGCTGTGATAAGCTATAATATCCGTAAGTTTGGGATCCTTCGGATACTGGTCTAGCAACCCGTATCGAAGTGATCGTAGGCTTACACATAAGAGATGCCAAGTCCATTACGGTGCGAAACACCATGACCTTCATATAGTTAGGGCCGGTGGGTTGAGATGAGAGTTGGGTGCAGGCGCAGGGCCTGCGACCCCTATGCATTGTCTAAGTTTATGATTGGCTGGTTACGCGAATCATATATTTGCTTGTGTAAGTTTAACCATTGCAGGCTAGGCAAATAGGATGGAGATGAGCACGAATCACTATGTTTATGTTTTAGATTATGTCTAACTGTATCTGCTGCAGGAACACGGTGTGGGACACATTTACGATATGTTGCTATACATCGAATATTGCCATAAAAATGATCATAAGGCTAAATAGAAAGATCACCAAATAATGATGCATGTTCCACTAAATTTACTTAGTGTTTGGTTTGGGTACGAGCGGATCTTGATCAGTGCGAAGCGAGGACGAAAGCACTAATCTCCCACTAGTTATGTGCAGGTTCAGGTTATGATCGGCTCGGGGCGGAGCTTGGCTTGGACGTACCGAGGCATAGAGTCCTTGGCGTTCAAAAGGAGCTACCGCATAGGCTTTCGGACTTGCGACATGAAGATGTTCGACCTAAGACTACTTGGTACCTATAAGGAGGTATAATGTATGGAACAATGTAATCCTTTGTGAGCTAGAGAGATCATGAGCATTTTAGCCAATTGGCATATTTTGTTGGGCTATTCAGAGCCTTTGTAATCTTCAATTTGTTATCAATAAAAGAGATTCTTGTGTTATACTTTGTTTCCTTCCGCTGATTATGTTACGAATTTGAGATAATTACTATATGAACCATTATCTTGCCTTGCACGAGCGCAACTCCAGGCTCGTGCGGCATCACGCCCCAGCGGGACGATGATTCGGGTAAAATCTAGCGAGGACGAGCGATTTTCCGGATCGGGGCGTAACAAGTTGGTATCAGAGCGGTTCCATCCTTTGGACCGTGCATGAATCTCACCCTCAGTTGCTTCGCTATCGAATTCAGTTGACTCTAAGTTGTTTTCGCAACCGCATGGCTCATGGATCTGCTCGACGCTACATTGGATGTTCCATACAATAAGTCTATATTAAGTGAGTACGTTTGCCACAAGTATGTCGTGACTATCACGCTATCTCCAAGTGCCATCGGAGAACGTTGGTTGCACAAAGTGCAATGAGTTATGGAACATTGGTCGCACGAAGTGCAACGAATACGGTGATGTTGGTTGCACGAAGTGCAAGGATATACGTATTGATGGTCGCACGAAGTACGAGAAAGTTATGTGTTGTTGGTCACACGAAGTGCGAGAATATATGTGTTGTTGGTTGCACGAAGTGCAACGGGTCGATATGTGAGGCGATGCGTGTTATGTTGCTATAAGAACGGTTATGTGTTATTGGTTGCACGGAGTGCAGTAAGTCGTGGATCGTTCGTTGCATCAGTGCGACGAGTCGATATGGTATGATGCGTGTTGTATGGCTATGCGGATGGATAGCGATATGTTGCACGAGATTGAGTAAAGACCTTAAGCATCGAGAATGAGTTGTTGCACGAGTTGCAACGAGTGAGATTGGAAGATCGCGGATGCGATAGTATGAATCGGGTTGGTCGCTAAGTCAAGTTGAGTAGGCAAACGTTTATGTTGGCCGTGTGTCGTATTGAGCTTTGAATAAGCTAATGTTGCGGGTGTGATCGATATGATCGCCATGGCACGGTTAGATCAAATGTATGTCAAACTTGAGCGAACGACTATCATGTTGGTTCAGTTGTTGTGCCAACTCGAGTAAGAAGAACGCTAGAGCTGGGATCGGAAAGATCGCCAGACGAGATAGTTGATTGAGAAATAGATGTCGGACCTATGCGGAATGTGATGTCGAGCAATGACTCGATTTCGAGTGGTATATGCAATACCACTTGTGCGAACAGTATGGTGAAGTATTATATCGATAATGATAGGCTCGATCCTGAGTGGTATATGGAATACCACTTAGCGATAGCTATGTTAAGCTGCTTGGTGACTTGCGATAGATTTCGTCGAGACGATTATGTTGTTACGATATGTTTGTCCTCAACGGACGAAGTAGTACCGAGACTTGAGTAGGAATGACTTGAGAGAAGTCAATGCTAGTATGCTTCGATAAATTAAGTTGAATGAGTATGTGCGAAGTCGTACCTACGGAGGATACATCGGACGAGAGTTCTTTAAGTATGAGTCGAACGGTAGACGGAGCAAAGCGAAAGAAATATTGCGTCGAGGAAATAATTGACTCGATCGAATTTGCGTTGAGTTAAGTCAGTACGGAAGCTTGTTCAGAATGTGTTGAGTAGGTACGGAGAAATTGTGCGAACGAATTTGGGTTAACGCGAGGAGTCGGTAGCACGATTTTGGAAGTGCGAGTTAGGGATACGAGAATGGATATGTGAATTAGAAATTGTATCACAATGATGGTAGTGAGTTATAACGGGATGAATCTTGATAAGTGCGAGACTTGATTTGTTTCGAGTTCGGATAATGCAATGATTGCAATGGGTTTGAGCTTATGAGAAAGGAAGATGTTTAAGTTATGCATATCGACGATGGTATTGAGGCGTATCATAGACGATATACAATAACTCGGGGATACTCTGATCGAATGAACGAAAATTATGTTGAGCATTGTTGTTTGATGAACAAGATGCAAGTTAAGTTATGGCAATTGGGATGATAATGGTAGGAGTGCTTCGGAAAGTTTAAGAGTGGATGGATGTTACTTGGATGAAAACGAAAGTACTTGATTGGTTCGAGGATAACCACAATGTTGTCATTCTTGTCTTATACGAGTGCAACTCCAGCATCGCACATGCGTCACGCCAAATCAGGGCGATCATTCCGCGTGAGCGCTAGTATGGTGATTCATACAGCGGGAATGATCAAACTTACAAGGCAAGGCAAAATTGAATTTGACTTGTGGTTTGATGCGAAAGTTATTCGAGGATGGTTTTAATGAGTATGGAATGTCGGACTATGATCACGAATAGGTAAACTCGGACTTAAGGCGAGTAGATGTCATACGACTAGCAAAGATAGTCGACGGTAATGCATGAGTGATTCGAGTAGTAACGGCGCGCAAGCGCATGAGTCATTCGAGTATCAACGGCGCATCAGTTGCGTGGGAGTAGAGAAATTATGGATTGCTATGTAGGATTGGATAAAGTTCCATAGGAATTATTGGGAATTGATTTGGCTTCGCGATAGGATATAGCATGGTTCGTTGTAACTGTCCCATGTTGATGATCTTCAATTATCGAGCGTAGTTTCGGGGCAGATGACCCTAGAAAACTTGACCGCCAAATCAAGTGAATGTGGGAAACCATAGGACGAACCTATAGAAGTCGAACAAGAAATTTTATCGAGAATGAAGAATGAGGTAGTGCACGTTGAGGATAAGTCTAGGCGATTAAGTATTGTGGTTCGGAAGTTAGCGAGTAGCCTTCGAATAGGTGTTGAGGAATGTGCTTAGCGTAGCGATGCGGTAAGGCGATTGCAAGAATTCTGCAATGCGCGAGAGCAATGGATATTAGAACGACCCTAAGAGTTGTATCATAGATAAATTGGAGTAACGGTTAGGTTATGTGTGTTGGGCGCGCCATCTATATTACGAAATGAACTAGTCGGAATTGATTCGGAAAGTGAGTAAAGGATTGTACTCGGTCGAGAATAGGAGATGGACATATCATAAGAGACCTTGGGTCGGAAAGATTGTTGCCTTTGAGCATCGTAGACTCAAGTTGACCTCTTGTGTCGGAAGAGATTAAGCATGATGTCTGGATAAGTTACCTAGCGGGGGTAGCCCCAGATGCGATGCGTAGGCAGTTCGAGAACGTGGATCGTGTTGGGATAGTTGTGTGCGAGACTTAGTACGGATGGTAGGCAAAGGAATTTGGACATGTTGGACTTAGTCCATGTCGTTAAGGCCAAATGTTATGAATGACTGGATGAAAGAATTGAGTTATGTGAGAGATAGGAAACGATTGGGCGAGTAGCTATTGCGGAGAATTGTTGCGATCGGATGCGCAACGGCTTAATGCAATACATGCGTTAGATGGCCGTCGAAGAAACTTATGAGATCGAAGTTACGGGTTTGATTCAAGTTATGTGCAGAGATGTACGGAAGAGGATCGCATATTATGGGATGATGCATACGAGAAGTTTTTTGGGGAATAGTTGGTGCTTGAGATTAAGTTAAGCTTGTTAGTTGTCCCGATATCCTACAACTAAACTTGGCTGAAATACGTATATTGGTGGGACGTCTAAAATATGTGTATGACCCAAACTAAGTTGTATGATTCCAACGATAGTAGCACGAGATCGTGAAACGATCTAGCGAGACACTTGGCTTAAGTGTTGGTTTCGGTTCGAGGACGAACCTTGTTTTGAGTGGTATATTATGTAATGCCCTGCTCTGCACGGTGCCTTACGGTGAGTCATTGACTCGAAGAGTTACGTTGACCCGATGAGATATCGATGCGAATCGATACAAGAGTTACGTTGGCCAAAGGTAAGCTTTGAGTCGATTGGAATCTATGGATCGAATCGATGCAAAGGATAAGTCCTGTTGAGCAAGTGCTGATTTTAGTTGATCTGGTGTGCAGGCTATGCTTTTACGCTGGACGATAAGAGGTCGGCATTTTGCCTTATGCAATGAAGTGTCTGCGGAACCAAATCGTAGCCTTGCAACGGATTATGGCATGGGCGCGATAGGCCAAATCAACCGAGTAGTTCAAAGGAATGGCTAAGTCCGGGAGTTAGCTATGCGATCGAGTTATGTAAGCGAGATGCTTCAATCGACGAGACGATAAGGCGTATCAGCTTAAGGTGGGCGGGTTCTTGACTCTCTCTCCCTATTCCTTCACGTCTAATAAGGGATATTATTGTATACATAATATGTTATCGAGTTAGCGAGCGTGGCTCGGCGATTAGGTGCCTTAATATGCATTGAATACTAAGGTAGAACATTTAACATTGAACAATTGAAGCGACGTACATCAAGTGTACGAGTCGCGGTAGGGCAACGATGGTAGAACGTTGAAAGAAAATATCGAGATGTGCATCACGTGCATGCCTCCGAGAACATTGAACACTAGGCGTAGAACATTGATTACGGTGCTGGGCGTGCCCTCGGGCACTTATGCTACGAAAAGACTAAGTAACTACGAAACTAGGCTATGAGAATGACTTACGAATGGTATGCGTTGAATATGAGTATGAGATGACTAAGTCGTTGGGCGTCGTGCATCAATATGGATGTGTTGGGGCATAACACCGACGGAGCTCCCCATATGGATGGTGGATTATGTTTATGAGACGCGAATATGTTTATGGTGCGGGGCTTTGTTTATAGAACACGAGATTGGTTGGACGATATGACTTGTATGCTATGGTACGTATTGCATGGTCAATGGACTCGGATGGCCCGTACACGGGTGCGGCTTCCCTCGGACGGTTACGCCGGGGCACCGGGACCGTTCGGCCTAGGAAGAAATTATGTGTGGTATTTATGGTGCACATCATTCGGAGGGATTGCGACCGTCCAGTGCTGTGATAAGCTATGATATCCGTAAGTTTGGGATCCTTCGGATACTGGGCTAGCAACCCATATCGAAGTGATCGTAGGCTTACACATAAGAGATGCCAAGTCCATTACAGTGCGAAACGCCGTGACCTTCATATAGTTAGGGCCGGTGGGCTGAGATGAGAGTTGGGTGCAGGTGCAGGGCCTGCGACCCCTATGCATTGTCTATGTTTATGATTGGCTGGTTGCGCGAATCGTATATTTGCTTATGTAAGTTTAACCATTGCAGGCTAGGCAAATGGGATGGAGATGAGCATGAATCACTATGTTTATGTTTTAGATTATGTCTAACTGTATCTGCTACAGGAACACGGTGTGGGACACATTTACGATATGTTGCTATACATCGAATATTGCCATGAAAATGATCTTAAGGCTAAATAGAAAGATCACCAAATAATGATGCATGTTCCACTAAATTTACTTAGTGTTTGGTTTGGGTACGAGCCTGTCACGACCCGTACCTAGTATTTGGACATGAGTCGTGGGTACGTCCAGCCTACACCGCAGTATCGACGGTAGAACGCTGTCTAGTCATCTCCATAAATTATCAAATACAACCACGCAGTTTATAGATTTCCACAAAAGATCAAGTTTGCATATCAAATCTCATAGAAAATTATGAACACAATATCTATGGTAAAAGAAACAAACTGATAACTGAAAAGATCACAAAGTGTAGAGACCAAATATGATAGAAGAAACGATCTCAAAATAATCAAAATGTACCAAAGGGATGTCCACCACTCAAATCTCATAATCCATATGTAAAAGAAAATACAATAAAAATAGTTTCTGTGAGCGACTCATGCACTATAAAATGCTGTTTAGCTAATAATCTCCTGCGGAGGATAGCCCCGCATCCAAGTCCTCATGCATGCTCAAATCAGGATCCACCGTATGCTCGTAGTAAGTGGAACAGAACTCCTCTAATTCATCACCTAAAATGTTGGTTATCCAGTCAGGATTGGAACATGTACACATACGACCACTATCCCAGCTCCAACAGAATCACAAACATGTATGCAACATATGAGAATAAAACTAGGAAGTAACTAGCATCATGGTACAAGAGAAAAGACAAGTAAACTCTATCAATAAGAAATATCTACTAGAAAACGAATATGTAGATCATGGTGACATGGCAGGTGACAAAACAATAAGGAATGACTGAAATAAAACTGTCTACGTGAGTTGAAATATCATGTTCGACGTGTGAACGGCTAAGGGGTAAATCCGGCATCTACACATGTCGTGTGCAGATTCTATTGTTCACGAATAGACATCATGGGGATAGAATGGGTAGTCCACACGTCTACTAAGATATTTCCCTGCCCAGGTCGTACTCATGGAATTAATTGTAGTGAGAAAAATATGTAAAGGACAGTCAATTGTACTATAATTCTATGAAACTAGTATTCGTGTGGCAATCGTGTATACAAGCAACAAGACATATGTGTGACATGTAAAGAAACTATCAAAGACGGTAACAATCAGTATATGCACTTGCCTGTCGCCTCGAGCTGTGAATCCTAACTTATTGTTGAGTTGGAGTCCAAGTAACCTGTGATATGTATTAAATCTAAATCATCATATGAACTAAGCAAGGTAAAGCTGTTTTGGAATTATTGCTAATTACTCGTACAGTTCTAAATGGTTTTTAAATGGCCTTGGGTGGTTTCTACCCTTGGCAACTTCCTAACGTAACCTACAGGTATACCTACAAGTATCCATGTCAAGACTATTACCTATCTATATAATATATCTATATAATATATCTATATATATATTTTCCTATGAAAATAATGGTGCCCAACTTGTTCTGATAACATGTAATACTTGAATCCCCATATCACCTCTTTATTACAATTAATAGAGTAAAGTATTGTGTAGTTATATCCATCTATACACATTTCATCTATCTATTTGATACATTGCTTACATGTATAATGCGTTACAAGACTTACTTGGTAGTGTATGATACAAAACATATGACTTCGACTACTAGGTAATCTGTCTCCCTAATAGGACAGGTCAAGTACTCCTTAGAGGCCATGTTAGGATACACTCTCAGAGCACTGTCAAGTACCTGGAATATCTGGACATAGGTTCAGGGGTGAACGTCTTGGTGTACACCCTGTCTATCTTAGTTATCTTATTGTCTTACCCCTCTAAGGCTTGAACATCGGTACAGGAACTCCCTTCCTGATGGACACCCTCCTGAACACCAGATTTACAACTCCCTGCTAACATAGCTTCCTGTACACACTAAACTCAGACCAGGTTATCCCTATTTCGACCCAACTACTCCAATTTCAATTCTCCTACTAGATACCCCTACAATTTGTTCCTTTATCTGTTCCAAATGTGCATAGATATCAACTGCACACTCTTAACAGGTTTGTAACTGCTGCTGCTCTGTTTTTAGACATCTATCTACTCCTATGGACCCAATTTACTAACATATAATCCCCACTGATGCCTGGCACTTCGAGGCACAAATCTAAACTACTGAATGGAACTCTCCCATGTTCAGTTTGTTGCTAACTTCTCATACTTACCAATGCCTACATCAATTGCGGCACACTGAATTATTCCACATACAGGTCCATTGGTCTGATCTTGAAGGTATTGGTCAGAACATCAAAACGAGGGGACTGGACTCAAAAAGAAATAGTTGGACAGATGAACAGTGACTGTTACTCTAAGGTTAATGTAAGGACTGAATAAGTGAGATGCCAAGGGGCTGATACCATATGTCTCATGGACTGCATTTATATCATCTGAACATAACCTGTGATCAAGATAGGACTAATACTCAAGGATGCAGTGAACTGGACCGTACATCATGCGTATAATGGATACATCATAATATGAATGGGCTGTAACTAAGGTTCCTAAATCTGTTCTCTAATAGTCTGGACACATATGCTCAAGACTGGATGTTACATACATGCAAACTCGAGCCATTATCCTTCCCGTTAGTTGGTCTGAACTTGATGTGCAAATGAATGAACTACCAATAGCCCACACGAGGACTGGGCAGATCATTCAGAGGTTTCCATGGATGGATTACCAATGTTAGGACTATTATCATGTCAAGGAACTGCAGATAAGGCAGCATGAGATTACTACTCTCATCTAAGTGTCCTGATCAGTATATGTATAGGAGGGATTCCATGTACTCCTTGTGGTTTACCGGGATGAGTTTTCTGTCCTCCATATATCCACAGTCAACCAAGGCTTTCCCACTGGTTTACTAGTACTCTGTAACCCTTCCCGTAGGCTACTGGGGTTGACACTCATGCCATCCACCTCCCAGTCATCAGGTGTAACATTCAATGCCCTGGCCTATGGTATCTATAAATATGGGGCTGTACAATGGATATGGAATGAATGATACTCTTAACATACTCCTGGTTCCCTACTACTGGACTGTATGTCCTGCTAACCTATCCAAGCATGGGTCCATAGGGTTAGCACAGTTACTTGGTGCAACAAGTTTTCATATTAGTGAATAAACCAAGGATAACTTAAAAATTGATGTTAATATGATACTAGTGGATACTCGAATATCAGGGTCATCCAAGATGACATGTTGTACTCAGTTGCAGTAAGCAACAACCTGGGAAACCAATACTCGAGTCTCTGCCCCTACCAGTTACATTGCAGTAAGCAACCTGCATACCTGGTAGTAATGGCAGTTCACACGTTTGGGTTGGTTTACAATATCTGATTTATGATTCTGATATGAAGGGCATGGCTCCATTCCCCTCTAACCTTTAGGGTCTAACACCAAGTGTCAAAACTAGTGTTGAGTGACATCTGACCCTGATTATCAAATCGGTTATCAAAATCCAGTATGCAGCCAAATACCAAAATGATACCAAGGGATATTTTTGATGATTCTTACTTTAGTAAGGCTGAAAGGACCTGTCTACAGTTCCATACACGTTGGTACTCAACTAAAACCCCTTGGGCTCGATAACGAGTACATCCCCTAAACCCTTTATTGTCATTAAGGCGAACACCTACCCGTCTCCTCCTAGATGAGCTATTAACAGGCGTTTGCAAGACTATATGTAGATTAGTTCTAATGAAATCAAACCATGGGTATGAAAGTTATTACCTGTCGAAGGGTTGATTGCTTCGACTCTCCCAATATTCCCTTGATGTAGAGTAGAAGAAGACTTGTGGCAGGAAAAATTAGGGTTTATAGGGAGAGATAAGGGCATTGATAGCAATATATATATAGACTAAATTGAATCTTTGACAGGATAAGAAGCGGAAATTCAATCATATCTGAACCCCTCTAGGTCTCGGCGGTTAGAGAATTTGAATCCAGAGTTTAAATCTTATATATATTCGAATATGATTTAAAATAACACAATTGCACTTAGGTCCCTCATCTTTGGGATATAAGAAAAAACCCCTTCTTTCCTCATTTTTATTTACAAAGAAGTAGTAATATATATACTTTACTAAATTATCCTATCTAGGCATTAACTAGTGATTCGGCAATTAATAATAAAAAACATTGGGGATTTCGGGTCAAGGGCTCACAGAGTGGGTCTTGATCAGTGCGAAGCGAGGACAAAAGCACTAATCCCCCACTAGTTTATGTGCAGGTTCAGGTTATGATTGGCTCGGGGCGGAGCTTGGCTTGGACGTGCCTAGGCATAGAGTCCTTGGCGTTCAAGAGGAGCTACCGCATAGGCGTTCGGACTTGCGACATGGAGATGTTCGGCCGAAGACTACTTGGTGGCTATAAGGAGGCATAATATATGGAACAATGTAATCCTTTGTGAGCTAGAGAGATCATGAGCGTTGTAGCCAATTGACATATTATGTTGGGCTATTCAGAGCCTTTGTAATCTTCAGTTTGTTATCAATAAAAAAGATTCTTGTGTTATACTTTGTTTCCTTCCGCTGCTTATGTTACGAATTTGAGATAATCACTATGTGAACCGTTATCTTGCCTTGCACGAGCACAACTCCAGGCTCGTGCGGCATCACGCCCCAGCGGAACGATGATTCAGGTAAAATCTAGCGAGGACGAGCGATTTCCCGGATCGGGGCGTGACATTAACTCAGTCAAAACTTTTATAAATTCAAAGTATTTCAAAACTTTAAAATATTCTCAAGTTTTGAAAACTTTGAAGGGGGTCTTGTAGGGCCTAAAAATCAAGTTGCGCTATGCATTTACTACTCAACAATTAAGTTGTTCCTCAAAAATCAAGCTGCGCCATTGATATGAAGCTCAGAGATCAAACTGCGCCATTGATCAGGTTGCGCCATATATATCAGACTGTGCCCAGTCATATTGTGCCAAAGTCTACGTGGCGTCTGACATTTAATGGCCATGATTACCTGACAGTACTGACAACTGACAGCATAGTAAACGAAGAAAATCTCTTCGAATTATGCCTCTCGAGGAGATTGGATTGACAGCTGTCCTGCACATCTTATGAGTTGTGCCTAGGCGCAATCTAAAAAAATTCCTTAGTTGCGCCTAGGCGCAATCTAAACTAATTCCTTAGTTGCGCCTAGGCGCAATCTGAACAAGCTTCTTTTTAAGCTGCCACGTGCCTATCCATTCAGTTGCGCCTAGGCGCAACCGAATCAGGCGCTTTGACTTGTTGACCGAAGCTCGCGCAACCTGATGAAGTTGAGACAACTTACATTCTAAAATAGGATGACGTGGTGCACATGCCACTAATCTCTCGAGACGTGTCTACTATTCTGTACACGACCACGCGCATCTCAATAACATGATGCCACGCGTCTAAATACAGTTAGTACACGATTGGTTAACTGAATGAAAGTTGGCGCAACATCAGGTTGGCGCAACCCAATGTGGCACAATCCAGTCTTGCGCACATCAGAATAACTGTTAAAACAGTTATTTTCAGAACTCTATAAATAGAGTTTCCAATCATTGTTAAAGCATCACAGAGATCAGGAATTCTTACAAAAGTGCTGCTACATTCTCCAGAGGCTGTAGTCTTCATGTTCATATAGTCCAAGTGATAAAGTGATCGTCTTTTGATCAGATTCCTACAGTTGTACTTTCCCAGAGTTTAAATTGTACTCTTTTCAAAAGTTTGTAATAGAACAACTTTTTGTTTTTGCAAACAACGGGGGGGGGGGGGGGAACTTTTCATTCCACCCCAAATTTTCTCTCTCTCTTTCTCTCTCCGGCCGCAGACTTTCTCTCTCTCTCCAGGTAATCCTCTCTCTCTTCCTCTCTCACTGTCGGTGGTCGGGGCGACGCGGGCCGTTGGTGGTGGGGGTAGGGGTCGCTGGGGGGTTGGGTCGGGGCGGCGGGGAGAGGCGGGGGCCGGTGGTGGTGGGGGTGGAGGTCACTGGGGGGTTCGGGTCTGGGCGGTGGGGGGAGGCGGGGGTCGGTGGTGGTGGGGGTGGGAGTAGGGGTCGCTGGGGGGGGGAGGGTTTCGGGTCGGGACGGCGGAGGGCAGCGGGGGCCGGTGGTGGTGGGGGTGGGGGTCGCGGTGGTGGGGGTGGGGGTCGCTGGGGTGGGGGTCGCTGGGGGTGGGGATTCGGGTCGGGGCGGCGGGTTTCGGGTCTACGGTGGGGATGGCGGTCGACGGTGGTTGGGGTGGAAGTTGGGGTGGGGGTGGGGTTGGGGGTCGCGGTAGTGGGAATGTCGGTCGGCGGTGGTGGGGGTGGGGGTGGGGGCCGAGGCCGGTAGTAACACACACACATACACACACAAACACACACACACACAAACACACAAAAAATTTGTATATATATATATAAACTTAGTATCAAGGTTCAAAGTATCGATACCGAAATCGGTATCAGACTATTCCTATGAGTATTGGTATCGGCGATATCGGTAGTATCGACGGTTTCGGATCGGAGTATCGTAGAAGAATATATAAGTTAGTATATATATAAAAACTTAGTATCAAGGTTCAAAGTATCGATATCGGAATCGGTATCGGACTATTCCTATGAGTATTGGTATCGGCGATATTGGTAGTATCGACAGTATCGAAGAATAGTATATAAGTTAGTATATATATATATATTTAGTATCAAGGTTCAAAGTATCGGTATCGGAATCGGTATCGGACTACTCCTATGAGTATTGGTATTGGCGATATCGGTAGTATCGGCAATATCGATAGTATCGGCAGTTTCGGATCAGAGTATCGTAGAAGGATATATAAATTAGTATATATATAAACTTAGTATCAAGGTTCAAAGTATCGGTATCGGAATCGGTATCAGACTATTCCTATGAGTATTGGTGTAACTCCCTGAACCTATTTTCGGGTATTATTGAAAATTTTCTTTATTTTTTCATGAATGGATAATTGATTTTAATTTTCGATTTAAAATCTTCTGATTTTGTTAACAAAATACGATTTTAAGTAATAAATACGATTTTAATAATTTATTGATTAATTATAGATTTTTTAATTCTGTGACTGCTAAACTGTGTGGAAGATCTTAATAAAGATATATATATATATATATATATATATATATATATATATATATATATTTTAAGAACAGAAGCTTTATTGAGGGAATAGGCGCAAAATGTCGAAGCCTATACAAAAGAGCACGCTGACGCGACAAACTACTGGAAAGGAAAAGTGCTAGAAGCACTCACACAAAAGTGTGGGAGGGCGGCCTAAGCCAGGGCCTCCCAGAACAAGTTGGGGACGTGAGAGCAGCGCCTCCTAGCTTTGGTGCATTGTCTGATGAACTCGCTGTACAACTGTGTAGGGGTAATTGGCGCCCTTCTTATCTGTGTTTATTCCTGTTCTTCCAAAGCACCCAGATGCCGGCGGCTGCAACGATCTAATGTCCGTGGGAGCGGCTCCAAAAGTTCAGGAGATCGTAGAAGCCCCCAGTCGGAAGGCCCATGTTGAGCTTGTTGTGAAGCTTGTACCAAATGCCTGCAGCCATATATATATATATATATATATATATATATATATATATATATATATAATTTATATATATATATATATATATATATATATATATATATATATATATATCATGATTAATTAAACCTTGTTTGATTTGACTATTGGTTTTGAGGGCTCTTATTAGTTATATTTTGATTTTTTGGTTATTGTACTAGCATTATTACTTTAGTAACTGGAGTAGTATTTGTTGGTTTAACTAAATTGTGCAATTAACTAGTAATTATAACTGAATTAGTTATTCAGTTAGGAATCTGTTATCAACTAATTTCGTAATTAGTTAATTAATAAAATCTGTTAGAGGGAATATGTGATTTTTGAAATTCTATTTTAAAAACTGTTTTTGAATTTTTTGAAAACTGTTTGATCTGAATTTGAAATTCTGTTACAAGATTATATAATAGCCTCAGATCTATTTCTAATTACTGCTCTGCCATTGAACATACACCCCCAGATCTATTGTTAATTACAGCATTGCTACCCACATATTTTATTATAAATATTCACGTTATTCAACATTCTGACACAGCACAGTTTCCAAAAAAATTAATTACTGAAAACACAGTCACATACTCTCTCTCTTTGTCCTCTCTCCCCGACCATCCTTGGCCGTGCACCACCGTGGCTCCGTCGTGAGTCACCGGAGACGAAGCCAGTATCACCGCAGTTCATCTCCGACGACCGAAGCCGCCACTCGTCCTCACGCGCCACCTTATCATCATCGATCAGCGAGCCGCCTCGACTGCAATGCAGTCCACGAAGATCGTGCCATTCTTGGGAGTGGTGCTACCCCTTCGAGAGGAGTGCCACCCCTTCGATTCCCGTCCATCCACTTCGGAGAACATGCTGCCCCTTCGAGACTCGAGCGGCCATCTCGAGTCCCATGCGACCGAGCCCCGAGGAGCCATCCCGAGGAGCTCGCCGTCGTCGTCGAGCCACCGAGTCAGAAGAGTCACTGGAGCCGCCATCTCGTCGTTGACTGGAGATCCACCGTCCAGTGGCTGGATCTGCTCAACCACCGCCGCCGCGACACGCCAGCATCGCTCCAGAGCCTCGCCGACCACCGATCACTCGCCTCCGCCGCTGCTGGATCTGCTTACGAGGATCGACGTCCCCGTCAGGCCGGTGAGCTCCTCTATCGATCTCTTGAAACCCCTCCATTCTTATTTCTAGGGTTTTGTTTGTGGGAGTTTTGTTCTGGTAGAGAAATTAGGGTTTATATTTATGGTCGGGCTAGGAAGAAGGAATAGGAAGTCGGGCTGGGTTAGGGTTTCTGAGTGAAGAAGAAGCTAGGGATGGGGCTAGTCGGCCGGAGTTGTAGAACCTAGGGATTAGGGTTTCAGGATGGAGAGAAGAAGTTTAGGAAGTAGGGTTTCGAGCTCGAGCTGTGAGTGAAAAAGAAGGGGCTGGAAATGAAGGAGAGGAAGGGGATCTATGGGAAGAACCTATAGAGGCTAGGCTGCGGCTATGGCAGGATATTTAGGGTTAGGGTTTGGGAAGTTCTGGAGGAGGAAGACGAAGTGGGGGAAATAGGTTTTGTTCCGTCGGTTGAGAAATTATAAGTGAGGAGAGAGAGTATTAAGAAGAAGTGGGTTTATATATTAAGGATACTCTTGAGGGTGGGCAGGGTTACAGGCTGGGAAGTGATGGGCTGGATCAATGGGCTCGAGACAAACTGAATTTCTTAAGTGAGTTTAATAAATTGTAAGTTTAGCATGAGGGGTGTAGGATCTGATCAGCTGGGTTGGGCTCAATAATTCGAAGGTTGGTCAGGAATTTTTCTTAGAATTAGCAGTGGAGTTAAAAGGCTGGTTAGTGAAATTGGGCTTGACTGGGGCTTGAATCCATTAGTTTTTAGATAATTTTGTGTTTAGTTGTATGGGTTGGGCCTGGAGTTTTAGGTTCAGAAGAAGGAATAAACTGTTTAAGGAATTATGTATAGAACAGTAGCACAGACCGGGCTGGACTTTGGGCCAGTCCTGTTGTGCTGGGATTGAGGTTGAGCATGTGTGTTTAGATTGTAGGCTGAATTTATGTTATCATTATTGCTACTATATTATAGTAAAATTGTAAAATATTTTGTAGATTGCTATGAAATTATTTGGACTTTTAATATAAATTTTATCTAGCTATTCTTTAACAAATAGGCTAAAGTATTTTTCTAGTACTGACTTTTGTTAGAATATAATTTTTCTAAACATATCATTGTCAGCCTCTATTTCGAGTAAACTACTAGTAATAGTAATTAGCTACTATTATTACTATATTTGGTTAGCATTTATACAAATTTCTAGGAAAGTTTAAAAAGACTCTAATAACAATATTTTTCTCTTACTAAATTTCTATAATATATATTAGCTACTAGTATTTGTACTATGGTATTTTGTTAACAAATGTTTAAGTATTCTATTTTGACCTACAAGTATTTTCTTGCTAAATAATTATAGTAAATCAAAAAATGTTTCTAAAAACCTTATAGAGTTATAATTATTATTTCTAGCAAAATGTTCTAATATTTTCTAAAAACAATTAAAATAGTGTTTTTACTAGTGATTATTGTAATGTTATGTTATATATATTTTCTAAATAAATATTGCTAGCTAGTTTTGCCTATAATAATTATTATAGATAGTTAATCATCTAGTTAGCATTGAGCTAAGTCTTTATTTCAAAACCCTAATAACTTGTACAAAAATATAACACGTGATCACTACAACCATGCAGTACTACTCACGTGCTTCCAAGGCGAGGCAAGTACACTGACTCGACTTGTACTCTGTATTTGCTGTCTTACATTCATGTGTCATGTTCTCATATCGGACACGAGATACACACGATTGTCTTGTACCATTGTTCATTGCTTGTGAGTCATTGTTTATTTTGGGATTAAGAGAAATATTAGCTTTTGTGTGACCACACCCAACATAGGTATTATGGATAGCCTAATCGTACACTTCACGTACGATGAAGCCGTACCTTGTAGAATTGATTGACTCATTGACTCATTGATTGATTGTGCTCCTAATTCGGTCACACATTAGTTTTAATATTTCAAATTATCACAATTGTATATTGATTGTCATGACCATTGCCTTGTACATTGGTAGCCGTGTTCATTGTCTAGCATATTAATTATCGTCCATTGTCTGCAGTTTTACATTTTATTTCTGGTACCGTAGTTTCACTTCCATTTCTGGTATTCTGGTTTCACCTTGTATTCTTTACTACAGATAATATTGTATATTGCTCTTGTTAGGGTTGTACTTTGCTCTTTTCCTGACAGGATACGTTGCAGGTGAGTGGGAGGCCACATGGAGTATGTGATTGCACTGGATATTGCAGCTTTTATTTTATTTTATTTTCTGGAGATTGTATTTTGGATATTTATTATTGTATCTTTATTTTATTTGACCGGATTTGTCTCCGGCTGATTTTTTACTAAAATAACTTGATGGATATTGGTGATCATTCTGGAAACGTTGTAAAAGCTGTGTTATTTACATTACATTGTGACTTGGAGTTTTCCTTAGTATTGTACAGCTTACTTCGTCGTGTCAATCGACGAAGGCTGGGCGTGTCCGACTCGTATTCGATTATTCGGGAGCGGGTCGTGGCAATTGGTATTGGCGATATCGGTAGTATCGGCGGTTTTGGATCGGAGTATCGTAGAGTAGTATTGTCATGACCCGCACCCTAGAGTAAGGGCACGGGAAGTGGTTACGTCCAGCCTACATCGCAGTGTCGGCAGTAGAACGCTGTCCTAGGTCAATCATTTAACAGTATAAAGGTACCTGTAGAGTATATATACTCCGAATGGAGGTGACATAGCATAATATAGTCTCAATCACATCTAAGGCAGAACACGATAAAAAGGTAGATAGATATGGAACGAAATGAATCCACAGAGATACAATCAGATAAAGTCCAAGTGTCTAAGATAAATATATATCCCAAATAACATCTCAGAATCTCAATACAGTAATCCAAAATAGATAAATGAAAGACATCCTAATCTAGGAGAGTGTCATCTACTGCTAATGGGTCCTGCTGGTGGTCCAGGTCACAATAGTCCTCTAGGGTCGCACCGTAATAGGTAGGAAAGAATGCCTCAGCCTCGTCCTCTGTAATATTTTCAACAGGTCCAGTCAGGACATGAGCGAGTACAGTACATCTCAAAAAATCATAATAGGTTAGGAAATATAAACATGTTAGAGAGTAAGATACAGGAAACTGAAGAACAACATGATGTAAAAAGGAAGACTGTAAGTAAATAGATACAATATATATGAGAACATATAGTGCTAGTGATTAAGAGTACAAGACGATTATGTAAACGGCACGATATTGCACACGAGTAATCTAAAGAGGTTGCACACGAGTAATCTACTAGATTGAATACATAACCATTTCTACTCTCCCGCCCCAATCATTACACAAGGATCTGGCCAAGTTATGTTATTGCACACGAAGTATAGTCGTACACGAAGATCATGTGAACACATGAGTATACACGATGTCACACGATTTGTACACGAAAAGCACGAACACAAGGAGTACACGATGCTCATGATAAAGTACACGAATATGAAATATCCGATGTATCCTCTAAGGGGATAACATCACACGACAATATCCATATAGTACTAATCCGTGTCACCAACGTGTCAGCATCAAGTAAAGTAATCTAAAGCAGAAAATATAATCCTAAACAAGATATGAAATGATCAGAGAATGTGCTCGCCTGTATCCTAAGTATTCGAAGAGAATCTACTGTCCGAGGAGTGGTGTCTGTCTCCTATAGAACAGTACAAGTCACTATATGTCTAAAATAATGAAATAGACTGCTACAATGCATCTACATGATGTTTAGGTCAAACTAGACTATAGTCAACACTTGGTCAACTCTAGTCAACTATACAGTCAAACTAGGTCTAAATCTAGTCAACTAGGTCAAACTAGTCTAAGTCCAACTAGACTAGGTCTAACAACCATTCTAGGCCCCATCAAGCCTATACTAGTTAACACACATCAATACAAGGCTATCCAAGCCAAACACAAGTCACACATCATAAGCACATTCACATTAGCTATATATTCATGAATTTCATATATATATATATATATATATATATATATATATATATATATATATATATATATATAGGATTACATATATATATATACAACATTAAATATATAGAGAGAGTTAGAGAAGGAAAGAGCTATCATAAATGTAAGGGCTATGTGTGTGTATAGGTGTGCATAGGCAAGACTGGGTTCCAACACTAGTTATACTACACATGTTATATAGGTTAGCCATTTACATACACATTGCCTTATATTTTCACATGTATCAATCCATATATATATATATATATATATATATATATATATATATATATATATATACACCTATATATTAGAGGGGGAAAATTGAGTACTCTCAGGAGTCACTGGTGCCATCGGTTCCATTCACCGACATGGAGATGTTCTCACTATCGAAGTCATTCCCCCACACTTTCATCCTCAAATTTTCTTCCGAATGTCTAAAGCTCCCACGGGTGCAAGAGACGATAGCAAGATGGAGACTCACTGCGGATTATCGGGTAGCCCCCTTGATCCCAAACACATTCTTCTTTACCTCTCATCCGACTTAGACCATAAGACTGTCTGGTCCAAAGGCACGTGTAGGATTGATTCCCATCAGATGAAAATCATCAAGTGGTCAGCAAGCTTTAGCACTAAAGAAGACTCAGCGACAGTTGCTGCCTGGATCACTCTGCCTAACCTGCCCCTCATTTGCTTCGTTCCAGCGGCTCTCAGGCGTATCGCCAACTCCTTCGGCACGTAAGTGGCCTCAGCCCCGGAGACCAGCAACCTCACCAAAGCGCATTATGCCAAAATCTGCGTGGAACTCGACCTCACCACTGAAACACCCAATTTTATCAATATCGAGCTGGGCAACCGAACCCACACCCAATAAATCCTCTACGATAACCACATCATGTTCTGTAACCACTGTCATTTAAAAGTTCATCTTCCGAAGCACTGCTACCGACTACATCCAGAACTAAAAAAACCACCCAGGAAAGACGACGAGCCAACAGAGGAGAGGACACCCAAGCCACCTCTCCTATCCCGCCCAAATTCGCACACTCGATTCGGCTTCGGCGGCGCATCGTCTGACAGGAGCGAATCCCTCCAGTAAAGCATTGGTCCCCCGCAGTACCCAAGCTCTCACCCTATCCAACCAATTCGATGCTCTTGACTTAGAGGAGGCGGAAGACCCCAAGGAGATAGCCTCTCCCCCAGCCGACCGCGTGCTTACCGAGATACCACCCAATCCAGTAGGTGCAGAACAGCTCACCGACATCAACGAAGCTAATCAACAGCTCATCAGCGAAGACCCTGTGGTAGAGGCCCTAGCCATTCTAGGGCCAGACATAGTTGAGAGAGGGCTCCAGGTCCTTGCTGCGGGATTCCCTCTCCAACAAACTAATCTTCTGACAGGGAGCACCAGTGACTCCATAATCATCCCACCAGAGAACCCCATCCTGGACTCTGCCGGAGAATCGGTCAATCAGCAACAGACCCTGCAGGAGCAATCATGTAACGATCACCCCCCAACGGAGGCAGGACCTTACAACTCGAGTGAAGCCAACACCAACCTCGGACCCGCAGTAACCACAAGATCTGCCGCCAGGCGGAACAAAAAATCACCCCACAACATCCTTAATGCTTAACATCCTATCATGTAATGTCCGCGGTCTGGCGAACAAACCGACGTTAAGGAGAATAACCAATCTGCAAAAAATCTACAAAATAGACATCCTCATCATCCTTGAACCCAAAATCCCCCCAAAAGATTAAAATCCATTCAACTACAACTGGGCCTTCCTATAGCCATAGCTTGCAGACACGATATTTGGATCCTCTGCACGAAGGATGTCAAGTTGGGAGTTATCCAGGACTCCCGGCAGGCCTTATCCTGTTGGTTCGATCACCCAAGACTTTCCAACCGAGCTATCCTTTCAGCGGTCCACGGTAGCTGCGATGTTACGAAGAGGAAACAACTTTGGGATGAACTCCTCAACATCTATCTCCTCTACACCAACTCCCCTTGGCTTTGCATTGGGGACTTCAATGCGATCACCTGCAGCACGGAGAAAACATGAGGCCGTCCCCCTACGCTACGACCATGCTTGACTTCAAAAACTTCATCTTTAATGCCCACCTAACCACTCTCCAGTTCACTGGCAACGCATTCACCTGGTGCAACATGCAGGATGGCAATCGTCGTCAATACTCTAGGCTTGACAGAGCCCTCACGAACGCCATCTGGCACGGAATGGGGTTCACCACCAATCTGTCCCACCTCAACTCCACTGAATCGGACCACACTTCCCTGTTGGTTGAGATAAAAAATAAGACTAACTCATCCAAAAAGAACTTCCAATTCCTCGACTTCTGGACCGGGCATCCCTACTTTATGGGCATTGTTGCGGAAGCTTGGATCCGCGAAGATTACCCCAACCCCCTTGTTTGGGTGAGCAACAAGCTTAAAGCCACCAGGAAAGCCTTGCCCGTTGGGAGCAAGCTCGCATACGGAGATATCTTTCAAGCCGTTCTCGTCGCCGAGGACGACGTCACCCGCGCCGAGGCCCGGGTCATCACGGATCGCTCCTTAGCGGCTAGAAGAGCCCTCACCCTCACCAAGGCTATGCTTAAATTCAGGATCAAAGTGGAGACCGATTTATGGAAACAGAAAGCGAGGTTGAAATGGGACATTGAGGGGGACAAAAACTCGAAGTACTTCCATGCCTGCGTCAACGGGCGCAGACAAAAGCTCTCGATTCACAGGACAGCCGATGACAATGGGAACATCATTACCAATGTAGCTTCCCTTCCCGAAAATTTTTTTGAATTATTTTTTTCTCTTATTTATTTGATTGAAATGGGGATTTTTAGGATTTTATAAATAATTATTTAGTTAATTATTACGGTAGATAATTTTAGCCATGGTGGAGATTTGGAATACAAGACAACTAGGAATCAGGACACTGGTGGTACAGTAGCATGTTTTGACTAGTATTTAGCCATGGTAGAGGAGTGCCGAAGCCATCGGTGCAGTCCTAACTAGAAAAACTAGGCCAAGTTATAGCATGACCATTAGAAATAGTTTAATTAATTATTATTAGATTTATTGACTTTACAGAAACCAGTTATACCTATTTTAGCCCGGACTGGATCCGAACTGAGCCTAAGCCCATGTAGGCATCCAGTGTACACAAAGATTCCATGTAGACATATTTTTAAGTAGATGCAATGCCGATTATGGGATGTTGTAATTCGTTATTATTAGTATTAGTTGTCTAATTATCAATACTATTGATATTATTATTATATAATATTATTTTATTATTATTGATTATATTTAAAATATTGTATTGTATGTATAGAATTTGTGGAATAGTTATATATATAAATACGTATAACATACCCGGATATATATATATATTAATATATATATATATATAATATAGTATATATATATATATATATATGATAGATATATATATATATATATATATATATATATGATTTGTAACTATATTTATATTATTATATATAATAGTATATGTGTATATTATATAATATATTATAATATAATATATATATATATATATATATATATATATATATAATGTATTATATATTTATATATATTATTATATATATATATATATATATATATATATATATATATATATATTAGTATATATATATATATATTCATATATAATATTATTCTATATAATATATATATATATATATATTAATATACAAAAAATATATCTATATATATATATATATATATATATCTATATAATATATATATTATATATATATATATTATCTATATTTATATATATATATTATATATATATTATAATATATATAATATATATATATATATATAATATATATATATTATAAAAATATATATATAATATATATATATAATTAGACTAATAGGAAATAGAAAAAGAAAAACAAAGAATAAAGGAAAATCCCAAAACCCCCACAGCCCAAATCCTTTCCAGCCCAGGCCATAACAGGCCCGAGCCATCCCCAAAACACAGCCCAGGCCATCCAGGCCCATAACCCAACAGTGAATCCAAGCCAGGGAGACCCCCAGCCAGAGCGCCTATAACAGCGGATATATGCAGAGGGAACGAGAGAACGAAAAACCTAAAACTCTAATCTCTTCAACACCACCACCACGCCGTCACCCTCCCCACACATGGGCGAACCACCCCGCGGCCGTGCTCAGCATCAAACCCATTTTTTCCCGACCCTTTATATAGCCGAGAGCTATATATATAGGGAGATCGACGAGTTTCTCCAAAACCCTAGAAAAACTCATCGCCATGCCGACCTCCATCCCTGGGCGACCCTCCCTAAACTCTGGGTGCTGCCGCATGGGGCCGTCGTCGGCCGGGACTGCCGAGGACAGCGCAGCGCGGCTGGGAACAACGACAGCAACAGGGCAGTTTCGGCTCAACTTTGCGAGGCACGTTCTCCCTCCATGATCGATGTTTTCGTATACGAATTGCTCTGGTACGATCACAACCCTACCCACTTCATTAACCTTTAGATCGATTAAATTTGATCAGCATCATGTGCGTAGTAATCGGAACCCGAAAAATCGACGAAAAACTGTTTCGCAAATAGCAAAACAGGGCAGTACATACCCCAACTTGGAAGGCCAGTCACTGCCAACCTACTGACAGATTTCAAAAACAAATTTATAACAGTCCAGGCCAATATATACGAGAGCAAAACCCTTTTTACAGAATTTGATTTCATCTTTTATGCATCGAGTATTTTCAGATTCAAAAATCAGTAAAACAATGTTTCAAAGTATTAAAAATTCAATAAAACTCTTCGATACCACGTGCGTCCCGCCAAACCGGGCGACTTGGTCGTGAACCGAAAGCATCGAAAGGTGTGTAACAGCTTCGTAGACGTGTGGGCTTTGACGGAATTCAAATTGGTCATGTGTGCGCGACGAATTTGATGCGTATCCGTCGAAATTCACCGTATCGGTCCTCTGTGCAAGTTTCCCAATTACTTTGTGCACGTTAGTCAGATCGAGACGAAATTTATGCCAATAGGACCGTATCATTTTTCTGGTCCTGTATGTCAAGTTTGGTCCGATTCTGAGATAGTTGCATCGGAACGCCATTTTGCGGGCCCCACGGTCCGACTCAACGGACGATTTTGTGCACGGCCCGCTGAAATCCAACTTTGGACATACGGTTGGATTTGTATCGAAAAGTCAGACCTATTGACATATAGTTTGACGACTTTAGAGACCATTGACTCTGGCACACTTTTCGGTACAAAGTGGGTCCAACGGCGGATACCGTTTTGACCCAAAATTATCGTTTTGCCCCTGTATCCAGAATTGGACTTAAGGACAGGCAATCCTAGCTAATTTGACTATTCTGAGAATGTTGGTACTATTTATTTCAGTATTTGGAGACTTCTGCATGTGTTGATTGATTGTAGCTCATTGAGTGCTATAGTATTATTGATTTCTCCAGCTAAGGACCTCAGACAACTGCACTTTCTGATTGTTTTCGATTCATAGTAGTCTTTTCATTTTATGTTTATACATATATCTTGCTGCTTGTTGACACGCTCATCGTACGGAGTAGTCGGAAGGGAAAATATCTTAGTAGACATGTGGACTACCCGGAACTATCCCCATGATGTCTATTCGTGAACAATAATACCTGTACACGACACGTGCAGGTGCCGGATTTATCCTCTAGCCGTTCACATGTCGAAACGAATATTTTACATCCACATAGGTAGTTGTCTTTTATTTATTTTTCCTTTTTTCTCCACCATGCCATGTCATCAGTACTTTCTAGTTTTTATCTCTCATATGTTATTTTTATGTCTGGTCAATTCTATTGTGTTTTTGCATTGCCGTCGGTTTATGTACTTGTTCCTATTCCTGACTGGAAACCAACATTTTTCAGGTTTAGCCGCGATCACTCTTAGCACTGGGGAGGCATGGGTATGCTGATGTCAACCTAGAAATAGATAACAGTTGTATCAATTTCATTAATTATAAAATCTTGTATCTTCTTTAATTATAAATGTTGTAAATGTTGTAACAAAATTAGAAATATGAATGAGCAGTCAATGTTATATTTTGAGCATTTATTTCTTGCGGGCTTGACAGCGTTCTACCGTCGACTCTGCGGCGTAGGCTGGCTTGGGCATGTCTCGTATCCAACAAACGGGTACGGGTCGTGACACTATCATACATCCAGTGGCTTCCCTATCATCACCCATTTGGCTTTCGCTGACGACCTTCTCATCTTCTCTTCCGGGGATCAAGGCGCTGTAGCGGTGGTTCACAATACCCTGACAAGATACTCTATATGCTCCGGCCAGAAAATCAATCATTCCAAGAGCGTTATCTATGCCCACCACAACACCAATAGAGACCACGCCAACAACCTCTCCAAATTGACATCCTTTTCAGTTGCTAAGCCCCCATTCAACTATCTCGGATGCCCTTTAGTGTATGGGAAATCCAACGTTGGTATTTTCGAGGACTTAATCACCAGAATCAGGAAGAAACTGGAAAGGTGGCACAATGCCACCTTATCCCCAGGCGGTAAAATGATCCTCATCAACCACGTGCTATCCTCCATCCCCATCCACACCCTAGCGGCATGCTCGCTGCCTATCAAAGTTCTTTCCTCAATCGAACAAATCTTTTGTAATTTTTTCTTGGGGCATAGCAACGGCCAGGATAAGCATCACTGGGCTAGCTGGGATTCTATGGCTCACCCGACAGGCGAGGGGGACTGGGATTCACCAAACTCTCTCACATTGTTAAAGCATTCTCGATGAAAGTGTGGTGAAAAACTCCGCACGAGCAATAACTTATGGAGTAGGTTTTTGAAAGCCATATACTTCAAACACATCCACCCCTCTATGGCCATACACAACTGCAGATCCTCAGCGGCTTGGCATGACATCCTTATCGGTCGTGACCTGGCCGAGCCTGCGATGCATCTTCTGCTGGGAGCGGGCGACTCGAACCCATTCCTTGAGCGATGGGTTGGAGACAGCATGATCCTGAGTCTCACGGAGACCCCGAGAGATTGTAGGATCAGAGACTTGTAGAATCCCCTCTACCGACGACTGGAACTAGGAACAGGTTCTTCGGTGGTCCGGTCACAATGCGGCTGATGGCATCCGCGAGAGAGGGTTACGTATCAGTGACGAGGAGGATGCGTTGAGATGGTCCCTCGAGACGTTAGGGACATTCTCGGTAAGGTCATCGAGGATCGCTATCCAGGGCGCCGGTCAGCCGTACCTCCCCATAGCACACTATTGGCACTCATGCATCCCTAAAAAGTGGCCATTCCTCGTATAGAGAGTCATCAAGAAAAAACTATCGACAAACGACATCCTTAACACCATCGGGATTAGCTTAGCGTTTGCTTGCTCCTGCTGCTCCGAGCATCAGATGGAGACTATCGATCACATATTCCGCCAGGGGACGCTGCCAGACAGGAATTAGACAAACCTTAACCAGCTATTCAGCATCGAGCAGGGCGGTGGACGCTTCCACGATCTACTGGACTCCTGGGGTTCTGTTTCCCATGGCCACCAGATCGTCGCAGCGGCCACCACTTGGGTCATTTGGAAGAATCGCAACAAGGCAAGATTCGAAGGTCACCTATTATCGGTAGACCAGATCCTACGGGAATTTACCCGCCAAAATCGTAAGCGGAGCACCTTGTGTTCCCACAGCTCGAGAGCATTCTGGTCGATGCTCCCGTAGCCCCTGGCGATTGTTTCGCTTTCTCCCTCCTTTCTTTTATGGTATACCTGTATAGGCTTCGATATTTTGCGCCTTGTATATGTTTGTCTGCAATTTTTGAGCCGCCTTTAATAAATAAGGGGGTTTTCTTAAAAAAATTAGAGGGGGAAAATGACATGCATAATAGTGTATACATCAAGACATGTGTGTGTGTGACACATATACAAGTGTCCTGGTTTTACTCATGTGTGTGTGGGTATTACAGGGAATGTGATTTATGTGTATATGGAACACTAGAGTAGTGTGTGTATCGAAATGTGAAATCAGTGAATGTAGGTGTTCTCGAGAACATAGGAAATGTGTCAAAGTGATTTACATATATGTGTGTGTATATGTGTGACAGGGAACCACAGTGTGTGTGTGTGTATATAGTGTTTCCTGTGTGTGACAGGAACAATAGGGACTTGTGTGTGTGAGAGAGAAACCTATGTGACAGTGCTCTCAAGGACAGGTATTCATGTGTGACAGGACAAGGGTTTCGATAGGGTTTGTGTTAGGATTCAAAACAGTTTCAGTTGTATGGTGTGTGAGGGTTAATGGGAAGAAAATTGTGTGAAATATCAGTGTCAAAACAGTGTAATGTATTAAGTTATTCAGTGTATATCGATCCAGATTTTTAGGGTGTTAGTGTAACATGATGTGTGTATGAACATAAGGTGTCAATGTGAAATCTGTAGGGTGTGTGGTGTCATAGAGAGACTGTGACCATTGAGTGTGCATTGTGTCAGGAATGTGGTTGTGTTTTCTCAGGTTCAACATGGTATAAAATGACAGTTAAGTGTGTTCATATGGTGTGTAATGTATTAGCAATAACATATAAAACTGTTCTTAGGAATTAAATGTTCACAGTGCTAAAATAGGCTCGAAACCCGATAACTCATCACCAACCTGAACCTAACATGTACATTACTCCTTACACAAGTAGTTGAACCTATCATGGAAATTTAATCATGGAAAAATAGTAAAAATTCACATTTAATCTCAGATATTCAGAAATCAGCACATTGTATCAGAGGGAAAACCTTATTCGAACCCAATTTCTCGAACACCAATCTTAAACCAGCATTTGTAAAATCTAATACATATGTAGGTGAGTCAAAACTGAACATTTAACAGCATTAAAAACAATTAAAATGCAATTTAAATTCAGGAAAATCAATTCAGTTTAGGCGTATCAGTCGGTATCAGGCCATTTAGGAAAATCATGAATTCGGAATCAAATAAATCATCAAAATTACAAATAAGGAGTTGGTAATAGGTGCCACATATGTGTATGTGTCCTGTGAGTCATTTCGTGTCCCACAACCACGACATAGACGTGTCCACATCATACAAACACGTGGGGTGCACCCAGTGTAGCACAGCGTCGTGCACGCGTGCACACGCATCTAGCACGCGACACAGGCCACGTGGAGACACGTGGCCGTGCACACGTGTTCGCCAGGAGTTAGGGTAGGTGTCCAACCGCCTGCAAGAGGTCCACGTTGTGTCGTGTCCAAGTTACAAGCCTGTGTCAGTGCGCGAATTCAGACTGAAACAAACCAGTGCACGACCGTGCGCGTGCAGTGCGGGTCGAAGTTCTCCCTAACCAGTCAACGAGATCCTACAAAACTTTGTAGGCCTCGTGTCAGTCATCTAGGGAGTCTCCATGTCAAATTTCGTGTCGTGAAGTGGCATGTCCAGTGCGAACTAGGACACGGGCAGCAGGGCACTAAAACGAGCCCCGTGTTGCGTGTCCAAGCACAAAATCCGACACAATAAGACACGAAATGCAAATCATCCTTCAAAAAAGTTATTACACACACCTAGATCTAGAGATCCATGAAATTAGATTTTAAATACGAAAATAAATCCCTAAGGGGCATTTTTACAAACACCTAGGTATCCACTATGATACGTGTCCGATACGGACACTAAATGGACACGAATTGTGCCCAAATCTCGGGGACAACTAGGGGATTCTTAAACCTAGCCCTATATGAAAAGAAAACAAGAAAAACAATGGGTATAATTGGTTTACCTATTGAGTGTCAATACTCAAGAAAAGCTTCAAATGGAATGATTCCAAATAGCAACTCCTAAGCTCCAAATGGCACACAAACTGAGGTGAATTCCTCCAGAATCAGTAAACAAACAAAAATTAGATCCTAATGCAAAAGACTAGGGTTAAAAAGGAGTTGAAATGAATTAAATAGGATTTTAGGGGAATGGGAAATTACCTCTCCTTCCAAATCTAGGTCAAGAACAAAAGAGGCAAGAACACACTAAGAGAATACTTATAGGCAAGAGAAAACCCTAATTATGGCTTCCATGGGTAGGTTTGGTTTGGTTTTAGGCTTAAGTCATGGGCCTATGGCTTAATTGCAAGTCATGAAATTAATTCTAAGTCATAGATCATGCACCAAATCACTATTCTTCCTATTCAAACCATGATTTCTAAATGACTAACCTAGATTGACTTAAATTAGACTAGGGTCTCACCATGCTAACCTAGTCACCATGGTTAGGGTCAAACCTAGGTTAGTCTACAAGGTCTCAACTTAGTCAAAGTCAAAATCACAATCACCAATTAAATAAATCATCAATAATTCAAAGAGGCCAAATGACCAAAATATCCTTATGCTCAAAAGTAAAATAAATCATCCTAATGCCATGGTTAGGCTCTAGGTCAGACAGTCTCTACGGTTTCACTAGCTGCACATCAAAATCACAAGTCATAATTTTAAATAATTTTAAAATGATTAAAAATTTCCAAAAATTATATTATTATTTAAATATCATTAATAAAAGATTAAAATTATAAATTTTCAAAATTACCTTCATTTAGAAAACTGGATGTTACAAGTCTACCCACATTAGAAAAATTTCGTCCTCGAAATTTAAGATGGTAATACTCCTTCTAGGTCAAACATAGTCAAGGGTCAACCACTAGTCATCAACTAGTAAATTTGTCCACATCCAAGTACTAGGTCAACAATTGGTCATCTTCTTAGGGTTTTACCTATACTAGCTATCTAGGTGTTGGAAACTAGAATTTAGCAAAAAGGAAAACTCTATAATAGGCTAGCTCTTAACTTCCCAATCTTATCGAGTCACCCATAACTAAATACCTATAAGCTAAGCACACCAATCCCAAATACCACATATACATAAGCTCAAGAACAACCCCCCATTACATATATCCTAAGTATATCATATATATACATATATATATATATATATATATATATATATATATATATATATATATATATATATATATATATATATATATATATATATATATATATATATATATATATATATATATATATATAACTGATCATCATAGGGTTAAAGTAGACTAAACTTATAAGAGACTGAACAAATGCTTAGAAATTAGGCTAAGGATGAATGGTCTGAATCATCAGTGTAGGCAAAAGGGAATGATGCTAAGGAGACTGAGATTACAAGCTATTGGACAGGACATTTGGGTCCACTTGTAAAGTCAAAGTGAAAGGAAACCTACACATGGAAAATGAACTAATGCTCAGGTAGAGGCTTGGAAGACTGAACCAATAATGAAAGAAAGGGTTTGGGCATGTATCTGGACAGATGGGCTAACCAGGTATCATCTGTATCTAAGAATGAAAAGGGGAGACAAAACAATGATCAAGGTAGAACTCTTATTAACAACCCACATTATAACCTCAATGTATACTACTGTCCTAAATGGACTGAACAACCATGCCCCAGAAAAGTTTAAACTTCACTGTAGTACAGGTACTGCAGGTTATAACGAAGGGTATTGTGAGGCTATCAATAAAGTAAAATACTAAGAGATGTAGTATGTCACCATGTACAGAAGGTAAGGATGAGTGCAGACCTCTAATATGAATGATACTAACTCTCCAGGTATGCAGAATATGATAAGGGGTTGATGGTTATATTGGTGAGTCAATAATAGGGTCTGGATAATGGTCCTGTGAAACCTATGATGCAACATGGTAGGTAATAAAATGTTGTAGTGAACAGTAGGAGAGTGCAGAACACTTAAGCTTGTATGCAGTGTATACAATAGTATGCAAGAGGGAGGGCAATATGTCTTGATGCAGGTTACTCAAATGTGAAGACTAGTGATGGTGAGTGCAGTGAACAACTTGTACAAGTATGATCCAAGGGAACATGACATCTAATAAAGGGTTTGCATATTAACTATAAGGGTTGATCAAACATGACTGAACCCAACACAAAGATAACTTAATTAAAATAGAAGACTGAACCAAATATAGGCTAAACCATATGTCAATACCCTATACAACAATGGCCTATAGACACCAACCAACCCATATCCCATATGCCAATATCATCTGTAATCTATATGTATATATAGATCTCTCAGTCTTAGGTGAACTACAACTATACTCAAGGACAGGCTCTCGTCATGGGTGCCTCACTGGAAAAAGGTAAGAGAAAATAATAACAATCATCAAGGCTGTAAGGCATACTAACATCCTATATGTAACCTAGGTTGGTATTATAAATAATAGAAAAATCATCTACAATGGGTTACTATTCTAATACCAATGCTAACTATCATCTCTAGGGTACAGACACTCTACAAGTCATCATATCATTATACCAATGAGAGAAATACATATGAATAAGATCTACAAACTAAATATTCCGACTCCTAAGTTATTTGATGATGGAATACAATTTTTATAACAATAGAAGGGTATGACAATCATATGCGTCTGTCCAAAATCATGTTGTTCAGAGTCTTCGTCATGCTAGTGAGCAAGGCTACGATAATCACAGAGTCCTTGACTAAGGTACATACTCATAGGTTCATGGTATTTAAAATTTTTATATTGCCGTATGTGACGGACAAAAACCTTAAATTCTCACACCCGAGAAATATGTACAAAATCTAACTATATGTCCTCACTATGCCAGCTAACACGACTATCGAAGATTCTAGATCCCATAACTGAGGTGACCTAGCCCATATGATTTTTCTCAGAAGAAAACAAACATAACACAAGAACAACAGAACAAAATTGATCAGTCAACAAGGAACATATGGAATCGAATTTTAAGATAGTTATAAGAGGCAATTGCGAAAATGGAATCGGAAAGATCGGAACCTGCAGCAAGATCTCCAATGGTCTGTACATCCTCGACTGTCCTGACGAAAGCTCGCCCTTGCTAGGTTTTTCCTGGTCTGCTGCTGATGCTGCATGAACCGCTGCTGCTGAGAGAAATTGGGAATGACGGAAAAGGTCTCTGTACAGGCGGAGACGCACCTCCAAGGTAGCAGAAATGCCAACCTGAGTCGACACAACAGGAGCTGTGGTCTCGAGGCCCTGCTGAACAGGATGAGAGGTGGCCAGCCTCTCGATAGTATCCCCCGGACCGGAGCGATGAGATCTTATCTCCATAACCATCATGAAGACAGATCAAAACAAGAAGCAATTACTGAGAATGAAACAAAAAATCAAAGGAGGACAGTTTTTATTCAAGGGAAGTCAATATGCAGCAAATTTAGATAAAAGGAATCTGATTAAGAGTTTTTTCTAGTATAATTTAGTACCTTTAAAAATATTCTAATCCTACTACAGGCTGTAGTGATACTCTAGTTCGAATACCACTACATAAACTCGACCTGTATGGGCCACCACTAAAAACGTATCACAACCCACACCCTAGAGTAAGGGCACGAGAAGTGATTACGTCCAGCCTACGTCGCATTGTTGGTGGTAGAACGCTGTCCTAGGTCAATCATCTAACAGTATAAAGATACCTGTACAATATATACACTCCAAATGGAGGTGACATAGCATAATACAGTCTCAATCACATATAAGGCAGAATATGATAAAAAAATAGATAGATATGGAACAAAATGAATCCATAGAGATACAATCAGATAAAGTCTAAGTGTCTAAGATAAATACATATCCCAAATAACATCTCAGAATCTCAATACAGTAATCCAGAATAGATAAATGAAAGACATCCTAATCTAGGGGAGTGTCATCCACTGCTAATGGGTCCTGCTGCTGGTCCAGGTCACTACAGTCCTCTAGGGTCGCACCGTAATAGGATGGGACAGAATGCCTCAGCCTCGTCCTCTGTAATATTTTTAACAGGTCCAGTCAGGACAGGAGCGAGTACAGTACATCTCAACAAATTATAACAGGTTAGAAAATATAAACATGCTAGAGAGTAAGATACAGGAAACTGAAGAACAACATGATATAAAAAGGAAAACTGTAAGTAAATAGATACAATATATATGAGAACTAACAGTGCTAGTGATTCAGAGTACAAGACGGTTATATAAACGGCACGATGTTGCACACGAGTAATCTAAAGAGGTTGCACACGAGTAATCTACTAGATTGAATACATAACCACTTCTACTCTCCCGTCCCAATCAATACACAAGGATCTAGCCAAGTTATGTTATTGCACATGAAGTATAACACGAAGATCATGTGAGCACATGAGTATACACGATTTCACATGATTTGTACACTAAAAGCACGAACACAAGGAGTACACGATGCTCATGATAAAGTACACGAACATGAAATACTCGATGTATCCGCTAAGGAAATAACATCGCACGACAAGATCCATATAGTACTAATCCGTGTCACCAACGTGTCAGCATCAAGTAAAGTAATATAAAGCAGGAAATATAATCCTAAACAAGATATGAAATGATCAGAGAATGTACTCGCCTATATCCTGAGTATCCGAAGAGAATCTACTGTCCGAGGAGTGGTGTCTGTCTCCTACAGAACAGTACAAGTCACTACATGTCTAAAATAATGAAATAGACTGCTACAATGCATCTACATGATGTCTAGGTCAAACTAGACTATAGTCAACACTTGGTCAACTCTAGTCAACTATATAGTCAAACTAGGTCTAAATCTAGTCAACTAGGTCAAACTAGTCTAAGTCCAACTATACTAGGTCTAACAACCATTCTAGGCTCCATCAAGCCTATACTAGTTAACACACATCAATACAAGGCTATCCAAGCCAAACACAAGTCACACTTCATAAGCACATTCACATTTAGCTATATATTCATGAATTTCATATATATATGTATACAGGATTACATATATATATATATATATATATATATATATATATATATAACATTAAATATATATAGAGAGTTAGAGAAGAAAAGAGCTATCATATATGTAAGGGCTATGTGTGTGTATAGGTGTGCATAGGCAAGAATGGGTTCCAACACATGGTATATAATTAACCATTTACATACACATTGCCTTATATTTTCACATGTATCAATCCATATATATATATATATATATATATATATATATATATATATTTGGGGGGAAAATGACATGCATGTGTGTGTGACACATATACAAGTGTCCTGGTTTTACTCGTGTGTATGTGGGTATTACAGTGATTTGTATGTATATGGAACATTAGAGTGGTGCGTGTATCGAAATGTGAAATCAGTGAATGTAGGTATTCTCGAGAAAATAAAAAATGTGTCAAAGTGATTTACATATATGTGTGTGTGTATATGTGTGACAGGAAACCACAGTGTGTGTGTGTGTGTGTGTAGTATTTCCTGTGTGTGACAGGAACAATAGGGACTTGTGTGTGAGAGAGAAACCTGTGTGACAGTGCTCTCAAGGACAGGAATTCGTGTGTGACAGGACAAGGGTTTAGATAGGGTGTGTGTTAGGATTCAAAACAGTTTCAGTTGTATGGTGTGTGAGGGTTAATGGGAAGAAAACTGTGTGAAATATCAGTGTCAAAACAGTGCAATGTATTCAGTTATTCAGTGTATATCGATCCATATTTTTAGGGTGTTAGTGTAACATGATGTATGTATGAACATAAGGTGTCAATGTAAAATCTGTAGGGTGTGTGGTGTCATAGAGAGATTGTAAGCATTGAGTGTGCAATATGACAGGAATGTGGTTGTGTTTTCTCGGGTTTAACATGGTATAAAATGACAGTTAAGTGTGTTCATATGGTGTGTAATGTATTAGCAATAACATATGAAACTGTTCACAGGAATTAATTGTTCACAGTGCCAAAATAGGCTCGAAACCGTATAACTCATCACCAACCTGAACCTAACATGTACATTACTCCTTACACAAGTATTTAAACCTATCATGGCAATTTAATCATAGAAAAACAGTAAAAATTCACATTTAATCTTAGATATTCAGAAATCAGCACATTGTAGCAGAAAAAACGAGGAAAACCTCATTCAAACCCAATTTCTCGAATACCAATCTTAAACCAGTATTTGTACAATCTAATACAAATGTAGGTGAGTCTAAACTGAACATTTAACAGCATAAAAAATAGTTAAAATGCAGTTTAAATTAGGAAAATCAATTCAGTTTAGGCGTATCAGTCGGTATCAGGCCATTTAGGGAAATCATGAATTTGAATCAAATAAATCATCAAAATTACAAATAAGGAGTTGGTAATAGGTGCCATATATGTGTACGTGTCCTGTTAGTCATTTTGGGTCCCATAACCATGACACAGACGTGTCCATATCGATACAAACACGTGGGGTGCACCCAGTGTAGCACAGCATCGTGCACGCGTGCCCACGCGTCTAGTACGCTACACAGGCCACGTGGAGACACGTGGCCATGCAGACGTGTTCGCTAGGGGTTAAGGTAGGTGTCCGACTGCCTACAAGAGGTCCACGTTGTGTCGTGTCCAAGTTACAAGCTTGTGTCAGTGCGCGAATTCAGACTGAAACAAACCAGTGCATGACCGTGCACGTGCAGTGCGGGTCGAAGTTCTCCCTAACCAGTCAATGAGATCCTACAAAACTTTTTAGGCCTCGTGTCAGTCATCTAGGGAGCCTCCATATCAAATTTCGTGTCGTAAAGTGGCGTGTCCAGTATGAACCAGGATACGGGCAGCAGGGCACTCAAACGAGCCCCGAACTGCGTGTCCAAGCACAAAATTTGACACAATAAGACACGAAATGCAAATCATCCTTCACAAAAGTTATTACACACACCTAGATCTAGAGATCCATGAAATTAGATTTTCAAAATATGAAAATAAATCCCTAAGGGGCATTTTTATAAACACCTAGGTATCCACTATGATACGTGTCCGATACGGACATTAAATGGACACGAATTATGCCCAAATCTCGGGGACAACTAGGGGACTCTTAAACCTAGCCCTATATGCAAAGAAAACAGGAAAAACTATGGGTTTAATTGGTTTACCTATTGAGTGTCAATACTCAAGAAAAGCTTCAAATGGAATGATTCCAAATAGCAACTCCCAAGCTCCAAATGGCACACAAACTGAGGTGAACCTCCAGAATTAGTAAACAAACAAAAATTAGATCCTAATGCAAAAAACTAGGGCTAAAAAGGAGTTGAAATGAATTAAATAGGATTTTAGGGGAATGGAAAATTACCTCTCCTTCCAAATCTAGGTCAAGAACAAAAGAGACAAGAACGCACTAAGAGAATACTTATAGGCAAGGGGTAACCGTAATTGTGGCTGCCATGGGTGGGTTTGGTTTGGTTTTGGGCTTAAGTCATGGGCCTATGGCTTAATTGTAAGTCATGAAATTAATTCTAAGTCATAGATCATGCACCAAATCACTATTCTTCTTATTCAAACCATGATTTCTAAATGACTAACCTTGATTGACTTAAATTAGACTAGGGTCTCACCATGCTATTAGACTAGGGTCTCACCATGCTAACCTAGTCACCATCGTTAGGGTCAAAACCTAGGTTAGTCTACAAGGTCTCAACTTAGTCAAAGTCAAAATCACAATCACCAATTAAATAAATCATCAATAATTCAAAGAAGCCAAATGACCAAAATACCCTCATGCTCAAAAGTAAAATAAATTATCCTAATGTCATGGTTAGGCTCTAGGTCAGACAGTCTCTACGGTTTCACTAGCTGCACATCAAAATCACAAGTCATAATTTTAAATAATTTTAAAATGATTAAAAATTACCAAAAATTATATTATTATTTAAATATCATTAATAAAAGATTAAAATTACAAAATTTCAAAATTACCCTCATTTAGAAAACTGGGTGTTACTAGTATAT
Organism: Iris pallida; assembly: GCA_029216955.1. NCBI lineage: Eukaryota > Viridiplantae > Streptophyta > Magnoliopsida > Asparagales > Iridaceae > Iris > Iris pallida. The sequence goes on from JANAVB010005999.1 coordinate 43,541, forward strand.
AAATTAGTATATATATATAAACTTAGTATTAAGGTTCAAGGTATCAAAATCGGTATCAGACTATTCCTATGAGTATTGGTATCTGCGATATCGGTAGTATCAGCGATTTCGGATCAGAGTATCGTAGAATAGTATATAAATTAGTATATATATAAACTTAGTATCAAGGTTCAAAGTATCGGTATCGGACTCTTCCTATGAGTGTTGGTATCGGCGATATCGGTAGTATCAAGGTTTCGGATCGGTGTATCGTAGAAGGATATATATATACGATATCTTAGTAGGCGGTTTCAGATCGGAGTATCGAAATTAGTATCGGTATCAGACTATTTCTATGAGTATCGATATTGATCGCTTAGGCGTCTAGGCGGTGTCTAGGCGGTTGGTAACTGTTGAAAATTAAATTTAAGATATCGGTATAGAGTGAGTATCCTAGAAGGATATATATAAGATATCTTAGTAGCAGCTAGGTAAGTGTTGAAAATTAAATTTACTTATGCCAAGTCTTTTGGGCCTATCAGATTATAGTTTTTTTTCCAGAAATCCAGTATAATGTTGATTACCTCAAAAGGCTTGCATAAGTAAGTGTGTATAGAGTGTATATCATAGGCGGATGAGTGTATAGAGTGAGCCTCCCTAATCCCCTTCTTCTCATTCGGGTCATGAGGCATCCTATTCCGCATCATATGATATACATCTCAACCAAAGCATGGAGAAGTGTAAAAATATTAATATTAACCAAGGATCAGTATCGAAATCAATATCACCATGAATCTCATAGCTTGTTCTAACAAAGCATAATATAAAACCAAACGTGAAGAAGAGCTTCACATTCACAATATTATAAAAAAAAAATTCGATTGGTGGTAGGGCGAGCCAGAATACTTTCAAAGGATTTGGCTCGCCCTACTACCAATCGCAAATTTTTTCCTTCTAATATTTTAAATGTGAAGCTTTGCTTCACACGTTTGGTTTTATATTATGCTCTAGTAGAACAAGCCATGAGATTCATGGTGATACCGATTTCGATACCGATCCTTGGTTAATATTAATTTTTTCACACTTCTCTACTCTTTGGTTGAGATGGATATCATATGATGCAGACATAGGAGGCTGAGAGAGTCGAATGAGAAGCAGAAAAGTAGAGGGGGGTCAGAGAGGGGGCCTTCTTGTGAAGCAGCGGAAGTAGAACGACGAAGTATAGAGGGGGTCGGTATCGGACTATATATTTTTAATTGCAACTCTGTTTACTTTGTCTTCCGATACCAATCCTTGTCGCAATAGACATTATGAAGTATAGGGGGGCCGGTATCGGACTAATATTGTTATTTTGTTTAATTCCTAATTAATCTCCATGTTTCCATCAATCTTACCAGATGGCACCCAAGACCCGAGAACGTCGCTTGAGAGAGGCACAGATGGCTGCTGAGGAGGTAGTGGCACCTCCTGCTGCTGAGGAGGTAGTACCACCTCCTGATGCTGAGTCGGTAGTGGTACCTACTGTAATGACCCACTCTGTCCTAGCAGAACGTCGATTCAAACGGCAAGTGCAACGACTCAAATAAGCCGTCGACTCGAAGAGTTGCGTCGACATGATAATGTGTCAATGTGAATCGATGCAAGACCTATATTGGCCCATCAAGGTAAATCCAGACTTAGACTTTCAAGGGCGCACTCGAAGTATCGCTCAGCCGATGCGAACATCGCTAAGGTGGGTGGCTCCGATGAACCCGTCTTTGCTTAGACTAGACACTTAACAATACGGACACTATTGCTATAATCGCTAGACGATAATACCGTATATGCTAATAAATGACTCAACGCACCTAGCTGAGGGAATAATCCCATCTTGCATGCTTGTATAGAATATGGAAAAGAACTCAAAAATATTGGAACTCTCGTACCGCACTCCATGCTCGTGCTAAGGTTAATGAATGAATCAATGACTATCGACATAGTCATTTCGAGTAGAGTATAGCAATATTGAAAGACTTCAGGACCGATGGATCACCAAGGCGACTACCGTACAGGGAGTTGCATAATGTATGAATGAATGAATCAACGAATAAGTGAATGAATGAATCAACGAATGAATGAATGAATGAAAATGTGAATGAATCAATGAACGAACGAATAAGTAAAAGAATGAAAGGAATAAATGAATGAATAAAAGATAAGAAAGAAAGGAATGGTTAGCGACAGGTATGACGGGGACGTGCATCGGGGCTCACTACCTGCGTTGCACGGACGCTGCCGCCAACCTGGTCGATAATGCATTATGACTCATAGACAGCCTATAGCTCGGAGACAGCCGTTAAGTTAAAATGACAAGACAATACGAAATGGTCGCGGACAACCCACTCGTATATGGGGGGAAGAGGAGTATTAAGGGATTCCAAGGCAACGATCAACGAGACATCGTGGCCGGCCTAGGCAGAATTATGGCTTACGGGCTGCTTGGGTGGGGGTTCGGACATTCCAAGTAGACGTAAGGCCGGGTATTTTAAAGGACTATTAAGGTGTACTATCCATCACGCTATGATAGGTGAGAATACCAAAGGGGAATATATCCAAAATGGCTTGTGATGCCAGCAACCAGTGCATATAGATTAAGTGGGCTTTACTGGTGGCAATCAACATACAAATCCTTGTATTGAAACAAAGTAGTCTAAGTTAACTAAAAAATTGAATAGATCAGTGAACATGAATGTTGGAACAAAACCCTTCGAGTATAACACAACTGAATGGTTGAGTAGATGGGATATCCAAGTAAAAATGATCATCGGAACGAGGCATGGTCATAACGTATATTTACAAGAAGGAACACGTCACAGAATCTGAGGCAGGGACACGCCCTTGACACTGATTGTTTACATGAATTTTGTTAAGTTATTACATATGAATTGTTGCCTAACATGGTTTACCTTGGACAGGGAAGACCGGACGGTAAGTATGGGTAAGTCGTACATGCATTTCCATACAAACACTTGAAATCGGTAACATGAGGTATGTTATGAAATATACCATGAAACTGATCCTAAGGCAAGATTAGAAAGACAATGAATGATAGATGGTGCACAAAAGTAAATAGAACATATTTGGTAATGATAGCATTATGGGCGAGCTAGCCTCCCCACTAGTGCAAAACAATGTACTGATAACCCCACAGTTTGCTTGCAGGATATAGGAGATGCCGTCGGGTACGGAGCCTTCCTAGAACGTGCTAAGGCACGGAGCTAAACTCTGGAGCCTTGGAGCGTACAAAGGAGCGGAAGCACCATATATAGGACATAATGTATCGGAACATCGCCATGAATTATTCCACGTTGTAAGCCACTTGGCACACCTTTTATGTTTCAAAGAGTGAGAGCTTGAGAGACATATAAACTCGGCCTAGCTCCGCTTGTAAACTTCTTGAAAAAATCAATAAAGAGTTTGAATTCAGCTTCAACTTGTGTTTATTTACATTCTGCTGCAAACGGGGACACTCTGTGCAACTCTGTGGCCTAGCTCAAATCGGCCAGTTTCTGGACTTGGCCTTGCATGAGAGCAACTTAGTCTCGTGCGGCATCACGCCTTAGTGAGGACGATCGCTCCTACGGGAGCGGGACGTGACAGATTGGTATTAGAGCACGGCTTTACGTCCTTGGACTTTATTTCGAATCTCTCAATTTTGAAAGCTCGTTTGGAAATAAAGAAGTATACGCTCTCTCTCGTTGTGCCTTAGGGATGTTCCATACAATAAGTCTAATATTTTCAAAAGCTTGTACGAGTACTCGATTGAACAGGATCGATAGGCAAAGGCCTTTGTGCCAAACTACTGACGAACTTGAGTTGGAAGGAACCAATGCTAAAATTTCGCAAACGTAGTGCGTGCTTGAATAACCTTACACTGAAAATAGCGAACGAGTACACAAGATTGAAGTATAGTTCGAACAGGATGGTTATGCACGCAGCCTTTTGGCTAAGTTGTGCCGCGTATCGCGCACCTAGACCTTCTGGTGCGAACGAGTTTGCGTGCGAGATTGACTATCGCTCGGACGAGAATAAGTGAGACTTAAAACGTATGTTGATAAAAGATGCTACTTGACCAACGCTAAAGCGAACATGGGAAATGGTTCTTAGTCTTTGAGGAACGTATGAACGCATAATTGAACATGTCGATTGTGAGTCGAATGAGCTTTCGAGGATTAGTAGAATGACTTGACCCCGAGTGGTGTATGTGACAGCTTTGAAGAAGAATAAGAGTGAGTGTCGACGACTAGTCGAGTGGCTCGAACCCTGAGTGGTGTATGGATGTTATAGAAATTGTTCGAGCGAGACTAAAGAATTTACGGATAGTACGAGTATGTCGACAAACAATGATATCGCACAAAGCCTTAGAACGAGTAATGCTTAGTTGGTCATGATTCGAGAGTCTCAAACGAGATATTGTTTGGACAAATTGTAAATGTGTAGTGCAAGTGAAAACAAGTTAAATAGAGAGTCGGAATGATGAAATGAATGGATGTCTTAGTCGAGGAAACGTAGAAGATCGTACATGCGATTTTAAATAGTCGACTGGATTGAAACTTGAGTTAAGGTGAAATACTCATAGACGTGATCGAAGATAGCACGATCGAAGATAGCGTGCATGAAAAATATTGGTTTGAAGATACTGAAAATGACTGAGGATTTGGATTAGACGTTGCTCAAAGACTTGAGCTAGCATGGAAAAATATGAATTGAGGAATTAAGTTGCAATACTCGGAATTCGTTACAAAAAGGAAGATCGTCAGGTTATGTACATCATCGATGGTATTGAGGCATATCAAAGATTGATGTACGATAACTCGGGGGTACTCTGATTCGATGAATGATGATCGTGTTAGAAGTTATTGTTTTGAAGGATGCTATGTTGGGGATTTTGAGAGAAATGACTTGATTGTTCGGTGATAACCTACAACGACAACGATCTTGTCTTGTACGAGCGCAACTCCAGCCTCGTACATACATCACGTCGGATTTGGGATGTTTATTCTGCATGAGCATTGGCATGGTGATTCATGTCCAGCAGGAATGATCGAACTCGAAATATCATGGCATGGCAATTTTGATTGCTTTCGACTTAGTGATTTGAAGTGATGGCGAATTCGAGGATTGTTAGGACTTGTGAGTGGCAATTAAGAAAACTTGAGAATTGAGTAGACCCAATCTGCGTATCGAAAATGAGTAAGTCTAGGACTCAAACGCAAGAGTTACGTCCCAATGAGTACGATTATTCTGCGAGAATGTTGACATGGAGATTCATGTCTACCGTGGATAATCAGGCTTGCGTGAGATCGGGGTGCGACATATTGCAAGGCTAGACGACCTTGTGATCGACTACGTGGATTGGATAGGATGGATAGGTAAATTGTATCAAACATACTTGAAGAGATAGACTACAAAAATTGCTAGCGTGGATGTATGATATTAACATGTCGAGGATTTGGTTGAGGACAACCTATCGTAGGATGACTTTTCTAAATGAGCTCGTACTTGGAGCGGAGAATGTCTTGATGTGAATAGGGCGAACACTGCTTGATGTTTAGAAATTTGAGTAAAATAAACTTGGGTAGAAACTCCCGTACAAATGAACAAATGGTTTGACCATAGGGTTTGGGGCGAGCGTCGTCCAATGACCTTGTACGATGAATCATGAACTTGACTTGTAAGTATGACCTAGTGAGATAACCTAGCAGATAGGCGGACGATCCTATGCCGAGAGATTGAACCTGTGTAGCTGACATTTACAATATCGTCTGGACGGACTAAAGACTTGGGGGCAACAAGACTTAGAATAGGACGTGGAACTGGGAGTGTACGTTAACGACAATGAGACTAGCCCTAAACAAAGTGAATGATATGCAATCGATATTATGCAAGTAAAGTTGGTATGACGAATTGAATCATTGATAGAAAGACGTACTCGATGATGGAACAATACTTGGTCTCGAATCGGACGGGAATTATATAGACTTGGTCGACTCCGCTAAAAAAAAATTGTATTGATTTCGTAGACAAGAACGCTTGAGAAACGAATCGGATCATCTCGAGAACCGAGATAAACGATAGGGAGACGCACATGAGTTCGATTTTAATCGAAGTTAGTAAAAACGATCGGCAAATCGAAACTATCACGAGTAGCTTGTCCGACTTTGCTAATCGCTAAGCATGGTTGAAAAGTATGTGTTCGGGGGACGCCTTGAATATATGCATGATCCAACCTCAGCGATATGATGAACTCGAATGCAACTGCAAGTGGGTGTTGATATGCACATGAATGAATGAATGAGTGAGTTAGTCTCTGCCTATGACCCTTGCGTTTGATGAATGACAACGTACCTCGTGCAACCATTATAGTCCCATGATACGACACAATAGAAACCAAGTCGAAGAAACACGACGATTGAATAAGTACCATCAACTCTAAAGTAAGTAAAAAGTTATTCAATAAAATTGACCAAACGTATGCGACACAAAATTTAGAAAGGTACCAAGTGTAGTTCGATGCCATCGAACGATAAAGCCATTTGATAAGAATTGTCAAAGATACACACACGACATGAGTTAAGGAACGGTAGGATGACCTGCACTCAGAAAGTCTCGAGGATGAGACTTATTTTGAGTGGTGTATTATGTAATGATCCGCTCCGTCCTAGCGGAACGTCGATTCAAACGGCAAGTGCAATGACTCAAATGAGCCGTCGACTCGAAGAGTTGCGTCGACATAAAAAATTGTCAATATGAATCGATGCAAGACCTATATTGTCCCGTCAAGATGAATCCAGACTTAGAATTTTAAGGGCGGACTCGGAGTATCGCTCAGCCGATGCGAACATCGCTAAGGTGGGTGACTCCGATGAACCCGTCTTTGCTTAGCCTAGACACTTAACAATACGGACACTATTACTAGAATCCCTAGGCGATGACACCGCGCATGCTAATAAATGACTCAATGCACCTAGCTAAGGGAATAATCCCATCTTGCATGCTTGTATAGAATATGGAAAAAACTCAAAAATATTGGAACTCTCGCGCCGTACTCCACGCTCATGCTAAGGCACAAGCTTACGTTTCAAGTTCCTTATGCGTTCAACAATGAAGCCATGAATGGTTTACAACAATAAAATGAAAAGACTATCGACATAGTCGTTCCGAGTAGAGTATAGCAATATTGAAAGACTTCGGGACCGATGGGTCGCCAAGGCGACTCCTGCACAGGGAGTTGCATAATGTATGAATGAATGAATCAACGAATAAGTGAATGAATGAATCAACGAATGCATGAATGAATATGTGAATGAATCAATAAACGAACAAACAAGTGAAAGAAAGGAAGGAATGAATTAAAGAATAAAAGATAGGAAAGAAAGGAATAGTTAGCGACATGTATGACGGGGACGTCCATCGGGGCTCGCTACCCGTGCTGCACGGACGCCGTCGCCAACCTGGTCGATAACGCATTATGGCTCATAGACAGCCTATGGCTCGGAGACAGCCGTTAAGTTAAAATGACAAGACAATACGAAATGGACGCGGACAACCCACTCGTATACGGGGGAAAGAGGAGTAATAAGGGATTCCAAGGCAATGATCAACGAGACATCGTGGCCGGCCTAGGCGGAATCATGGATTACGGGCTGCTTGGGTGGGGGCTCGAATATTCCAAGTAGACGTAAGGTCGGGTATTTCAAAAGACTATCAAGGTGTACCTACCATCACGCTATGATAGGTGAGAATACCAAAGGGAAATATGTCCAAAATGGCTTTTGATGCCAGCGATCGGTGCATATAGATTAAGTGGACTTTGCTGGTGGCAATCCACGTGCAAGTCCTTGCATTGAAACAATGTAGTCTAAGTTAACTAAACAATTGAATAGTTGAATGAACATGAATGTTGGAACAAAACCCTTCGAGCATAACACAATTGACTGGTTGAGTAGATGGGATATTCGAGTAAAAATGATCATCGGAATGAGGCATGGTCATAACGTATATTCACAAGCGGGAACACGTCATAGAATCTGAGGCAGGGACACGCCCTTGACACTGATTGTTTACGTGAATTTTGTTAAGTTATTACATATGAATTGTTGCCTAACATGGTTTACTTTGGACAGAGAAGACCGGACGGTAAGTATGGGTCAGTCGTGCATGCATTTCCATGCAAACACTTGAAATCGATAACACGAGATAGGTTATGAAATATGCCATAAAATTGATCCTAAGGCAAGATTAGAAAGACAATGAATGATAAGCGGTGCACAAAAGTAAATAGAACGTGTTTGGTAATGATAGCATTGTGGAAGAGCTAGCCTCCCCACTAGTGCATAACAATGTACTGATAACCCTACAATTTGCTTGCAGGATGCAGGAGACGTCCTCGGGTGCAGAGCCTTCCTAGAACGTGCTAAGGCGCAAGCTAAACTCTGGAGCATTGCAAAGGAGCGGAAGTACCATATACAGGACATAATGTATCGGAACATCGCCATAAATCATTCCATATTGTAAGCCACTTGGCATGCCTTTTATGTTTCAGAGAGAGAGAGAGAGAGAGCTTGAGAGACTTGTAAACTCGGCCTAGCGCCGCTTGTAAACTTCTTGAAAAAATCAATGAAGAGTTTTAATTCGCTTCAACTTATGTTCATTTACATTCCGCTGCAAACGGGGACACTCTGTGCGACTCTGTGGCCTAGCTCAAATTGGCCGTTTCTGGACTTGGCCTTACATGAGAGCAACTTAGTCTCGTGCGGCATCACGCCTTAGCGAGGACGATCGCTCCTATGGGAGCGGGGTGTGACACCTACTGTTGAGGAGGTAGTGCCACCTTCTGCTGCTGAGTCGGTAGTGGTACCTACTGCCGAGGAGGTAGTGCCACCACCTTCTGCTGTGATGGAGGAGGTGGCACCAGAGGGCAGTTGCACCGGGAGTTCCAGCCATCCATCTCCTATGGATATTGAGCTTGTTGGCGTGGATCCTATTTATGCGAAGTGGCTGAGGTAGAAGATCTCTCTGCACGTACGTAGAGGACAATATATATATATATATATATATATATATATATATATATATATATATATATATATATATATATATATATATATATATATATATATGTATATATATACATATATATATATATATATATATATATATATATTGTCCTCTACGTACGTGCAGAGAGATCTATATATATATATATATATATATATATATATATATATATATATATATATATATATATATATATATATAGCTGAGGTGGAAGATCTCTCTGCACGTACGTACGTAGAGGACAATATATATATATATATATATATATATATATATATATATATATATATATATATATATATATATATATATATATATATATATATATATAAGATATGATTTTTGACCGGATTTGTTTCTGGTAGACTTATTTATGGGTTTTACTTGGATGGTTTTACAACTCTTGATGGATTTTTATTTTCTAAACATGGTTATTTTATAGTCTTGGATGTTTTTGGATGCTATTACCTAGACTTTTATTATATAAAATTCAATGGAGGGTTGCTCTGGGTCTCATTGATGTATGTTGGTTTGTTGATGTATCTGTGATAGATATTTGTATATTGATGTGTGATGTATATTGGTTTGTTGGTTCATTGATGTATGTTGGTTTGTGTGATGTATTTGTGATAGATATTTGTATATTGGCGTGTGAGGTATATTGGTTTGTGTGAGGTGTGATGCATATTGTGATGTTCGATGTTACGGATGTTGTACGAACTGGGAATGCTGTGTTTCATGTAATTTTTTTTTCAAAATTTTCCAATTAGCGACGGACTTGCGACGAAAGGTGACGGCTGAGCGACGGAATATTTCGTCACTAACTGGAGAATTTTTAGTTAGCGATGGATGTCGGCGGATTAGCAACGGATTATTCGTCGACAAGGTTCTGGAAATATAAAGATTTCCAGAACCTAAGCGACGGATATTCCGTCGCTAAACCGTCGTTCGTCTGTCGCGTATTAGCGATGGCTAGCGACGGGTAGCGATAAATTTGCGTCAGATTTTTCGTATCAGAAACTCTATGATACGCAGTTACCGACATATTACCGATGGATCTGTCCGTCACTAAAAAGTAGTATAAAAAACTTTCCGATAATTAATTTGACGGCAATCCGTCGGCTAGCCGTCGCTAAATGTTCGATCCTTGATGACAGGAATCCGTCGCTAAGTAGTCGAATGGAGACAGAATAGCGACGGACTTTGTTTAGCGACGGGCTATTTCCCGACGAATTTTTTCTGCCAAATTTTTTTCGGTTAGCCGTCGTTAAGTTGATTTACCGACGGATATGGCAGTCGCTAATTCGATGAATTTTAGTAGTGATGGCCATTGACGACCAGCTTTTGAGGCTACAAGATGCGATGGCTCAGAGCAGTACAAGACTGACATCTGTCGTGGCTATATACAATGCTAGACTTGATGCATTAGAACAGACACGTCCACTTGGTCCGCCGGCATCGACACCGAATCCATCGATTACACTGCCTCCTTCATCGTCATCGGTGGCGCTTACACAAGAGCAACATAAGTTCATTCTATCGCAAATGAGCGGTGTTGCTCCTCCTCCTGATCAGCCGTAGTCCTTCGTTGGATGGTCTGTGTTTGTTTGTTTGTGTGTTGGCCCATTCTTGGTCTTATGTATTTATTTCAGACTTTTTGTTACATTATTCCATTGTTGTACTTGATGTTATGTGTTGGCCCATTATTGGGTCTTTAGTGGACAGTATTTGATGAGTAGTATTGAGTGTTGCATTCTTGGATCTTATATATTTACATTCTATTCTATTTGTTTATTGTAGTGTAAATTTGTATATCTTATTTTTATGCATTCCCTCTATATATTATTCTGGTATTGAGTGTTCTACCGAAGGGGACGACGAAACCAGGGAATTCAACGGAGGGTTGCTGCGGGTCTAGTTTTCATAAATTGTGATTTAATAAATATAGGAAGATTCTGGAAAGAAAACAAAATGCTTTCATTTTTTTATATTTTTTGCAGTTTAGCGACAATCAGCGACGGCCAACGACGAACAATTACGTTGCTAAACATGTATCCGAATAGTGCTAAGCTATATCAGCGTCGTCGCTAAATGTCGCTGACATGGTAAGGTCATACCACTTTAGAATTGTCATAGCGAAATGTCACTTAACGTCCCTATTTTACCTGACATTGAAATGCTTGCCACTTCAACATAGGCGTAGCAAAACGTCACTATTTGTCGCTAAATCGGCGACGTTTAGCAACAAAATATATGTCGCTGATTAGCAATGGCACGTCGATACACGTCGCTAATTCAGCGATATTACTTCGTCACTGAGTGACGTCGCTACAGCGACCATAGAATACGCGACATTATGAATTCATCGGTAAAAATGTCACTGAATTTTTGTAGCAACGTTTGTCAATGTTGAGAGCATTAACGGGATTTTAGTCCCACATCGGGTAGAATAATAGGGAGAGGAGTTAGCCTATCCTATATATGTGTAGCTCCACCACAATAATAAATAAGCTAAGTATTCTACTAAATTTCTATTTGGTATCAAAGCCTCCACAAAAACCTAACCCTAGCTTCCATCCTTCTCCATCAAACCCTAATCCTATCCCTCTTTCAAACACATCCACCGACCCCCACCCCTTCTCCCTCTTCCCCTTCTTCCGTTATCGACCCCTCCTCCCCTTCTTCCGCCGCTGCCCCCTCCTCCACATGCCGTCGACCCCTCCGTCTTTCGCTGCCTTCCTTCCGCCAACCGGCAATATCCCCTCTCCCTTTACCGTCGGCAGTAGCCCCTCCACCGCTCCCACCTCCTCTTCGGCCAGCCCTTCTTTACACGTCGGACTCCACCCCCTTTTTTATCGTCGCCAGCGTCGGCCCCCGTTGCCCTTCGTTGGTCGCAACCATGCACTGGACATGAGCAGCGGCACTCGAGAATACCGCTGCCACTGAAGAAGGAACAGTAGACGTGGAGAGAAAGGTGACCAAACGTGAAGATGATCTCGATCTACCATTACCTTGCTGATGGAAGAGGGGAAGACGAAGATGATAGACGATCTACGGCAAGCTGACGGCCAAAGATATGAAGGCTTTGGTGGACGATCTCTTCTCCAAGAGGCTGATCGAGACTAGTTCCCATCCTGCACACGCAGACGTGGATCCTTCACCATACAAAATAGTAAAGTTAGAGAAATTAGAAGTAAAGTTGGAGGATACTTCCAACTATTTGAAGTGTTCACGTCAGACGATGCAAACTTTTAAAGCAAGAGGCTTGGTGGGCTATGTGAATGGCCAAAACAAGGCACCTGAAGATCACTCCTTAAGGGAGTTTGCTGTGTGGAAAATCGTCAACAATGTTGTAGCTGGATGGTTGACAGCCTCCTTGACCGACCAAGTGTCGGGTAACATAGAAGCAATGGAGGGAGCTGGTGATATTTGGATGACACTGAAAGACATGTACTCAGGGATGGGCAATTCTATGAGGGTCTTCCAACTGCAGGATGAACTTGATAAGGTGGTCCAAGAAGATCACACCATCTCTGAGTATGCGGTTCTGCTGAAGAAGTATTGGTCAGATCTCGACCACTATAATCCCATTGGTGTGGAAGATGAGCGAGTGGAATCAGCATTTTTGAAACATTATGTCACGACCCGCACCCAATGTAAGGGCACGAGACCGTGGGTACGTCCAACCTACGCCACAGTGTCGGTGGTAGAACGCTATTCTAGGTCTCAAACATCTAACACAGTAAAAATAAACCTGTCTAGAATATACTCTCCAATCGAAGGATATCTCAGAAGATATAACTCAATCACAGAAACTTGGGGTAGATAAATAGTATGATAAGATAGATATGAAATCCACAGAGTGAGATACAACCAGAAATGAAATAAGTCTCAGTGTTATCAACATCACTACATAATATCTGAATAATACAAACTCAAAGACAACACAAATAATAAAGACAAAGCCTAGCAATCTAGCCTTAGAACTATAGTAGTCTCCTCAGTACAACTGGATCCTCCTGAGGGTCCAGGTCGCAAGTGTCGTTTACGCCAGCTCCATAATTGGTAGTGCCAAGGATCCTCCAAGTTATCTGTAATATTTTGTCAATGGATCCAATCAGGACATGAACGAGCACATATCTCCAAAACAGATCCAAAACATGGCAGAAAATATATTACAAGCTGTAGATACATGACCTGCTGTAAAGAAGTAAAATAAATACAGAAGATATGGATAAGTAAACTAAATCATGAAATATAATAAGAAACTACGAACTATACTAAATATATGTGTTTTAGAGCACAAAAAGATCATGTGAGTGGCATAGGTTTGCACACGATGTATACTACGAGTCTCTATTATGCGTAAAGGTATAATAGACATGCACATGAGTTACACTATAGGGGTTTTAATCACATGACCACTTCTACTCCCTTGCCCCAATCAATACACAAGGATCCGATCAAGTTATGTTACATACACGATGGTTAGTTTTGCACAAAAAACACGTGTGAGCACAAGAAAGTACATGAGAGCAAACGATTTGTACACGAATAATACGAATACAAGGAGTACACGATGCACATGATAAAGTACATGAACATGAAATACCCGATGTATCTCCTGAGGGGATAACATCGTATGACAAGATCCATAGAGTACTGGTCCGTGATAACAACGTATCAGCATCAAGTTAAGTAGTCTAAAGCAGGCAATATAGATACTATCATGAATAAACATGATCAGAGAATGTACTCGCCTGATAACTTGAACAATTGATATGTATAGATGTCCAAACTGGAGTCACAGAGTCCTATTTAAAGAATACATGTTATAAAGAGTTCAAATATGTAATTATTGAAGTTTATAATACAATCTACATGATTCTAGGTTATTCTAGGTCAAAGTCAAACCTTGGTGAACTAGCCAACCTTTAGTCAACTAAGAGTCAAGTCAACTATCTAGTTAACTAAGTCAACAAGTCAATATTGGTCAATGTGTCTGAGAGTCCATGTATAGGGTATTGGTTAAATTAGACTATGTAGGGCTAGTGTTAAATGATATCAAGGCCATATCCAAGACCATATCCTATACTTAGGTTCAAAATAAACATACACTCCAAAACCCTCTTACTGTATACTCTATATAAACACATACATGTGGATCTAACCATAGTTATCAATACAACTGAATTCATATCTCTAAACTAAGACTCATATACTGCCACTAGATCATTGTTACTCTCATCGTCATCTCTAAATCCTAATGTCAGATACTAAAAGGAACTCTAATCACTAACTCAAATCCTCCCTTACTCAACTGGACCTACTGCCCTCATATTCCTTCTAACACCCACACTCTCACCTACTAATCCTACATGATACTAATTCCCACATTAGGTTATTAACTAAGCTAACACTTAATTGAACAAATTCTATTCACTAACATATCTGATACTTAGCATCACTTATAAACTCACAATATATAACCCACATATCAAACCCAGTAAGCTACTGCTGCTGTGGCTACTGCAGACATGCAATGCTATGCTATGCTGTAGCATTTGCTACTGCCCATCTTGCCACTACATCTGCTGCTGCTGTGGTTGTACTGCAGGCAAGCAATTGCAAGGCCAAGCTCTGATACCCTCCCCTCTAACTACCACACCTAGGCCTCTCTCTACCTCCATATCCTTCACTCCTAGACACTCCCTGCTACTGACCAAATACTCGCACACAATTTTATAACCCATATATTTATTAACACAAATTAATGCACAAGATATCTATATAGGCACACACACACACACACACACACACACACACACACACACACACACACACACACACACATATATATATATTAACCCCTCTCTCTCTCTCTCTCTATATATATATATATATATATATATATATATATATAGAGAGAGAGAGAGAGAAGAGAGAGAGAGAGAGGGAGAGAGAGGAAAATATATATATATATATATATAGAGAGAGAGAGAGGGAGAGAGAGGAAAAAAATATATATATATATATATATATATATATAGAGAGAGAGAGAGAGAGGGAGAGAGAGGGGTTAATATATATATATATATATATATATATATATATATATATATATATATATAATATATATATATATATATATATATATATATATATAAATAAAAATAAAATATATATATATATAAACACCTCTCTATGTTCTGTCGTGTTCAATACCTGAACAAAATAGAACATGGGACTCAACCAAAGGCTAGACATGTGAATAGATCGATCAAAAGATACAATTTATAGACTGAAGCATCAATCAGAACAGGGGACTGGTACCAAGTTGTAATAAAGAAGGACAAGGACAGATATTATATAGATATACACAATACTCAAAACACAAATAATCCCTCCTCATCCTAACATCAGCGTTGAAGGAGGATATCTTCCAAAAAAAGAACTATCCTTCGAGTGTCTATTGGATGCTCAAGGCAATCATAAACACACACTTAAATCCTACTGCAGTCTACTGCTGCATGCATATAACACCCATGTATCCTTATCCCCAACTGCCATATTATGACTATATATACAATACATTCCTATATATGTATATACATATACATATAAGTATACTCTCATACAATATATATTACACTCCCATCTCCCTACATCTTATACCCACATTATCCAAATTGGACTGAACCTACTTAACATGGACTGATCCTAACACTTGGTTCACTGAACTTAAATGGGATACAAAGGACAGATACAAATCTGGGTTTATTGATTGGTACTCAAAGAAGACTGAACATATTAGTTTGATGTCCATGCATAGAGAGATATGGTAAAGGGGAAAGGGCTAACCCAAGACAATATCTGTATATAGCCAATATACAGGACATCTTCACAAAGACATATACTGTGAACAAAAGAGGATACCAAGTCTTATTCGGGACTGGACAAGAGTTTACTACTCGAGTGTATCTCTTATCCAAATTACCTGACATAGAGAAGAAACAGGGATAGAACATTAAGGATAAACCCCCTTACCTATACAAATAGGGACTCTAATCCCTCTCATACATAAATTGCACTCACGCACTCTCATAAGCTCTGCCCGACTCCCCTTCCTCACTTGGCACCACCACACACACATACACACAGAGGACTCGAGCAGTGAGTGAATGTGTGAAGTGTCAGAGTGTGTAAAGCATACATTTACAGAGCAACAGCAAGTGCCTGTGCCAATGCAAGTGCAGTGGTGTTAAGGAAACGTGTGTACAACAGAACAAGTGCCCGACTGAACTTTGTGTGAATCTATGGCTTGATCCACAGTGCGATATCACCATTGTTCGAAGCCAAACTTGCTACATCCTATGTCAGTCAATGCCCTTATACTCGATTATGTCACTATATAGTGATATCGAGTCGTGTCGAGGGAGGATGGAGCTCGTGGCAGCAGGGGATCACTGTACAGTGGTCAAAACCCTAGCCGAGCATCCCCTTGACCAAAAATACCCATCAAACCAAACCAAATCCACCTCAGTCAAACACAAACATAATTTACATATAATAAGCTTTCAAAATATATAATTTTCATAGAAATTAGAGAACAAAAAGTTCTAAGGGGCATTTCGTCAAACACTTGAAATACCGCTCCGATACTCTTGCGATATGCACACCAAATGGATTCGATTTTAACCCAAACTTAGCCTAAGGCTAGGGGACCCTAAATGAATGCATATATGGTGAGAAATCAGGAAATTAATAGGTTTAGAGGTCATTACCTATTAAGAGTTGGAATCTCAATGAAAAAGCCCTTTGAAAAGATTCCACACCAAATCAAATAGCCAAATAGCTTCCAATCCTTGCTAGCTAGCCAATAGAGACTTCCTCTACACAAGGGGAGTGCAATGCAATTGATTTGGTTGAATTTGGAGGTGATTTGAAGAAAGGGACAAATTTGGGGAAGAACACTATTAGGGTTAGGGTTTCAATGAAAGAGGCAAGGAGGGAGGCTAATGATGTGTTATATTGGGTGGGGGCTGCCCTTGGCTGGTCACATGGTTGGGCTAGGGTTTGGTTAGGTCCAATTGTGTTTTTAAAGGCTTCTTTAGTTGTAATTTAAGCCTCTTTAGTAAAGGCCCAACTAGATTAGGTTTCCTACAAATATCTTAGGTTCAGCACAATATCCAGATATTTTAGAACTTAGTTAATTAGTTCAAAGCTATTAACTAAGCCTCTAGGTTCATGATCAACATCTAGATGAGGATAATTCTAGGGTTAGACCTAATATAACACTTAGCACATTATTAATTAAATAAAATTCAAAAATAATAATAATTCACAAATTACCAAAATATCCTTAGCCTAAAAAGTGGTACTGAACTAATCTAATCACATTAGCTAGGTCTCCATGGTCATGGTTAGTCTCTAGTCTAAGTAGTTCTAAGGTTTCACTAGTAAGGGACATAATCACAATCAATCAATTTAAATATTATTAAAATAATCAAATATTTACCAATTTATTATTAACATGATTTAAATATATTATTTAACAATTAACATGATAAATTTTACAAAACTTAAAAATTATCCTCATTTTAAAAAGTGGTAGTTACAATCCTCCCCCCTTAGAAAAATTTCGTCCTCAAAATTTAGGTTGGTTGTACTCTTCTTAAGGTCATGTCCCTAACAATCATGGTCTAAGAAAATTTTATTTAAATAACACAATTTGGAAGAATAACAGAGAGGGTCATGACATGCAGTATTAGTCTGGGGTCTCATCTAGCTATACTAGTCATACTACAGCACAAAGCAATCACAAGGTATTAAAACATACAAGCAATGGTAGGGTGCATCAATCATCAAAAGACATGCTAAGGTCTGGGTCAAAACTCACCTCCAACTAGGTCTGGTGGCTAGAACTCCCTTCTGGAGGCGGGGCCTTGGCTGAGATAAGTACAACAAGGCAATCGCACAGCATGTGTACAGCTGACCCACAAAACAGGCACACCCCTCTCCTCTACCTACAGTGGTCCCATATATGCCCGGGCTTCCTACAGTAAGCACAGGTAGGCACTCACTCAACTGGCCTGTGCTGGGCAGGAATCTGGACTAGGTAGGATGGTCTAGGCTAAAAATCTGGGTACTCTTGAGGCTATGGGTATACTGCTCCTCACTCTCTTGGAACTAGGCTTTTCTCCTGAATGCACTAAGTCCCACAAGTGTTGAATCCTTTGGCTCTGCTCCCTCAGGATCTCGGCCTGAACTCTCTGTGTCTCCAACATATCCCGGAGAAGTCTAAGTATCTGAGCTCCATTAGGAATCAACCCTTCCCCCCTCCGAGAATATGGTATGGGGTACCACTCCAGAAGGCAGAAGAAGAATCTCGGTCTCATACGAAACTGTAGCTCTTTCCTGAATGGCAGGAGATGGATAAAAACTCTCTAGTGAGGCAGCGACCACCTCCTCAACAGCAGGAGGTAGAAGCACACTTTCAGTCATATCCGAAACTGTAGCTACGCTCAGGGGACAGGCTCTGGTCATGGGTGCCATACTGAAAATAGATGGAAAACATGGAATCATCAAAAGGCTATAAGAAAAACAAACATCCTATATGAAAACTGGTAGGTATTATAAATACCAGAGGAATCATCTACAATGGGTTACTATTCTAATACCAATGCTAATTATCATCTCTAGGATACGGACACTCTACAAGTCATCAAATCATTATACTATGAAAGAACTACATATGAATAAGCTTTACAAGAACTAAAATATTCCTACTCCTAAGTAATTTGATGATGGAATACAACCTTCTCAAGATACGATCTGATAATCATATACGTCTGTCCAAAATCATGTTACTCAGGATCCTGGCTATGCCAGTAAGCAAGGCTGCAATAAACGATAGATTCTATAACTGGAATATGCACCTCTATAATCATGTTGTCTGGAATCCTCTCTATGCCGACTAGTATAGCTGCGAGAAATTCCAAATCTCATAATCAAGATGTGTACATCCGAAGTCAGGTCTCTACGTTTTCGCCATGCCGGCAAATATGGCTGCGATAAACTCCAGGTTCCATAATCAAGTAGACGTTTTACCTTTCCTGTTATTCCCATCAACATATGTTATCAGAAGATACCGTAACTCAGGCCATAAAATTCATCTCGATAGGAAAATTAAAATCAACAACGATCCATTAAAAATTAAATTCAATAACAAAAAGCAAGGGTGAACAGAAACAAGAAGGGATTTCAAATTAAAGTTTAAAATAAGATTCTCAGGGGTCGTCCCAGGAATCTCTCAAGGAATTCTAACTGTGATTGAGTATCCTCTCATTCTAATACCTTACTTCCTATATTCTATCGTAGGCTCGTAGTAGTACAACTAAGTCGTTGCACTACTACGACATCTCACAAATACGAATCTCGACCTGCATGGCCACCACTAAAAACTTGTTAGGACCCGCACCCAGTGTAAGGGCATGAGACCGTGGGTACGTCCAGCCTATGCCACAATGTCGACGGTAGAACGCTGTCCTGGTCTCAAACATCTAACACAGTATAAATAAACTTGTCCAGAATATACTCTCCAATCGGAGGACATCTCAGAAGATATAACTCAATCACATAAACTTGGGGTATATAAACAGTACTAGATAAGAAATCCACAGAGTGAGATACAACTAGAAATGAAATAAGTCTAAGTGTTATCAACACCACTACATTATATCTAAATAATACAAACTCAAAGACAACACAAATAAGAAAGACAAAGCCTAGCAATCTAGCCTAAGAACTATGGTAGTCTCCTCAGTGCAACTGGATCCTCTTGAGGGTCCAGGTCACAAGTGTCATCTACACCATCTCCATAAAAGGTAGTGCTAAGGGTCCTTTAAGTTATCCGTAATATTTTGTCAACGGGTCCAATCAGGACAGGAACGAGCACATATCTCCAAAACAGATCCAAAACATGGCAGAAAATATAGAACAATAGAATAAAATACATGACGTGCTGTAAAGAAGTACAAGAAATACAGGAGATATGGATAAGTAAACTGAATCATAAAATATAGTAAGAAACTATGAACTATACTAAATATAGGTATTTTAGAGCACAAGAAGATCATGTGATTGGCATAGGTTTGTATACGATGTATACTACGAGTCTCCATTATACGTGATGGTATGATAGGACATGCACACGAGTTACACTAGAGGGGTTTTAATCACATGACCACTTCTACTCCCCCGCCCCGATCAATACACAAGGATCTGATCAAGTTATATTACCTACACGATGGTTAATTTTGTACAAGAAACACGTGTGAGAACACGAGAGTAGATGAGAGCACACGATTTGTACACGAATAATACAAATACAAGGAGTACATGATGCACTTGGTAAAGTATACGAACATAAAATATTCGATGTATCCGCTGAGGGGATAACATCGTACGATAAGATCCATAGAATACTGGTCCATGATAACAACGTGTCAGCATCAAGTAAAGTAGTCTAAAGCAGGCAATATGGATACTATCATGAATTAAAATGATCAGATAATGTACTCACCTAATAACCTGAACAACTGATATGTATAGATGTCCAAACTAGAGTCACAGAGTCCTATTTAGAGCAATACAGGTTATAAAGAGTTCAAATATGTGATAATTAAAGTTTACAATGCAATCTACATGATTCTAGGTCATTCTAGGTCAAAGTCAAACCTTGGTAAACTAGCCAACCTTTAGTCAACTAAGTCAAGTCAACTACCTAATTAACTAAGTCAACAAGTTAATATTGGTCAATGTGTCAAAGAGTCCAAGTATAGGGTATTAGTTAAATTAGACTATATAGGGCTAGTGTTAAATGGTATCAAGGTCATATCCAAGACCATATCCTATACTTAGGTTCAACATAAACATACACTCCAAAACCCTCTTACTGTATACTCCATATAAACACATACATGTGGATCTAACCTTAGTTATCAAAACAACTTAATTCACATCTCTAAACTAATACTCATATACTGCTACTAGATCATTGTTACTTTTCTTCTCATCTCTAAATCCTAATGTCAGATACGAAAAGGAACTCTAATCACTAATTCAAATCCTCCCTCACTCAACTGGACTAACTGCCCTCATATTCCTTCTAACACCTACACTCTCACCTACTAATCCTATATGATACTAACTCCCACATTAGGTTACTAACTAAGCTAACACTTAACTGAACGTCTCTAATCACTAATACATCTGATACCTAACATTACTTATAAACTCACAATATATAACCCACATTTTAAACCCACTAAGCTACTACTGCTGTGGCTACTGCAGGCATGCAATGCTAGGCTCTACTGTAGCATTTGTTGCTGCCCATCTTACCAGTGCATCTGCTGCTGCTGTGACTACAATACAGGCAAGCAATTGCAAGGCCAAGCTCTGATACCCTCCCTTCTAACTATCACACACCTAGGCCTCTCTCTACCTCCATATCCTTCACTCTTAGACACTTCCTACTACTGACCAAATACTCACATATAATTCTATAACCCATATCTTTCTTAACATAAATTAATACACAAGATATCAATATGGGCACACTTATATATATATATATATATATATATATTAACCCCTCTCTATGTTATGCCATGTGCAATACCTTAACAAAATAGAACATGGGACTCAACCAAAGGCTGGACATGTGAATAAATCGATCAAAGGATACAATTTATAGACTGAAGCATCAATCAGAACAGGGGACTGGTACCAAGTTGTAATAAAAGAGGACAAGGACAGATATTATATAGATATACATAATACTCAAAACATAAATAATCCCTCCTCATCCTAACATCACTATTGAAGAAGTTTATCTTCCAAAATAAGAACTATCCTTCGAGTGTCTATTGGATGCTCAAGGCAATCATAAACACATACTTAAATCCTACTGCAAGCTAGTGTTGCATGCATATAACACCCATGTATCCTTATCCCCAACTGCCACATTATTACTATATATACAATATATTTCCATATATGTATATACATATACATATAAGTATACTCTCATACAATATACATTACAACCCCTTCTCCCTACATCTTATACCCACATTATCCAAATTGGACTGAACCTACTTAACATGGACTGGTACTAACACTTGGTTTACTGAACTAAAATATGATACAAAGGACTGATACAAATTTAGGTTTAATGATTGGTACTCAAAGAAGATTGAGCATGATAGTTTTGATTTCCATGCATGGAGAGATAGGGTGAAGGGGAAAGGGCTAACCCAGGACAATATCTGTATAGAGCCAATATACAGGACATCTTCACAAAGACATATACAGTAAACAAAATAGGATACCAAGACTCATTTGGGACTGGACAAGAGTTTACTACTCGAGTGTATCACTTATCCAAATTACCTGACATAGAGAAGAAATAGGGATAGAACATTAAGGATAACCCCCTACCTATACAAACAGGGACTCTAATCCCCCTAATACATATATTGCACTCGCACACTCCCATAAGCTCTGCCCGACTCCCCTTCCTCACTTGGCAACACCACACACACACACACACACACACAAAGGACTCGAGTAGTGAGTGAATGTGTGAAGTGTCAGAGTGTGTCAATCATACGTGTATAGAGCAACTACAAGTGTCGGTGCCGATAAAAGTGCAGTGGTGTCAAGGAAATGTGTGTAGCAGAACAAGTGCCCGACTGCACTTGGTGTGAATCTGTGGCTTGATCCACAGTACGATATCACCATGGTTCGAAGCCAAACTTACCACACCCCATGTCAGTCACTACCCTATCAAACCAAACCAAATCCACCTCAGTCAAAGACAAACGTAAACTACATATAATAAGCTTTCAAAATATATAATTTTGATAGAAATTAGAGAACAAAATGTTCTAAGGGGCATTTCGTCAAATACTTGAAATACCCCTCCGATACTCTTGAGATACGCACACCAAATGAATTCGATTTGAACCAAACTTAGCCTAAGGTTAGGGGGACCCTTAATGAATGCATATATGGTGAGAAATCAGGAAATTAATAGGTTTAGAGGTCATTACTGATTGAGAATTAGAATCTCAATGAAAAAGTTGAAAAGATCCCACACAAAATCTAATAACCAAATTGCTTCCAATCCTTGCTAGTTAGCCAATATTGACCTCTTCTGCACAAGGGGAGTGCAATGCAATTGATTTGGTTGAATTTGGAGGTGATTTGAAGAAATGGATCAAATTTGGGGAAGAATACTATTAGGGTTAGGGTTTCAATGAAAGAGGCAATGAGGGAGGCTAATGATGTATTATATAGGGTGAGGGGGCTGCCCTTGGCTGGTCGCATGGTTGGGCTAGGGTTTGGTTAGGTCCAATTGTGTTTTTAAAGCCTTCTTCAGTTGTAATTCATGCCTCTTTAGTAAAGGCCCAACTAGATTAGTTTTCCTACAAATATCTTAGGTTCAACATAATATCTAGATATTCTAGAACTTAGTTAATTAGTTCAAAGCTATTAACTAAGCCTCTAGGTTCATGATCAACATCTAGATTAGGATAATTCTAGAGTTAGACCTAATATAATACTTAGCACATTATTAATTAAATAAAATTCAAAAATAATAATAATTCATAAATTACCAAAATACCTTTAGCCTAAAAAGTTGTAGTGAACTAATATAATCACATTGGCTAGGTCTTCATGGTCATGGTTAGTCTCTAGGCTAAGTAATTCTAAGGTTTCACTAGTAAGGCACACAATCACAATCAATCAATTTAAATATTATTAAAATAATCAAAAAATTATCAATTTATTATTAACATGATTTAAATCTATTATTTAACAATTAATATGATCAATTTTATAGAAGTTTAAAATTACCATCATTTTAGAAAAGTGGTAGTTACACATTATCATAAGTTGATGGAGTATATCTCGCGACAAAGGATGATAAAGTTCCTGAAGGGGCTTAACCCAGCATTCGAACAAAGGAAGAATGTGCTAATCATACAACCCGGACTGCCGTCACTAGAGGAGGCCATTGCTGATATGGCATAAGAAGAAGCGCGGTTGAAGCTGATGCCTAGCACCACTAGCTCTCCGGGAGAGAAATCAGCTCTAGCAGTTTTTAACCCAAACCCTTTAGGAGGGAGAGGGTGTCACGCCCCGATTCGGGAATCGTTCGCCTCTGCTTAGATTCACGCCGAATCGCTCGTCCTCGCTAAGGCGTGATGCCGTACAAGTCTGGGATTGCACTTGTACAAGGCGTGCTCGTGTTCCTTTTTATAAAAGAGATATTTTAAATAGAGATTCGCAGCGGATGATAAGAAGTTTTGGCGACACAGATATTATCTGAAATAAGTTCTTTATTGATATCATTGAAATTACATTGCATAAACATAAGGCTCTCAAACAGCCGAGATGAAAGGCCAAACTTGGCTACAACTTGCAGAAATATTGAAATGAGATACAACTTGTTCCATACATCATATCCCTTTATTAATAATGCGGCAATAACCAACTTCAGCAAAATGCCTTCTTCTTCAAGTGGAAACTTCAAGATCTACGAAGCTTCTAAAGAGTCGGACAGCAAGCCTTCAGTGTCTATGATTATCCACTAGGTTCCCGGTACCTGTGGAGACGAGGGTCAGTACATTGCCACATATGTACTGGTGAGCGGCCGTAACTAATCTCACCATAAATCAATAGTAGTAAAATTACATGAATGTTTACTATTACCTTAGGGTCCATTAACAATTCATATATTTGATGAGAATATAAGAAGCATACAGTGATGTTAGAAACATAAGCAATTCATGTTGTTCTAACATAAGCAATTCATATTGATCACTCATTTAGTGAATCTTACCCACGGTCGATAGCCATCCCTGTAAATATTTATGAATACCACTTACTCTGCCTGCATAAGACATTGTTAGCTCTGCCCTTGTCTATATGAAGGTCACTGGCGACACGCCATCCTGGACCGTCTTACTTGGTACAACGGCGCCCTTGCAGTGCAGGTAGCTAGCCCCACTGCAAGTCCCGTTTACCGATGCCAGTACGTCGACATAATTCCTTGTTCCTCCTAGGACGAACCGGGTCCGTGGCCGCGGATTACCGTTCTGGGAACTACCTTGTATACAAGTTGTCCATGACCATGCATGCAATGCAACTTAACTAATAAGAGACACGACATGCATGATAATAGCATCTTCCACACATATTCGTAGTTCTCATTTCGTCTTACCATTTCTCGTCTTTCCATCTTGCCGTCTTACCAACTTGCCGTCTTACCAACTTGCCTTGCTCGTATATTCGTTCGTCCAACCAAGGGACTATTCATGTTTAACCCATTCTTTCGAACCGAAGTCCGATATACTTACCGCCCAATACTTGGGTCTTTGTATCACCTGTTAAACAATTCATATAGCATACGAGCATCATTCGATTTGATACGTAAGCCTAGCTATGTGATAATTTATCTTTCATTATCTTTCCCGTATTATTACTAGGCATCTTTTATTAAGCACCGAACGCAATAACAAGTCTACCATTGTTATGCGCGAAGATCAAGGATCGTCGAAGGATCAAAGCCACTAACTTGTTGGTGAATTGCCGAGAGAAAGAGGTCTTCCACGCAACGTCACCCTAGGTTCACCGTATTAGCACCTGCATTGGCACCAACATCTGGTCAGCATACTTCTTCTCTTTCTCTCAGTTATTCGATATGAAATGCGTAGACGGTGAAAGTAAATCCATGAAAACATTCATCGAAAACAATCACGAAAACGCACACAAAATCCAACAGCAAAAGCGACATCGAAAACCAGTAGGGCAACAGTCTCGGGGCAAGCGACTCTTATATAGAACTCTTCCACCAAGACGCGCGCCACTGCATCTTGGGCATCAATTCAAAAGAGTCCAATCCATAACGAGGAAAGGATCTCAATTATTATCCCGCAATCCTGGTAAAGTTTCCCCAATTCTCATCCGACTCGGCCATTCGGCCGCTAGCCCGCACCGTGCTCCGCAACGGATTCAGGGCATTACATATTAATACACTAACAAAAAGTTTCGTCCTCGAAACTTAAACATAAACCCACCTAGGTCAAACAACGAAGGAAACTTTTCCTTCACCTCCGCCTCAAGTTCCCACATCGACTCTTCGACGGAATGATTTCGCCAAAGCACTCGAACCAAAGAGACAACTCGGTTCCGCAAAATTTTATCCTTCCTATCCAAGATCTGCACGGGTTCCTCCACATAAGACAAGTCAGCTCTTAGCCCTAGCGAACCGAAGTCTACCACATGGCTTGGATCGTGTACATACTTCCGTAGTTAGGAAACATGGAAGATATCGTGCACTCCATCCAATGCCGGTGGCAACGCGATCAGATAGGCGACAGGACCGACTCGCTTAAGAATTTCAAACGGGCCAACAAATCTCGGACTTAGTTTCCCCTTCGCACCGAATCGCATAACTCCACGCATCGGTGACACCTTCAAAAATATGTGATCGTCCACCATAAATTCCAATGGTCGTCGATGAGTATCCGCATAACTCTTCTGCCGACTTTGTGCCACACGTAACTTCTTCCGAATCATGCGGACCTTCTCGACGGCCTGTTCCACCATCTCTGGACCAAGTACCTGTCGTTCACCGACTTCATCCCAACAAATCGGAGACCGACACTTTCGCCCGTACAGTGCTTCAAACGGAGCCATTTGTATACTTGACTGGTAACTATTGTTGTAGGCAAATTCTGCTAGCGGCAAGTGAGTATCCCAACTAGTCTTCAGATCAATAGCACAAAGCCGTAGCATGTCTTCAAGTATCTGATTCACCCTCTCGGTCTGGCCATCGGTTTGAGGATGGTATGCAGAACTAAATTTCGATTGTGTTCCCATGGCAGTATGCAAACTGACCCAGAAATGCGATACGAATCGCCCATCCCGATCTGATACTATTGATGTCGGTACTCCATGCAGTCGGACAATTTCATCCAAGTATAGCTGAGCCAACCGGTCGATGCTCCATGTGGTTTTCATTGCGAAAAAAATGTGCAGATTTGGTTAATCGATCAACGATAACCCAAATTGCATCATTCCCCCGCTGCGTCTTCGGCAAGCCAACTATAAAATCCATGGTTATATGATCCCACTTCCATTCTGGGATCGCGAGGTTCTGCATCTCTCCGTCGGGCCTCTGGTGTTCCACCTTGACTCGTTGACATGCTAAGCATCGCGAGACAAAGAGGGCCACATCTCGTCTTATACCGTGCCACCAGAAGGTCGTGCGCAAATCTTTATACATTTTTGTACTTCCCGGATGCAAAGAATACTTGGCATAGTGGGCCTCTGTCAAGATTTCTTTCCGGAGTTCTTCATTCTTAGGGACACAAAGCCTCCCCTTGAGTCGCAATGATCCGTCCTCGTGCCTGGTGAAGTCGCTGGCTTCACCCTTTTCCAATATTCTGCCAATCTTAATCAAGAACTCATCTGTCCTCTGTGCCATCTTTATCTTTTCTAACAAAATCGGCTCAAGTTGAAGTTGAGCCAATTGTGCATTTCGGCCACGAATCTGGAGCTCAATTCCCATGCTTTCTAATTCCTCCAGTATTCGTTTGTCAACACTGAGTGATCCCACAAAGTTTCGACTCAACGCGTTCGCCACCACATTGCCTTTTCCTTGGGTGTACACGATCGTCAAGTCGTAATCTTTTATAAGCTCCAACCAACGTCTTTGCCACAAATTTAAATCTTTTTGAGTAAAGATGTACTTCAGGCTTTTATGATCGGTAAAGATCTCGCAAGCTACTCCATACAAGTAGTAAATCCATAATTTTAGTGCAAACACTATCGCTGCCAATTCCAAATCATGCGTTGGATAATTTTTCTCGTGCGGCTTAAGCTGTCTCGAGGCATAAGATATAACTTTCCCTCTCTGAGTCAACACACATCCCAAACCTAATCCGGATGCATCGCTGTATATCTGGAATCCCTCGACACCGTCTGGAAGTGTAAGGATTGGAGGTGATACGAGACGTTGCTTCAGATTTTGAAAGCAAGCCTCGCACTCATCAGTCCAATCGAATACCACTCCCTGTTAGGTTAGTCGAGTTAGAGGCGCTGCCATTTTTGAAAAATCCTTGAAAAACTTCCTATAGTAGCCTGCCAAGCCGAGGAAACTTCGGATCTCGCTCGCCGACGTGGGTTGCTTCCAATCCACTACGGCTTCAATTTTCTTTGGGTCAACGGACACACCTTCCGCCGAGATAACGTGTCCTAGGAACGACACGCTACTCATCCAAAACTCACATTTGCTCAGCTTGGCATAGAGCTGATTGTCCCGTAGAGTCTGTAACACTGTCCTCAATTGTTCTGCATGGTCTTCTTTGCTCTTCGAGTAGATTAGGATGTCGTCGATGAACACGACTACAAATTTATCCAAAAAGGGCCGGAAGACTCTGTTCATCATATCCATGAAAGCGGTGGGAGCATTGGTCAGTCCGAAGGGCATGACCAAGAATTCATAGTGTCCGTATCTGGTTCGGAATGCGGACTTAGAAATGTCATTTGGTTTGATCTTTAACTGATGGTAGCCTGAGCGAAGATCAATCTTTGAAAATACAGACGCCCCTTGCAACTGATCGAAGAGGTCGTCTATTCGAGGCAACGGGTACCGGTTCTGAATTGTAACTTTATTTAGCTCGCGGTAGTCGATGCACAGCCGCATCGATCCATCTTTCTTCTTCACAAATAGCACCGGAGCACCCCATGGTGAAACACTGGGTCTGATGTATCCCTTGTCTAATAATTCATGTAGCTGTACTTTGAGTTCCTTCAATTCAGCAGGCGTCATCCTGTATGGTGCCCTTGAGAACGGACGAGCATCTGGAAATGTATCGATAGTGAATTCAATCTCTCGGTCCAGAGGTATTCCGGGTTTCTCGTCAGGAAACACATCAGGAAATTCTGCCACGACTTCAGTGTTAGCTGAGTCTGCACCATTCTTGCGTGTGTCTCGAACAGAAGCAAGGTACCCTTCGCAGCCAGAATGAAGCAATCGCCGGGCCGTAGTAGCTGAAATCACCATCGAAGCCTTCGCCGACGAACTGGCCGAGTAAGAGAATTCTGTTCCCCCAGGTAGGCGAAACATAACTCGCTTCTTCGCGCAGTCAATCGTCGCACAACATGCACTTAACCAATCCATTCCCAGAATGATATCAAAATCTTTCATATCTAGCTCGACTACGTCTAATGGTAGCTTTCTCTTTCCGATACATATGTAACCATCCCTACATATTATGTTAGTAGGCATCTCCACTCCTGATGGAGTACTAACACTAAGATATACATCCAACATTGTCATTTTTATTTCATGTTCCTTAACATAGTCTTTAGATATAAAACTATGTGAAGCACCAGAATCAAATAAAGTACGTGCAGGAATGCCATTAAATAACAATATACCTGTCACTACAGCATCTGATGCAAATGCTTCATCCAAAGTCAATGCAAAGACTCGGCCCTGGGCACCGGGCCTCTGATTCTGTGGTGGCTGAGGAGGTCGTGGTGCCTGTCCACGATTCTGTTGATACTGTTGGTGATGCTGCTGCCTCGGAGGGTTCTGGTTGCCCCTCCCTGGACAGTTGCGAGATATATGGCCGAATTGACCACACTTATAGCATCCTCCCTCTAAGACTTTGCACACTTCAGGAGAATGTCCTCTGTTGTGGCACTTGCTGCAAAACGGCCCAAGCGGGTTGGGTCGATGAAAGCCACCGTGATTTTGATGCTTTGGCGCCTCATATCTGCCACCGTTGTTCGGTCTCTTGTTATGCAAATTCTGTACCGATGCTTGTACTGGCGCCGCCGCAGGATAGTGTGGGTCCAATTCCTTTGCGTGCTCATAAGACTCCTGAAAAGTCTTATATTTTTGAACCACGACTTGAGCCTTCAGAGCAGGCCTCAAGCCCTGCTCAAACCGACGAGCCTTAGATGCATCGTCAGTAAACTTCGTGATCGCATACTGAGACAGTCTAGAAAACTCTGCCTCATACTCCTTCATCGTCAAGTTCCCCTGTTCGAGCTTCTGGAACTCCAATTCCTTAGCTTGCTGCTCAGTCAAAGAGAAGTACTGAGCCAGAAATGCCTCGCGGAACATCAGCCAAGTAATTTTCGTTGTTCCATTCACTCCCGCGAGAATTCTTTTCTGACTTTGCCACCAGTAGTGTGCGTTGGAAACCAGCAGTAGTTTCACACACGGGCTTGGATCCAACAATACCCAAAGCTTCTAGGTGATCTTCCACTTCAACTAGCCAATCCATAGCAATGGTGGCTTCTTCTGTTGTCACGCCCCAGAACCAGAATACTGGAGAGCGGGGGCAGACATAGCCAGCTACGTATATTGAAATGGATTCCATCTCGCTATACGGTCACGGCTGTCTAGATACATGAGGGTTTACTACAAGCCAACAGTCTCCTATGGTCATGAACAAGCCTATTGTCTCAATCACAAGCAAATAAATAGATGTTACAAGATGTATGATCATTAAATATACAATAATAAGGCGTCCCAAATATTACATATTCAGCTGATCATGAAGCTAGTCGTTACAAAATGTTAGGACTAGCAAGAGTTTAGTCATAC
Source organism: Iris pallida (assembly GCA_029216955.1). Taxonomy (NCBI): domain Eukaryota; kingdom Viridiplantae; phylum Streptophyta; class Magnoliopsida; order Asparagales; family Iridaceae; genus Iris; species Iris pallida. The sequence goes on from JANAVB010005999.1 coordinate 74,322, forward strand.
ATGATCAACCCTAGGATCTGTCAATCATGTTACAGCCCGTAGGCAGACAGTAAGTAAATACAATCGAGCTAAACAGGTGCTCTTCGGCTAAACGCCTAAAAAGAATATTTTTACAATAAAGTGGGAGAGCAAAAATAAACCCACTCGTTGCCCGGGTTACGTCTGGTGTTCACCATCGGGCTGGAAAGGCGGTAGATCCTCTGGAGCTGCTCCGAAATCTGGCCATACAAAACCAGCTGGGTCAGATCCCAGAAAGAGCAAGTGCCACAAAGGAAGCTTCACTTAGGAACTAAAACCAGCAATCAGCACAAGATATAAATAAAAGTAAGAACTGGAAAATAAAGAAAACACATCAGGATGATATACGACGAGATAACCATGGAACTATTCAGATAACCAGGTTACAACCCGTAAACCAAACAAGGACCGGGGTTGTAACCCTTCGTCTGAACAGAACTTGGAATTCTCACCATTTATCGGTAAAATAAATACAAGCATTCTAGTCATTCAATATTCTGGAAAAGGATCAGGGCAAGACTAGACAGGTTAGACTCCATCCAATCATTTCACGGCCAAGCAAGAACTACGGCTTGATACTTTAACTAACTAGGGTTGTCACAAGCCTAATTACTAGCAGGATGCAGTGAGATTATTCCACAGCCACAAGCCCTACAGACCATCCAGGTTACCCAGGTCGAAATTAGGGGTTGAATTCAGGTGGGTACACCGTCCAGGAAACGCGTGTACCCTTAGGTAGCTTAAAGGGTGCAACACATGACAGTGTGCTGGAAATGTGCCCTACTCGACGGCAGGCTACAGATCCCAGGCGCGCCCAGGTAACGGGATTGCCTGTAGCTGGGAAATCTCTTCATGACTAATGTGTTAATCTAGTTATTAACCTTAGTCCATTTCAATAGGTACTCCTGACCGTGGTACTCAGGAGTCCCTTCCTAGACATGATGCAAGACAGGACTGGTTTATTTGTACAAGCACAATCGCCCACGGTGTCCATGTAATTTATACAGGTCATGTCATGTCAGGTAGCCGTCGTAACAGCTTCTCAAGATATATCATGTCAGGTTATCATGTCAAGTGTACTTGTCAGGAGTGCGCCACGGCGGGCCACTATCAGGTCATGTCAGGTTTACTTGTCAATAGTGCACCACTACGGGTCACTATCAGGTCATGTCAGGTATCATTCCATACATATTAAACAAATCCATGATTATCAAGTTCACGACAAAAGGCGTAAGGATATAAAATGGACGTAAAATATCTAATAAAATATCAATATTCAGGGCTATAGAAGAGCCATGCGGCTAAAGCATATGCGGTCAGGAAAGGGTAGAATCATGCGGCCCAATTAGAAGGCGCATGCGGCTAGGGTCACTGAATCACATGCGGCCAAGACAAGGGGGGCGCATGCAGCTGGAAGTGCAAGGGCGCATGCGGCTCCAAGACGTTGGGCCTTATGCGGCCAGCGAAAGTGTGGAGTTCATGCGACTGGATATAGAAGGAGGCGCATGCGGTTAAGTCAACATGGCTACTTATGCGGCTGAGAGTGAAAGGTACATATGCGGCTGAAGGGGCAGGAACCTATGCGGCTGGGAGTAGGACTAGCTCCCATACGGCAAGCAGGAAGGAAGGCTCCATGCGGCCAGGATGAATTGGACTCATGCGGCTCTCGGGGTAGGGGCACATGCGGCTAGCGAGGAACCAAGCCTATGCGGTCCGCAAGTACTAGAGTTCATGCGGCTCAAGGAGATAGGCGCATATGCGGCTGAAGGCAAGTGGGACTCCATGCGGCAAGAAGGAACTGAGGACTCATGCGGTCAGGTTCAATTCATATTCATGCGGCCAAGGATGAAGACAGACTTGTGCGGCTGGGAAGCAAGGGCCTCATGCGGTTCAATTAGAATGAGACTCAGTCCCTGCGGCTGAAAGTGTCATTCGGCTAAATCACTTGCCGCATGAATTGTCATGCGGTCAAGTCAAGCACTGTTCTTCTTCCCCAAATTTCAGAGAAGAAGAACACCATGAACCTAAGCTTCCAAGCTCCATAAAATCTTCATCTGGGGCCCAAATCCGAACTTCCATAGGTCAAAATTGGGGTAGAACGAGATTCTCTACAACATGGAACCATCAAAACTCAGAAATAGCAGGATTAAATAGATCAAAACCCAAGAAATCCGAAAATAAAATAAACTTAGATCTACAAGAATCCAGCCATGAAAATGAGAAATGTCAAATACTAAAGTGCTTTAGAATATAGTAAAGAAGAAAATGGAGCAATAAAATCAGAGTTCCTCCATGAAGCAAGTTGCACTTGCCTAGACCTCTCTCTCTTCTCTCTCTGGTAGGTAGGGAGTAATGGGGAAGAAGAAGATGATTAATGAAGAGAGAGAATAGAGAGAATGGATTAATAAATACAATGGTGGTGGTAGGTTGGGGGTTCACATTGGTTCATATTGAACCAAAGAAAACCGAGCCAAGCCGAACCAAGCCAAGAAATAACCAAGCCAAGATGCAAGCTAAACAAGAAATCATGTAATACAGAATAAAATACGTACACGTATTCCAAAAATACGTAATACGGACAACAGGTATTACAACTCTACCCACCTTAAAAGAATTCCGTCCTCGGAATTTAATCAAGAGGCTAGAGGGGCAATGACAAGCTATACTAATAACGGGTGAGTTATACTAGGCAATCAATCAATCATGCAAGCAAGGAATCAAAGGCATGAGGCATAAGAAAGACATTATACCTCACGAGTCAAACAAGTCGGGATATCGCGATCGGATGTCATCCTCACGCTCCCACGTTGACTCCCCCAAAGAGTGATGACCCCAAGCAACTCGGACTAACTTGATAGTCTTGTTCTTGAGGATCTTCTCTCTCCGGTCTAATATAGACACGGGCCTCTCCTCATACGAAAGGTTGGTACCAACAACCAATTCCGAATGATCTAGGATATGGCTCGGGTCTGGGATATACCGTCGTAATTGGGATACATGGAACACGTCATGCACCTCGCTTAGCGACGAAGGAAGAGCGAGATGATAGGATACATCTCCTACTCGCTCCAGAATATCGAACGGTCCTATATACCTAGGACTAAGCTTTCTCCGCACGCCGAAACGAATGACGCCACGGTTAGGCGAAATCCTCAGGAATACATGATCGCCGACCGAAAACTCGAAAGGATGCCGATGAGAATCGGCCCAATGGCGCTGGCGATCTTGGGCAACTCTAAGATGATCTCGGACTCTCCTGACCACCTCAACGGTCTGAGCGATCATTTCTGGACCAAGCATCTGTCTCTCTCCAACATCATCCCAGGCTAGCGGGGATCTGCACTTCCTACCATACAGTGCCTCGAACGGTGCCATCTGGATGCTGGCCTGGAAACTGTTGTTGTACGAGAATTCCACCAGGTACAAGTGATCTTCCCATGAACCACCGAAGTCGAGTGTGCAAGACCGCAACATGTCTTCAAGAGTCTGGATCGTACGCTCCGACTGACCATCTGTCTGCGGGTGATACGCTGAACTGAACTGGAGACGAGTTCCTAAACTCTCTTGCAAGCTACGCCAAAAGTGCGACGTAAATCTTGAATCTCGGTCCGAGGTGATACTGACTGGCACTCCATGTAATCTGACAATCTGCCTGAGGTACATCTTTGCTAGCTGAGCCGTCGACTGACCAACTCTGAATAGAAGAAAGTGAGCCACCTTCGTGAGACGATCAACTATAACCCAGATAGCATCTCTACCAGCTGGGGATCTAGGTAATCCGGTCACGAAATCCATGGTCACATGCTTCCACTTCCATTTTGGAATCGGCAAGGGCTGAAGAAGTCCAGCCGGTCTCTGATGTTCAGCTTTAACTTGTTGACAAACCAAACACCGAGAGACAAATCGAGCTATCTCCCGCTTCATGCCATTCCACCAGAAGTGCTGACGGATATCTCGGTACATCTTCGTACTGCCAGGATGGATGGAATACTGAGAACTGTGCGCCTCTGACATGATCTCCTGCCTAATATCTCCACTGGGCACACAAAGACGCTTACCATGCCTAAGTGTACCATCCTCGTGAATACATAACTCTGGTCTTCGTCCTGCTTCACACTCTGCTCTGAGTCGCTGAAGCTTGGAATCTGCCGACTGCGCCATCCGGATCCTCTCGACTATAGTGGACTGAACTTGCATACTGGCCATCAATGCTACACTGGAAGGGAGAACAACTTCTATACCCATCTTCTGAAGATCTGCTAACAGCTCTGGTTGCGCGGTTAGAAAATAAACTCTGGCTCTCCTGCTCAAGGCATCTGCAACAACGTTGGCCTTCCCGGGATGATACTGTAAGTTGACATCATAATCCACAAGAAGCTCCAGCCACCTTCTCTGACGCATGTTAAGATCCTTCTGGGTGAAAACATACTTCAGGCTCTTGTGGTCGGTGAAAATCTCCACCCTACCTCCATACAAATAGTGCCTCCACAACTTAAGTGCAAACACTACTGCTGCCAGCTCCAAGTCATGGGTTGGGTAATTTCTCTCATGATCACGAAGTTGCCGTGACGCATATGCTATTACCTTCCCATGCTGCATCAGAACACATCCTAAACCTCTGCCTGAAGCATCACAATATACTGAGAATCCTCCGGTCCCATCTGGAAGCGTGAGAATAGGAGCTGTTATCAGGCCTCATTTTAATTGCTCAAAAGAACTCTGACACTCCGCCGTCCAAGCAAACTGTACATCCTTGCGGGTCAATTGGGTCAATGGCGCTGATATCCGAGCAAAATCTGATACAAACCGCCGGTAGTAGCCGGCCAATCCAAGGAAACTGCGAACTTCTGCAACTGTGCTGGGCACCGGCCATGACTCAATAGCCACAATCTTCTGGGGATCCACTTCTACTCCTCCTCTAGTGATGATATGACCCAAGTACGAAATGCGATCGAGCCAGAACTCGCATTTACTGAACTTGGCATATAACTGGTGCTCCCTGAGAATCTGAAGAACCACACGGAGATGCTGCTCATGCTCCGCATCACTCTTGCTGTAGACCAGGATGTCATCCAAGAACACAATCACAAACTGATCCAAGTAAGGCATGAAAATGCGATTCATGAGATCCATGAATACGGCTGGTGCATTGGTTGCTCCAAAAGGCATAACAAGGAACTCCCAATGCCCATATCTCGATCTAAAAGCTGTCTTCGGGATGTCCTGCTCTCTGACTCTGATCTGATGATAACCTGAGCGCAAATCAATCTTCGAGAATACTGAAGCCCCCTTGAGTTGATCAAACAAGTCATTTATCCTCGGAAGAGGGTATCTGTTCTTGATTGTCACTGAGTTCAAGGTACGATAATCAACACATAACCTGGACGTACCATCCTTCTTTTTCACAAGAAGCATCGGGGCTCCCCAAGGCGATCCACTAGCACGAATGAATCCCTTGGCTCGAAGTTCTTCAATCATCTTGTACAATATCTCCAACTCTGACGGCGCCATCCTGTAGACTCTCTCTGATACTGGAGTTGTCTCGGGAATCAAGTCTATAGTGAACTCGATCTCCCGCTCCGGAGGCATACCTGGAAGCTCTTCTGGGAAAACATTTGGGAACTCATCCACTATCCTGGACAACTGTACTGCTGCTACTGCCATCCGCAATATCGGAGGAGAAGGCTCAACTTCACCTCGGGAAAAGAAAAACTCTGGCTCGCCTGGAATGCTAAAAACAACCCTGCCGATATGGCAGTCTATTCTAGCATACTGGTTCCTCAACCAATCCATCCCTAGGACCACATCATAATCGGCCATCGGGAACTCTATCAATCTAGCGGGAAATTCTCTACCGCTAACTACGATCCGACACGAGGAAAACACTTTGTCTACTCCCACAAGTCCGTTACCAGTAAGTATATTGAGCCTTACTGATAATGACTCGGGCTCCAATCCTATCCGTGTCGCGAATCGTACAGACATAAAAGAATACGATGCACCAGAATCAAATAAAGCTGAAGCTGGAAAGGAGTTGACGAGAATACTACCTGCCACTACCTCTCCTGGTGCCAATCCTTCCTCTGCGATCATCACCATAGGCTGATCGTGCCCTCGGGGTGCTGGTCCCCTCTGCTGGAATCCTCGCTGCCTATTCTGACTCAAGGCTTGGGCTTGTGCATGCTGCTGGGGGTTCTGCTGCTGGAATATCTGGGACTGAGGCGGCAAGGGCCTCGACAATGGGTACTGCTGCTGCTGCTGGACCGGAGCTGGTCCTCTCACCGAAGAGCTAGAGAGGTTGGACGATGACGAACCACCCCTATTCGGGCAGGATCCAACCCTATGGTTTGGTGCCCCACAAGCCAGGCATAATCCCTGTGCCCTGCGACACTCTGCTACCACATGGCCTGGCTTTCCACAATGAGAACAACCCACTGCGGAAGATTGCTTCTGCTTCTGCTGCTGAGGGTACGTCGGAGTGGAATGCTGAACCGACGTCACTGAGGCCACTCGCCTCGGAGCTCCAATAGTCAAGGCCCTGGCTGTCGGGGCTGGTGCTGAAGACTGATTCATCTGGCCGTGGGATCTCTTCCGACCTCCGGCCCTATCTACAATCCTCTGGAAGGTATACTCGTGCCTCCGGGCTGCTCTCAAGACCGCATCAAAAGTCTGATGCTCAAACTGCTCGACTGCCAACAAGATCTCCAGGTGAAGTCCCTGTTGGAACCGCTGGGCTCTATCATACTCGGTTGCCACCAATGTGGGAGCAAACCGACTGAGTCTCGAAAACTCGGCCGCATATCCATCGACCGTCCTGCCTCCTTGCTTCAGATTAGTGAATCGGGTCTGCAGATCATACCGAGCCACGGCATCGAAATACTTGGTCTGGAATCTCTTTCTGAACACCGCCCAAGCAATAGGTGCTGCTAATCCAACGACCTGAGCTGCCCACCAGCTGCGGGCAAGATCTAACAACTGCAGGCGCACAACGGCCACCTTCTCATTCTTTGGAGTCCTGGCTGCTTCTAGAATCACCTCTGTGTCCTGAAGCCAAGCATCTGCTGCGATAGCATCTTCATTACCGTCGAAGAATGGAGGGTTCAAGCGCTTGAAGCTGTTGGCCGCGCTGTTATCCTGATGACCTCCTCTGGTCAAAGCATCCGTCACTGCCTGTTGTAAGGCATCTCCACGACGATCTTGAGAAGCTATCAAGGTCCTGACGAGTCCTACTAATGTGCCATCATCAGGTTCGGCAGGCTGAACTGGCTGAACTGGGGGCTCTTCTCCAATAGGCTCGACTCTGGAGGCTACTCCGGAGTGCTGGACTTGATCTTCGGGTTGCTGCTGGTCCGCGGGAGGTGCTCCGTCTTGCTGGTCGGCAGGACCACGAACAATGCCGCTGAAGAAGACGACATAGGGAACAATAAGGAAGGACCAGGACAGATCAACGATACAAGCATATGATCAGGACAAGAATCTAGGGATTCAGAAGATACGAGCAGAGATCAAGGACGAATACTGATTGAGACATCTATTCGGTAAACCCTCATACATCTTGATTTACAAGACCTGCATGGGCCACCACTTAAACCATGTCACACCCCAGAACCAGAATACTGGAGAGCGGGGGCAGACATAGCCAGCTACGTATATTGAAATGGATTCCATCTAGCTATACGGTCACGGCTGTCTAGATACATGAGGGTTTACTACAAGCCAACAGTCTCCTATGGTCATGAACAAGCCTATTGTCTCAATCACAAGCAAATAAATAAATGTTACAAGATGTATGATCATTAAATATACAATAATAAGGCGTCCCAAATATTACATATTCAGCTGATCATGAAGCTAGTCGTTACAAAATGTTAGGACTAGCAAGAGTTTAGTCATACATGATCAACCCTAGGATCTGTCAATCATGTTACAGCCCGTAGGCAGACAGTAAGTAAATACAATCGAGCTAAACAGGTGCTCGTCGGCTAAACGCCTCAAAAGAATATTTTTACAATAAAGTGGGAGAGCAAAAATAAACCTACTCGTTGCCCGGGTTACGTCTGGTGTTCACCATCGGGCTGGAAAGGCGGTGGATCCTCTGGAGCTGCTCCGAAATCTGGCCATACAAAACCAGCTGGGTCATATCCCAGAAAGAGCAAGTGCCACAAAGGAAGCTTCACTTAGGAACTAAAACCAGCAATCAGCACAAGATATACATAAAAGTAAGAACTGGAAATAAAGAAAATTCATCAGGATGATATACGACGAGTTAACTATGGAACTATTCAGATAACCAGGTTACAACCCGTAAACCAAACAAAGACCGAGGTTGTAACCCTTCGTCTAAACAGAACTTGGAATTCTCATCATTTATCGGTAAATAAATACAGGCATTCTGGTCATGCAGTAATCTAGAACAGAATCAGGACAAGACTAGACTGGTTAGACCCCATCCAATCATCTTTACGGCCAAGCAAGAATTACGGCTTGATACTTTAACTAACTAGGGTTATCACAGGCCTAGTTACTAACAAGATGCAGTAAGATTATTCCACAGCCACAAGCCCTGCAGACCATCCAGGTTACCCAGATTGATAGATTAGGGTTAAATTCAGGTGGATACATCGTTGAGGAAACGAAGGTACCCTTAGGTAGCTTGAAGGGTGCAACACATGACAGTGTGCTGGAAATGTGCCCTACTCGACGACAGGCTACAGATCCCAAGGCGCACCTAGGTAACGGGATTGCCTGTAGCTGGGAGATCTCTTTATGACTAATGTATTATTCTAGTTATTAGCCTTAGTCCATTTCAATAGGTACTCCTGACCGTGGTACTCAGGAGTCCCTCCCTAGACATGATGCAAGACAGGACTGGTTTATTTGTACAAGCACAATCGCCCACGGTGTCCATGTAATTTATACAGGTCATGTCATGTCAGGTAGCCGTCGCAACAGCTTCTCAAGATATATCATGTCAGGTTATCATGTCAAGTGTACTTGTCAGGAGTGTGCCACGGCGGGCCACTATCAGGTCATGTCAGGTTTACTTGTCAAGAGTGCACCACTACGGGTCACTATCAGGTCATGTCAGGTATCATTCCATACATATTAAACAAATCCATAATTATCAAGTTCACGACAAAAGGCGTAAGGATATAAAATGGACGTAAAATATCTAATAAAATATCAATATTCAGGGCTATAGAAGAGCCATGCGGCTAAAGCATATGCGGTCAGGAAAGGGTAGAATCATGCGGCCCAATTAGGAAGGCGCATGCGGCCAGGGTCACTAAATCACATGCGGCCAAGACAAGGGGGGCGCATGCAGCTGGAAGTGCAAGGGCGCATGCGGCTCCAAGACGTTGGGCCTCATGCGGCCAGCGGAAGTGTGGAGTTCATGCGACTGGGTATAGAAGGAGGCGCATGCGGTTAAGTCAACATGGCTACTTATACGGCTGAGAGTGAAAGGTACATATGCGGCTGAAGGGACAGGAACCTATGCGGCTGGGAGTAGGACTAGCTCCCATGCGGCAAGCAGGAAGGAAGGCTCCATGCGGCCAGGATGAATTAGACTCATGCGGCTCTCGGGGTAGGGGCACATGCGGCTAGCGAGGAACCAAGCCTATGCGGTCCGCAAGTACTAGAGTTCATGCGGCTCAAGGAGATAGGCGCATATGCGGCTGAAGGCAAGTGGGACTCCATGCGGCAAGAAGGAACTGAGGACTCATGCGGTCAGGTTCAATTCATATTCATGCGGCCAAGGATGAAGACAGACTTATGCGGCTGGGAAGCAAGGGCCTCATGCGGTTCAATTAGAATGAGACTCAGTCCCTGCGGCTGAAAGTGTCATGCGGCTAAATCACTTGCCGCATGAATTGTCATGCGGTCAAGTCAAGCACTGTTCTTCTTCCCCAAATTTTAGAGAAGAAGAACACCATGAACCCAAGCTTCCAAGCTCCATAAAATCTTCATCTGGGGCCCAAATCCGAACTTCCATAGGTCAAAATGGGGTAGAACGAGATTCTCTACAACATGGAACCATCAAAACTCAGAAATAGCAGGATTAAATAGATCAAAACCCAAGAAATCTAAAAATGAAATAAACTTAGATCTACAAGAATCCAGCCATGGAAATGAGAAATGTCAAATACTAAAGTGCTTTAGAATGTAGTAAAGAAGAGAATGGAGCAATAAAATCAGAGTTCCTCTATGAAGCAAGTTACACTTGCCTAGACCTCTCTCTCTTCTCTCTCTGGTAGGTAGGGAGTAATGGGGAAGAAGAAGATGATTAATGAAGAGAGAGAATAGAGAGAATGGATTAATAAATACAATGGTGGTGGTAGGTAGGGGGTTCACATTGGTTCATATTGAACCGAAGAAAACCGAGCCAAGCCGAACCAAGCCAAGAAATAACCAAGCCAAGATACAAGCTACACAAGAAATCATGCAATACAGAATAAAATACGTACACGTATTCCAAAAATACATAATACGGACAACAGGCATTACATCTGTCCCTTTGAATTCCTTGCTGCAGATTTTCTTAAACTTTGTAATGTCGACCACAGCAGTGGTTTTCTTAGCCGTCGGAGGTTCCTCTGCCTCCACCAGTTCACTCTCTCGGGAGACTGGAGTGCCTTGAGCCCCATTGTTCAGCACTGTTCGGACCAACTGTTGCAGGGTATCTAGCTGCTTCTGTTGGGCCTCGAATTGCTTCGCATTCTGCCTCTGCTGGCTCTCCATCATAGCCAGCATCATCTCCATAGGGTCGGTTGAGGATACCACCCTTGAGCTACTCGCGTTGTTTGTCGCACCCGTCTTTGTCATCTCTGCAAAACAGAGGAGCTTGTTAGTCTCATAATATATTTATGGACTTATTGTATGGAACATCTCATTTCGGGACATTTAAAACCAAAGTTGTTCGAGAAGCAATAAAGCTTGTGTTATTTTTAGAAATCTTTAAAACCAAGAAATTCCCAAGGATGTAAAGTCGTGCTCTGATACCAAACTGTCATGCCCCGATTCGGGAATCGTTCGCCTCCGCTTAGATTCACGCCGAATCGTTCGTCCTCGCTAAGGCGTAATGCCGTACAAGTCTGGGATTGCACTTGTACAAGGCATGCTCGTGTTCTTTTTTATAAAAGAGACATTTTGAATAGAGATTCGCAGCGGATGATAAGAAGTTTTGGCAACACAGATATGATCTGAAATAAGTTCTTTATTGATATCTTTAAAATTACATTGCATAAACATAAGGCTCTTAAACAGCCGAGATGAAAGGCCAAACTTGGCTATAACTTGCAGAAATATTAAAATGAGATACAACTTGTTCCATACATCATATCCCTTTATTAATAATACGGCAATAACCACCTTCAGCAAAATGCCTTCTTCTTCAAGTGGAAACTTCAAGATGTACAAAGCTTCTAAAGAGTCGGACAGCAAGCCTTCAGTGTCTATGATTATCCACTAGGTTCCCGGCACCTGTGGAGACGAGGGTCAGTATATTGCCACATATGTACTGGTGAGCGACCGTAACCAATCTCACCATAAATCAACAGTAGTAAAATTACATGAATGTTCACTATTGATTTGTATTCTTTCTATCTTGCCTTAGGGTCCATTAACAATTCATATATTTGATGAGAATATAAGAAGCATACAGTGATGTTAGAAACATAAGCAATTCATGTTGTTCTAACATAAGCAATTCATATTGATCACCCATTTAGTGAATCTTACCCACGGTCGATAGCCATCCCTGTAAATATTTATGAATACTACTTACTCTGCCTGTATAAGACATTATTAGCTATGCCCCTGTCTATATGAAGGTCACTGGCGACACGCCATCCTGGACCGTCTTACTTGGTACAACGGCGCCCTTGCAGTGCAGGTAGCTAGCCCCACTGCAAGTCCTGTTTACCGATGCCAGTACGTCGGCATAATTCCTTGTTCCTCCTAGGACGAACCGGGTCCGTGGCCACGGATTACCGTTCTAGGAACTACCTTGTATACAAGTTGTCCATGACCATGCATGCAATGCAACTTAACTAATAAGAGACACGACATGCATGATAATAGCATCTTCCACACATATTCGTAGTTCTCATTTCGTCTAGCCATTTCTCGTCTTTCCATCTTGCCGTCTTACCAACTTGTCGTCTTACCAACTTGCCTTGCTCGTATATTCGTTCGTCCAACCAAGGGACTATTCATGTTTAACCCATTCTTTCGAACCGAAGTCCGATATACTTACCGCCCAATACTTGGGTCTTTGCATCACCTGTTAAACAATTCATATAGCATACGAGCATCATTCGATTTGATACGTAAGCCTAGCCATGTGATAATTTATCTTTCATTATCTTTTCCGTATTATTACTAGGCATCTTTTATTAAGCACCGAACGCAATAACAAGTCTACCATTGTTATGCGCGAAGATCAAGGATCGTCGAAGGATCAAAGCCACTCACTTGTTGGTGAATTGTCGAGAGAAAGATGTCTTCCATGCAACGTCACCCTAGGTTCACCGCGTTAGCACCTGCATTGGCACCAACATCAGGTCAGCATACTTCTTCTCTTTCTTTCAGTTATTCAATATGAAATGCGTAGATGGTGAAAGTAAATCCATGAAAACATTCATCGAAAATAATCACAAAAATGCACACAAAAGCCAACAGCAAAAGCGACATCGAAAACCAGCAGGGCAACGGTCTCGGGGTAAGCGACTCTTATATAGAACTCTTCCCCCAAGACGTGCGCCACTGCATCTTGGACATCATTTCAAAAGAGTCCAATCCATAACGAGGAAAGGATCTCAATTATTATCCCGCGATCCTGGTAAAGTTTTTCCAATTCTCATCCGACTCGGCCATTCGGCCGCTAGCCCGTACCGTGCTCAGCAACGAATTCAGGGCATTATAGAGGGTGCTACAACTGTGGCAACCCATGATACTTCATCAGATTCTGTACGAAACCTATAAGAGGCCAGTCCAGCAGCCGTAAACGTGGCTGTAGAAGGCATAGGGGTGGCAGTGAAGACTATGCTGGTGGCAGAGGTAATTATTCTGGAGGGCACAAGGCAAACCTGACAAAAGAGGAAAATGAGAATCAGTCATCTGATATGACCCCTAGTGAGAGAGGAATGCTGGAAATGTGGAGGAATATAAAGCTTTGAACTAGCGACAGTCGAGCCAACACCGTTGGAACATCGACTCCAACCACCTCCGGGATAACATCACATACTATGCCAACACAAGCACAGGTATACCTGCTCATGTCCTTGCGTCTACCCATAAACCAGAAAGTCTAAATTACATAATTGACTCTGGGGCATCGTGCCATGTCACGGGTGCCCATGATGAGTTCTAAGATTACACTCACATGATGACGCTTGAAAGCATTCAGACTGACAAGGGTGAGAAAAGTGATAAGGATGCATACAATCAGGAGAAAAGAAGTGATGCTCCAGTACAGGGGGAGGAACAGACTACAGAACAATTTATATTTACAGAGCTCCAAATCTACAGAAGAAGAAAGCCACAGTCCATTACTGTACCTATTGTCCCTACTGTGCCATGTCCCTCGCTTAACCCTGCCCCAACTCCTGAAGATGCACCTTCCACACCAGATCCCTCTGATTCAGATGGTATGACCTCTCCTCCACTATCTCATATTCCTTTAAGAAGATCTTTTCGTAGTAATATGGGAAGATCTCATATTCGTTATGGTTATGAATATGACATTGCTTACTTTTCATCATACTCTAATATATCCCCTACTTATGGAGCATTCATTATTTCGTTAGACACCACCTCTTTGCCTAAGTGTTGGCAGGAAGCGAAGGAAGATCGGAGGTAGAAAGCTACAATGTTGGAGGAACTTGGGGCACTGAAAAGAAATGGGACATGGGAACTTATTCTATTACCTGAAAAAAAAGAGCAATTGGATGCAAATGGGTCTTCATGGTAAAGGTGACGCCAGAAGGAAAGGTGGAATGATACAAGACAAGATTGATTGCAAGGGGATTCACTCAGTCCTATGGCATCGACTATGATGAGACATTTGCTCCTGTAGCAAAGATGAGCACTGTGAAAACCCTGGTCTCTCTTACAGCAAACTGTGGGTGGCAACTTTATTAATTAGATATAAAGAATGCCTTTCTTTATAGAGATCTACATGAGAAAGTATACATGGAGACCCCCCTAGATTTTGTACAAAGCAGTCAACATGAAAGGTGTACAAGCTGAAGAAATCACTGTATAGACTCAAACAATCTCCTCGGGCATGGTTTGAAAGATTCAGAGAAGCTGTCACGGGCATGGGGTACAGCCAGACCAATGCAGATCATACAATCTTATTTCAACATGCGAGAGGCCACGTCGCCGTCCTTGTTGTATATGTAGATAATATAGTGATCATATGTGATGAGGAGAAGAAGATTATCCAGCTAAAGTCGAAACTTGCCAAGGAATTTGATGTAAAAGACTTAGAAATGATAAGATATTTTCTTGGGATCGAGGTAGCTCGAGGAAGAGATGGGATCGTCCTCTCTCAGAGGAAGTATATACTAGACCTGCTTACAGAAACGAGTATGATGGGATGTCATCCGACAGTCACTCCAATTGACCAGAAAGATAAGTTGAAGACAGAGGTAGGAGAGCCGATTGATCGTAAGAGATATCAGAGACTTATAGGCAGATTGATTTATCTGGGCCACACTTGTCTTGATATCTTATTTGCTGTGAGTATAGTGAGTGGCTACATGCATGATCCAAGGAAGGGCCCCATGCATGAATGCAGTTTTTTATATTATGAGATATCTGAAGAGGACCCCTAGAAAAGGGATATGGTTCAAGAACAATGGACACCTTAGCGTTGAGGTATACTACGATACAGATTGGGCAAGTTGCATGGATGACAGAAGGTCTACCTCAGGGTATTGTGTATTTGTGGACGGTAACTTAGTCTCATGGAGAAGCAAGAAACAGTCTATAGTAGTCCGATCAACCGCTGAAGCAGAATATAGAGCTATGGCTCTGGGAGTGTCAGAATTGTTGTGGGTAAAAGCATTATTGACAGAGATGAAGCTGGACTAGGGAACACCATTGCATCTTCTGAGTGACATTCAAGCAACACTGACATAACGAACCACATCGACATCGATCGGTTCTTTATCAAGGAGAAGCTAGAGAAAGGGATACTAAAGCTCGATCATGTTCGCTCAGAATAACAAGTTGTCGATTGTCTTACGAAGGGGTTTAATTCATTAAGCCTTTATAAACTATATAAGAAGATGGGGATGATTGATATCTATCGCCCATCTTGAGGGGGAGTGTTGAGAGCATTAATGGGCTTTTAGTCCCACATCAGATATAATAATAGGGAGAGGAGTTAGCCTCTCATATATATGTGTAGCTCCACTACAATAATAAACAAGACAAGTATTCTACTAAATTTCTATTGTCGACATCGCTAATATGACTTATTCTGGTAGTGGGCGACCCCCCTTCTCAGACCTCTCCGCTGTGTGCTTCACCCCTCTTTCTATATGCGACTCTGGCCTCGACCCCTTCTCTATGAAGATGACCCCGAGCCCCACTCTCAAAGCCCTCTTCTCCTTCCTTCTCGTCTCAGTTGACTTCATTTTAAAATTTCTCAAAACCTAGTTCTAATTTCTTAATTTCTAATTTTATTTATAATACATTTTTTAACTATTATCGTTGGTTTACTATTGTGATTGGTTTATGAGGATTTTTATCATCTTCTTTGTTCAGGTTTTTGTAAACTTTCTGTTGCTTTGGCTCTTTGGATACTGTTTGTTGTCTGCTTGTTTCTTTGACAAAATGGGAGCTACATACCCTACATTTGGCTTTGAATTTAATGAGGGTTGTTGTATTTGAATCCTAATTACAAATGAATTTTTTGTGGCTTATGACCTATTTGAGCTAAACAATATTGTGTTTTTATAGTATGCAAACAATTAATGATCAAAAGTTTAGGCAATGATGAGGAATTTTGAAATGTTTGTCAGTCCAATGTGTTGTTTCTTTGAAAATACAAATATTTTTTACAGTGATGATAATTGCTATAATATTTGGTGCATAATGGGGAGGGTACGTAGCAAGGTTGAGATGGTGATGCATACTATGAAAATATATGAATAAAAGTTTATATGATGAATTTTGTTATGTTACTAGTTTATATTAGGCTTTTCCGTATCCGTTTCTTCATGTTGCCTCACTTTCTTTCAATATATATGAGATGTTTCAAATATGTTAATTTTTTGGGTTACATAAATTTGAGCACTGTGAGATCCCTCAAAAGCCTAAACCTTTTTTTTTTTTATGAATGGGCTTCATGTTTCTAATATGAATGGGATTATGGGAGCATTAGTAACCTTTTCAGTATGCATTAGTAATCTTTATTGAAGACATCGAAAATGTTTCTAATATGAATGGGACCATAAACCTTAAGCTACTGATATAGACATGGGCATAACCAACAAGGAGATACCATATGATACACTGGTTAGGAACTAAGATGAGATACCAAATTACCCATACAAAAATGCAAATGATATATGCCATGCATGAAGCATTGAATACCTGCTGTTGGTTTTGGCCTATTATCCAAATCTTGCTCTTAGTCACACACATGGTTTCTATATGATAGTAAACTACAGTAATGTAAACCAACATAGTGCAAGCAGTATCAAATGCCTAGTACTAATTGGTAACATTTATTGTAACTATTCTTGACTCATTATGTAACATTAAGTGTAACTGATTTCAATATTGGCTAGCTAAGTTAGTAATGTACTAATTGGTAACATTGAGTGTAACTGATCCAGACTCGTTGCTTTCTAATCGAGACGAGTTTTGATCTAAATTCTTAATTTATATCTAATCCATATTGTTTGAATATATATATATATATATATATATATATATATATATATATATATATATACGTATACATATATATCTATTTTTATGCACCACATATTATATATATATATATATATATATATATATATATATATATATATATATATATATATATATATATAGGAAAACCCCCTCAATTTATTAAAGACGGCACAAAGACTGCAGACAAACCGTATACAAGGTGTAAAATGCCGAAGCCTATACAGGTATACCACAAAAAGAAGGAGGGAGAAGAGCGGATCTATCGCCCGGGGCTACCGGGGTAGCACCGACCAAAATGCTCTCAGACTGTGGGAATACAGGTTGCTCCGCTTATGGCATTGTCGGACTATTTCCCGAAAGAGCTGGTTCGCCGAGTATTGGTGACCTTCGTATCTCGCTTTGTTGCGATTCTTCCAAATGACCCAAGTGGCAGCCGCTGCGACGATCTGTTGGCCGTGGAAAGCAGAACCCCAGGAAGCCAGAAGATCTTGGAAGCGTCTGCCGCCCTGCTCCATGCTGAAAAGCTGGTTAAGGGTAGTCCACATCCTGTACGGCAGCTCCCCCTGTCGGAATATGTGATCGATAGTCTCCGTCTGGCGAGCGGAACAAGAGGAGCAAGTTGATGCTAAGCTAATCCCAATGGAGTTAAAGATGTCATCTGTCGGCAGTCTCTTACTGAGGACTCTCCATAATAGGAAGGACCACTTCTTGGGGAAGCAGGAATGCCAGTAGTGGGCCATAGGAAGGTACGGCCGACCGGTGTCCTGGATAGTGGTTCTTGTCGACCTCACTAAGAATGCCCCAGACGCCTCGAGGGTCCATCTTAACACATCTGTATCGCTGCCGATACGTAATCCGCGCTCACGGATGCTATCCGCCGCATCCATACCGGACCACTTACAAATCTGGTCCCAGTTCCAGTCGTCGGTGGTGGGGTCCCACAGGTCTCTGATCCTACAATCTCTCGGGGTCTCGGTAAGACTCAGGATCATGCTATTTCCAACCCATCTCTCAAGGAATGGGTTCGAATTGCCTGCTCCTAGCTGAAGTCTCATTGTAGGTTCGATAATGTCGCGATCGATAAGGATGCGACACCAGGCCGCTGAGGATCTGTAGTTGGAAATAGCCATCGAGGGGAGGATGTGTTTGAAGTATCTAGCTTTCAAGAACCTGCTCCATAAGTTGTTGCTCGTACGGAGGTTCCACCACAGTTTCATCGAGAATGCTTTAACAATGTGAGTGAGTTTGGTGAAACCTAGACCCCCCTCGTCGGTCGGGAGAGCCATAGATTCCCAGCTGGCCCAGTGATGCTTGTCCTGGCCGTTGCTATGCCCCTAGAAGAAATTAAAAAAGATCTGTTCGATCGAAGAAAGAACCTTAATGGGTGGCGAACACGCAGCTAGGGTGTGAATGGGGATGGAGGAAAGCACGTGATTGATATGGATCATCTTGCCACCTGGGAATAAAGTGGCATTATGCCACCCTTTCAGTTTTTTCTTGATTCTGGTGGTCAAGTCCTGGAATATGCTGACATTGGACTTTCCGTACACTAAAGGGCACCCGAGATAGGTGAACGGGGGCTTAGCAACCGTAAAGGATGTTAACTTGGAGAGGTTGTTGGCGTGCTCTCTGTTGGTATTGTGGTGGGCATAGATAACGCTCTTGGAGTGGTTGATCTTCTGGCCGGAATATCTGGAGTACCTCATCAGGGTATTGTGAACCACCTGCACTGATCCTTCATCCCCGGATGAGAACATAAGTAAGTCATTTGCGAAGGCCAGGTGGGTGATGATAGGGCATCCACTGGATGTACGATAGTGCTGGAAGTTGGGGGTGTTGATCATATTATTAAGGTTCATACTTAGGGCATCGGCTGCTATGATAAAAACAGTAAAGGATAGTAGGTCACCCTGTCTCACCCCGCAATGGGATTTGAAAAATCCCTCTGCGTGGCCGTTGATGACCGTGGAGAACCACGAGTTGCTGATTGATCTCCAGACGTTATTGGTCCAGGTTTCCGAGAAGCCGAAAGCTCTGAAAAGCCAGATCATAAATTGCCAATCCAGTCTGTCATAAGCTTTCTCCATGTCGATTTTAACGGCAATGTTGCCTCCCCTCAATGAAAATTTCATGCAGGTGATTAACTCTTGGGCCAGCATAATATTGTCCTGGATATTCTTTCTACGAACGAACCCGCTTTGTTCCTCCGAGATGATCTTGGGAAGAAGACGAGCCAATCAGGTAGCAATAACCTTGGATATGATCTTGTCGGTGAAGTTACAAAGACTAATGGGACGAAAGTCACAGAATGTCTACGAGTTATCTTTTTTCGGAATAAGGATCAGGTTAGCGCTCGAGATGGCTTTGGGGTATATAGCACCTTCGAAGAAGGCAATAGCCGCTTCGGTAATGTCTTGCTTGATAATATCCTAGCTTGTGCGGAAGAATACTCCCGAGAACCCATCCGGGCCTGGTGCACTGTGCTCGTTCAGGGCCCACACTACATCTTTAACTTCCTGGGCTGAGGGAGGGAGGTTAAACTGGGTATTGTCTGTGTCATTAATGAGGGGGTGATTTGATCCAGGAATGATCTATCTTTGTGGACAGTATCTTTGGAGAATAGTTTGGAGTAAAATTCTTTGCCGCCTTTTGGATTATCTTTTGGTCGGTAATGATGTTTCCATTGTCATCGGTGGTTCTGTGAATCGAGAGCTTCTGTCTGCGCCCGTTAACGCAGGCGTAAAAGTACTTTGAGTTTTTATCCCCCTTATTGTCCCATTTCAACCTCACTTTCTGCTTCCAGAAATCGATTTCCACTTTGATTCTGAAGCATAGCCTTGGTGAGGTTGAGGGCTCTTCTAGCCTCTAACGAGCGATCCGTGACGACCAGGGCTTCGGCGCGGGTGACGTCGTCCTCGGCTACTCGAATGGCTTGAAAGATGTCCCCGTCGGCAAGCTTGCTCCAAGCTGACAGGGCTTTCCTGGTGGCCTTAAGCTTGTTGCTCACCCAGATAAGGGGGTTGGGGGAGTCCTCGCGGTTCCATGCTTCCGCGACTATGTCCAGAAATTGGGGGTGCCCGGTCCAAAAGTCGAGGAATTAGAAATTCTTTTTGGATGAAGTGGCCTTGTTTCTTTATCTCAACTAACAGGGGGTTGTGGCCTGATTCTGTGGAGTTGAGGTGGGACAGGTTGGTGGAGATCCCCATGTCGTGCCAGAAGGCATTCGTGAGGGCCCTGTCTAGCCTTGAGTATTGACGACGGTCGCCGTCCTGCATGTTGCACCAGGTGAAAGCATTGTCGGTGAACTGGAGAGAGGTTAAGTGGGCATTGAAGATGAAGTTGTTGAAATCAAGCATGGCCGGTGTAACGCCCCAGTCCCAAAATACTTAGGACTAGGTACGTATCCATGCCAGCTGTATACATACGAAGTACACTCCAATATATGGAACCCTTGTATGTATACATAAGCTGTAAAATACAGTAGAACCATAATAACTAAATCTCATCCACTAAATAAATAAATAATATAAAAGCAACTTTGAATTTGTCATGTATACAATCGTTGGGTGGAGACAAAGTCCACTACCAACTATCTCAAATAAAATGTACAAGAAGTGATCGAATAAATAACGAGACGAACCAAGCGCAATCGTCTTCGAAAGAATGGAGAAGATCACTGCCTTGGCTAGAACACCTACAAAATTCATAGAAGCACACACCTGGAGAGATAACTAGGTCCTCAGAGGGACGTAACAAGATACAGGAAGAACATGCCATATGAACTGAATATAAATGCACCATAAAATAAAGATAAAGTAAAAGCGTCCAAACCATAACACGGCTCAATATCCCATCATCGAAACAGTAGGCTACCCCTACAACCAAACAAGGACAAGGGGTAACCTACTAATCCATGATGCGACATTTTCCATGCCATGATTTGGAACATAAAATTTGCTAAGGTCTCCTAACCTTTCTAGTAGGCAATTTATAAAACATCTCGATGTATGGGCAGGTGAAGGCTGACTCCCCCAGGACAATGTAACAACTCTCAACACGCACACGTCAATACCAATACTATCAGCTGGCATAACTCGAGGCTAGCGGCCCACGTGACCCATCAGTCCACATAGCTCGAGGCTAGTGACCCTCGCGACTCGACTACCGTAGTACGCAGTTACTACAGCTTTTGGATGTGGGTAGCCCATACATTTAACTGTCTTCTCCCTCCCAAGGTTACTAACATAAGGTAGTTCGCTAAGACTAGGTCCATATACATAAAAAGTAAGAAGGAATAATAACTGAAAGCAAAATAAAGTGAATTAAAAATAACAAGTAATGGATCCAACTATAAATAGATAATAAATAAGCAGTAAATAAATAAATAAAGGTGCATCTAATTATGAACAGTAGATAAGGCAAGGTATCTTGCCTGTGGGTGGCACGAGAAGCAGCAAAATTCAACAATCAGAATCGTCAACACGAAAGTCAAAATCTATAAGAAGCTCCGGATGCTGAAACAAATATCACAAACGAGTTTGGAATAAAAGATACGCCTAGGAAATGCCTGTCTAAAAGTTAAATTCTAGAACAGGGGCAAAATCGTAATTTCGGATCAAAACGATGTCCGTCGTTAGACCCGCTTTGCAGCAAAATGCGTGCCATAACCTACGGTCTCTAAAGTCGTCAAACTATATATCTACATATTTGTTTTGACGAGACGAACCCAACGGTATGTCCAATTTTGGATTCCGGTGGGCTATGCACAAAATCGTCCGTTGAGTGGGATTGTGGGCCCGCCAAAATAGCGTCCCGATCAACGGTCTCAGAATCGGACCAAACTTGACTCACAGGACCAGAAAAATATTTTGAGTCCAATGGCGCAAGTTTCGTCACGATTTGATGAGTGTGCACAAAATAATTGGAAAAATCCGAAAAGCCCGATACGCAAAAATCGACGGATACAGACCAATTTCGTTGCGCACACGCAACCAATTTGAATCACGTCAATTCTCGTACGTCCACAAATTCGATACGGACCTTTTGATATTTTCGATTCATGATAGGGTCGCCCGATTTGTCAGGGCGTACCTCGTACGGGGTTTTTAATGTTTTTGAAAACTAATTTTTCGTAATTTTTAATCTAATTAAAACTGAAATTTATTGCAGAATAAATAAATCTATTTGAAGTGATGATAGAGGGTCATGGGGACCATCTACACGAATTTATGGATCTGCAATCGGATTAGAATTGAAGGAGAAATTTAATGGAGAAGTCGGATACCTTAAAGTGGGAATCCGTTGTTGTTGTTTGTCGATGGTTCCTTTGTCTTCTTCGCGAGCACGGCTTCGCCATGGTGCGTCCGAGCTTCGCCATGGTGTGGGGAGGAGGAAGGAGGAGCGAGGATTTAGATGAAAAGAAATTAGGGTTTGAAAAGAGATGGAAAGGGGGGTTTCGGTCTAAATAACTTCTAAGGTGTTTAAGGGTGGGCCCTTACTTGTGTTGCAGCTGATGCTGCTAAAGGGGCTCGGCCAAGAATCATGGGATGGGCGCACAATGTACTTGTGCTGCTCCTTTGCTTTCCTTGTGGTGGGAGCCGACCACACATATATTTCTTTCTTTTTTTTTCTTTTTTTTTCTCTTTCTTATATATATATATATATTTTTTTTTTTTCTTATATATATATATATATATATATATATATATATATATATATATATATATATATATATATATATTATGTGTATATCTAATTGTGTGTATATATATATATATATATATATATATATATATATATATATATATATATATATATATATATATATATATATATATTATGTGTATATCTAATAAATATATATATATATATATATATATATATATATATATATATATATATATATATATATATATATATATATATATATATATTATATATATATTTATATATATATATATTATGTGTATATCTAATTGTACCAAAAAATCTCCACAAATTTAAATAACAATTTAATGTTATCTATTCAAATAATTAAAGTATTTAAACACATGTATATATATTTAAATTCAATTTATAACAAATCAATCTCAATATTAATAATAATATCTAAAATATGTTTATTTAATTACCACCAAATAATTTTAATAGTAATGAAATAATAAAAATAGTAATATGGTGGTTTTGGGTGACTTATACTACGCACCCTAATCCGGATCCAGAAAATTGCACAAATGTTATAAAATATTATTTTATTAATAAATATAAATTTTGTACCAAAAGTAAATAAATATTTCACAAGTTCTAAAAATAATTTAAAAATATTTGTACATACACAAAATATTCCTATATGGCCACCTTAGTCACCCCACATGCTCACATGGGCTTAAAATTTTGTTTGTGCCCTATTCGGCTGAATTGGCCAAACCGGGTTATAAAAAAATAAATAAATAAAACCATAAATTCTATAAATTCATTTTTTTTTAAAGTCTAATAAAATAATAAAAATAATTAAAAAAATAGGAGTTTTACATCCTACCCAACTTACAAGAATTTTGTCCTCGAAATTTAGGATTAATAGGGTAGATAGGGTTGGGGAATGGGAAGAGTTCGTCAATACCAAAATACAATTAAATTTTGGAGGAGGCGATAAAACGACGTTCAACACCACCTTGCAATATAAAATTGTGGAGTCGATATATACAAAAATATATCATGATTATGGAATTAAATAAGGGTTGCCAGTGAAGGTAGCAAGATTTCGATAATCCAATTTAGAGAATAATAAGTAATTGAGTAGATCAAGAAGAATAATTTAGACATTTAGGAGATGTGATTCCTTAAGGGAGAACTGGATACTAACCGTCTTGGTCGAGAGTTTGATTAAGTGATGATTAGAATCACTCTCGAGTGCTCAAGAATAATTAGGAGGGCGCGATAACAATTCTAGGGTTGAGGAATGAGGAGTAGTTAAAGGCGAGGATACAGCCACATGAGCCGGTCGGTGGCTATCTACATTTGTATATAAGTAACTGATAAGACAACCAAAGATGATACCTTGAGTCTATCAAGCAAGTACAGTGTCTTGTCTTTCTAACTAAGTGAAAGACAAGAACAACAAAGGTTTCAAAGGCGGTGTTATATATTAAGTACGAATTGTGGGGTTCATAGGCGACGAAAATAATTCAAAAGAGAATTGTCAAGGCGGTCGCGGATGAGACTCTAAGGCAAGTTTAACTATGTCTTCATCCGCATAGAATAAGTTATGATAAGCGAACCAAAGTGCAATAGGCTGATCAGACCATCATACACCGGTTCTGATTAGACAATATGTTAGTGGGTGCACCCAATAAAATATGTCATGATCAAGCTTGGTAAAGAAATAAGCTTGCAAAACTGAAGCTACATTAGCAGCAGGAGATAGTCAAAATATGAGCAAGGGAGGTATTGATGAAGAAAATTTTAAATAGTCCAAGATCTTTTAAAATCAAGGCTCGCCCGAAGTGTGGGCCTATACAGTTGTCCTATTATTTCTTCATTTATGGCTTGGTAGACTAGATAAGGTAGGGTCCTCTAAATTTAGAGTCTAAGTGAACTTGCCAATGTGGTTCACAAGGAAAAAGGTTTGTTAGGTGGTGAGGTATTCTACCCAACTTACAAGAGTCAAACTAATAGTATCATGGGATAATGGGTCAAGCAATCATAATAAAGTACAAATTTAAGCATTTAAGGAATTTAGTAGAACACAATCACATATCAGGTCGAAAGAATTAAGTCGAGGTTGAATCCCTATCCGTGGTCGAAAACATATCGGTATCATGGTAAAGATTATAGTTTGGCCATTTTGACCATAAGGTCATATCAAAAAATAGAGTACAAGGAGATGGGTTTTGGTGGGACATGATATATCTACATTAAGGTGGGCTCGTCTAAGTCTAACATATGAAGTTTATTGGAAGGAAAAGTCTAGTGTTGTGCTCCAAATAATCAAGTCACGGTAAGGGACGCCAGATGATCAAAAATGGAAAGTGGGAGTTCACGAGGTGATAATTAAGGCACAAAATAAAGAAGATCAAGTTAAAGCATGAAATACAATTAATTAAAGAATCCAGTAAAAAATAATTTAGGAACACAATTCCGGAGAGAAGATAGTCTCTTAGATGAATACAGTTAAGGAACTATTAACTCATTATTCAAATTGCAAATGGGTTAGAAGGTCGCAATTAAAGATCTAGAATTGAAGGAAGGTCGAGTAAGCTGAGGTGGAAATACAGTTACATAGCTTGGTAGAGGACTAACAACACTTGTGTATATACTACTATCATGATCATGGATGACATGGCAATTAGTGTGGAATACTCAGTAGGATTATCATGGGGCCTATCATTAAAATTTAACTCAAGTTTTCTCCAAAAGGCTCTAAATAAATTTTCAAAAATAAACCACAAAAATTTATATTCACTCCAAGCCGTTCAAATTCATCATAAAAATTTTAAATTACTTTCATAAATCGCAAAGCAAAATTTTATCACGTTACTACTAACCTTTTCCAAAACTAACGTTTAAATTCAACTATTCAACTCAAGAGTTCATAATTTACGAATCCATAAAAATTTCACAATCAATCAAAAATTTAACACTCTAAAATTTTCAAATAACTCATAATAAAATTATTAGCATATTAAAAGCAATCTCAAAAATTAAGCTCAATGCTCTCATCAATTTTAACTTCTATTCATGCTAAGTTATTCCAACAAAATCACAACTTTTAAATGGTAACTTTCTTTAATCAATCAAAATAACTTTCCATCACATCCTTCGAAATTCTCCCAAAAATTTTAATATTACCAATCCCACATTAAACTAAATTTTCAGATAATCTTATCAGTCAAAATCTTTTTTTTACCAAATATCTAAATAGATTTGTAAATCCTCAATCATAGGACACAATTTAAAATAAAAATTTCTCAAAAATCGTTTTCATAACCTTCAAATATTTTAAACCAAAATTCAAAATTCACCGTTATTACTTCCACTTAAAATTCAAAATTAACTAAACACAAAAATCGCAAGTTGTACCACTCAAATTTAAATAATTTCTATGGCCATTTTTTTAAAAGCTAAGATCATTTTCAAACCAAATTTGTAACTGTTGAAAGGTGTATAACTATAATACAATGAATCATAAACATCAAAACTCGAAAATCAAATAAATTTTGTATTTGTTCAAAGATGTATATCTATCACCCAAAACTTATAAATATCACAACTCGAAAAGCAAATCAATTTTATACTTGTGCAAGGATGTATAACTATAACCAAATAAATCATAAATATCAAATCTCAAACAGCCAATCAATTTCTTAAACCAAGTATGAAATTCTATAAATCCTCTGGTGTTTACTATTTAGAAATCTCAAGATAAAAACCTTCCTTGGTAGTATCCTACTTTACAAATTACTAATCATTAATTCACACAAAAAAACCCCTTTTTAACTCAATTAGTCTTGAATGTATTCCAATTGCCAATATAACCATTATAGCCATATGTTTGACCTATGAGCATATACTAGTGTAGTCATCTTCCTAGTTGATACTAAGCACGAAAATATGAGTCGACGATAGAAAGGAATCAAGCAAGATGCAGTTCAAGGAAGTCGAACGAGAGTTCGAAATTTGAAGCCAAGGAAAGAGGTCAAGATATATGGATGAGATTCCTAGATTCTAATCCTATGTTGCAGGCTCACATCGGTACAATTACGTAACCAAAATGACAATCGAGACCTGCATGGGCCACCACAAAAACATGTAACGCCCCAGTCCCAAAATACTTAGGACTAGGTACGTATCCATGCCAGCTGTATACATACGAAGTACACTCCAATATATGGAACCCTTGTATGTATACATAAGCTGTAAAATACAGTAGAACCATAATAACTAAAACTTATCCACTAAATAAATAAATGATATAAAAGCAACTTTGAATTTGTCATGTATACAATCGTTGGGCGGAGACAAAGTCCACTACCAACTATCTCAAATAAAATGTACAAGAAGTGATCGAATAAATAACGAGACGAACCAAGCGCAATCGTCTTCGAAAGAATGGAGAAGATCATTGCCTTGGCTAGAACACCTGCAAAATTCACAGAAGCACACACCTGGAGAGATAACCAGGTCCTCAGAGGGACGTAACAAGATACAGGAAGAACATGCCATATGAACTGAATATAAATGCACCATAAAATAAAGATAAAGTAAAAGCGTCCAAACCATAACACGGCTCAATATTCCATCATCGAAACAGTAGGCTACCCGTACAACCAAACAAGGATAAGGGGTAACTTACTAATCCACGATGCGGTATTTTCCATGCCATGATTTGGAACATAAAATTTGCTAAGGTCTCCTAACCTTTCTAGTAGGCAATTTAGAAGACATCTCGATGTATGGACAGGTGAAGGCTGACTCCCCCAGGACAATGTAATAACTCTCAACACGCACACGTCAATAATAATACTATCAGCCGGCATAACTCGAGGCTAGCGGCCCACGTGACCCATCAGTCCACATAGCTCGAGGCTAGTGACCCTCGCGACTCGACTACCGTAGTACGCAGTTACTACAGCTTTTAGATGTGGGTAGCCCATACATTTAACTGTCTTCTCCCTTCCAAGGTTACTAACATAAGGTAGTTCGCTAAGGCTAGGTCCATATACATAAAAAGCAAGAAGGAATAATAACTGAAAGCAAAATAAAGTGTATTAAAAATAACAAGTAATGGATCCAACTATAAACAGATAATAAATAAGCAGTAAATAAATAAATAAAGGTGCATCTAATTATGAACAGTAGATAAGGCAAGGTATCTTGCCTGTGGGTGGCGCGAGAAGCAGCAAAATCCAACAATCAGAATCGTCAACACGAAAGTCAAAATCCACAAGAAGCTCCGGATGCTGAAACAAAAATTACGAACGAGTTTGGAATAAAAGATACGCCTAGGAAACGCCTGTCCAAAAGTCAAATTCTGGAACAGGGGCAAAATCGTAATTTTGGATCAAAACGATGTCCGTCGTTGGACCCGCTTTGCACCGAAATGCGTGCCAGAACCTACGGTCTCTAAAGTCGTCAAACTATATGTCTACAGATTTGTTTTGACAAGAAGAACCCAACGGTATGTCCAATTTTGGATTCCGGTGGGCTGTACACAAAATTGCCCGTTGAATGGGATTATGGGCCCGCCAAAATAGTGTCCCGATCAACGGTCTCAGAATCGGACCAAATTTGACTCACAGGACCAAAAAAATATTTTGAGTCCAATGGCGCAAGTTTTGTCACGATTTGATAAATGTGCACAAAATAATTAGAAAAATCCGAAAAGCCCGATACGTAAAAATCAACGGATACGGACCAATTTCGTTGTGCACACTCATCCAATTTGAATCCCGTTAATTTTTGCACGTCCACAAATTCGATACGGACCTTTCGGTATTTTTGGTTCATGACGGGGTCGCCCGATTTGTCGGGGCGTACCTCGTACGAGGTTTTTAATATTTTTGAAAACTAATTTTTTTTGATTTTTAATCTATTTAAAACTGAAATTTATTATAGAATAAATAAATCTATTTGAAGTGATGATAGAGGGTCATGGGGACCATCTACACGAATTTACAGATCTACAATCGGATTAGAATTGAAGGAGAAATTTAATGGAGAAGTTGGATACCTTAAAGTGGGAATCCGTTGTTGTTTTTTGTCGATGGTTCCTTTGTCTTCTTCGCGAGCACGGCTTCACGATGGTGCGTCCGAGCTTCGCCATGGTGTGGGGAGGAGGAAAGAGGAGAGGATTTAGATGAGAAGAAATTAGGGTTAGAAAGGAGATGGAAAGGGGGGTTTCGGTCTAAATAACTTCTAAGTTGTTTAAGTGTGGGCCCTTACTTGTGTTGCAGCTGATGTTGCTAAAGGGGCTCGGCCAAGAATCATGGGATGGGCCCACAATGCACTTGTGCTGCTCCTTTGCTTTGGTTGTGGTGGGAGCCGACCACACATATATTTCTTTTTTTTTTCTTTTTTTTTTTCTTATATATATATATATTTTATATATATATATATATATATATATATATATATATATATATATATATATATATATATATATGTATATATTATGTGTATATCTAATTGTACCAAAAAATCTCGACAAATTTAAATAACAATTTAATAATATCTATTCAAATAATTAATGTATTTAAACACATGTATATATATTTAAATTCAATTTATAACAAATCAATCTCAATATTAATAATAATATCTAAAATATGTTCATTTAATTACCACCAAATAATTTTAATAGTAATGAAATAATAAAAATAGTAATATGGTGGTTTTGGGTGACTTATGCTATGCACCCTAATCCGGATCCAGAAAATTGCACAAATGTTGTAAAATATTATTTTATTAATAAATAAAAATTTTGTACCAAAAGTAAATAAATATTTCACAAGTTCTAAAAATAATTTAAAAATATTTGTACATACACAAAATATTCCTATATGGCCACCTTAGTCACCCCACATGCTTGCATGGGCTTAAAATTTTGATCGTGCCCTATTCGGGCTGAATTGGCCAAACCGGGTCATAAAAAAATAAATAAATAAAACCATAAATTCTATAAATTCATTTTTTTAAAGTCTAATAAAATAATAAAAATAATTAAAAAATGGGGGTTTTACAGCCGGGGCAGGGGGGCAACCTCCGGTTTTCTTTGTACTGCAGGTGATCGCATTAAAGTCCCCGATGCAAAGCCAAGGGGAATTGGTGTGAAGGTGATGGATGTCAAGGAGGTCGTTCCAGAGTTGTTTTCTCTCCGTAACATCGCAGCTGCCGTGGATCGCAGAAAGGATAGCGTGATCAGGAAGTCTTGGGTGATCAAACCAACATGAGAGGGCCTGCCGGGAGTCCTGGATGATTCCTAGTTTGACGTCCTTCGAACCGAGGATCCAAATGTCGTGTCTGTCAGCTGTGGCCATGGGACGGCCAAGTTGTAGTTGAATAGACTTTAGTCTTTTGGGGGGATTTTGTGTTCGATAATAATGAGGATGTCTATCTTGTGGATTTTTCGCAGATTGATTATTCTCCTTAACGTCGGTTTGTTCGCTAAACCGCGAACATTCCAGGATAGGATGTTAAGCATTAATAGAGTTGTTGGGGGGGTTTGTCCAGCTTGGCGGCGGATCTGGATTGGATGGTAGCAATTTCAGTGGGTCCGTGGTTGGCATTGGCCTTACACAAGGTAGAAGGTCCTGTCTCAGATGAGGGAGGGGGGTCAATATCTGATTGCTCCTTCGTGGCTGATTGCTGACTGACCGATTCTTCGACTGAGTCTAGGATCGAATTCTCTGGTGGGATGATAATGGAGTCACTGGTGCTCCCTGTCAGGAGGTTGGATTGCTGAAGAAGGAAACCTGTGGCCTATACTTGGAGCCCTCTCCGAACTTGGTCGGGTCCTATCATGCCCCAGAACCAGAATACTGGAGAGCGGGGGAAGACATAGCCAGCTACGTATATTGAAGTGTAACCCGCCTCGCCATACGGTCACGGCTGTCTAGATATATGAGGGTTTACTACAAGCCAACAGTCTCTTAAGGTCATGAACAAGCCTAGTGTCTTAATCATAAGCAAGTAAGTAAAAGTCACAAGATATATGATCATTAAATATACAATAATAAGGCGTCCCAAATATTACATATTCAGCTGATCATGAAGCTAGTCGTTACAAAATGTTAGGACTAGCAAGAATTTAGTCATACATGATCAACCCTAGGATCCGTTAATCATGCTACAGCCCGTAGGCAGACAGTAAGTAAATGCAATCAAGCTAAACAGGTGCTCGTCGGCTAAACGCCTCAAAAGAAGATTTTACAATAGAGTGGAAAAGCCAAAAATAACCCACTCGTTGCCCTGGTTACGCCTGGTCACCACCATTGGGCTGGAAGGTTGGTAGATCCTCGGGAGCTGCTCCGAAATCTGGCTATACAAAACCAGCTGGGTCAGATCCTAGAAAGAGCAAGTGCCACAAAGGAAGCTTCACTTAGGAACTAAAACCAGCAATCAGCACAAGATATACATAAAAGTAAGAACTAGAAATAAAGAAAATTCATCAGGATGATATACGACGAGATAACCATTGAACTATTCAGATAACCAGGTTACAACCCGTAAACCAAACAAGGACCGGGGTTGTAATCTTTCGTCTGAACAGAACTTGGAATTCTCACCATTTATCGGTAAATAAATACAGGCATTCTGGTCATGCAGTAATCTGGAACAGAATCAGGACAAGACTAGACTGGTTAGACTCCATCCAATCATCTCACAGCCAAGCAAGAATTACGGCTTGATACTTTAACTAACTAGGGTTATCACAGGCCTAGTTACTAACAAGACGCAATAAGATTATTCCGCAGTCACAAGCCCTGCAGACCATCCGGGTTACCCAGGTTGAAAGATTAGGGTTGAATTCAGGTGGGTACACCGTCCAGGAAACAAATGTACCCTTAGGTAGCTTGAAGGGTGCAACACATGACAGTGTGCTGGAAATGTGCCCTACTCGATGGCAGGCTACAGATCCCATGGCGCGCCCAGGTAACGAGATTGCCTGTAGCTGGAAGATATCTTTATGACTAATGTATTATTCTAGTTATTAGCCTTAGTCCAATTCAGTCGGTACTCCTGACCGTAGTACTCAGGAGTCCCCTCCTAGACATGATGCAAGACATGACTGGATTATTTGTACAAGCACAATCGCCTACGTTGTCCGGGTTAATTATACAGGTCATGTCATGTCAGGTAGCCGTCGTAACAGCTTATTAAGATATATCATGTCAGGTTATCATGTCAAAAGTTCTTGTTAGGAGTGCGCCACTACGGACTACTTATCAGGTCATGCTATGTTTACTTGTCAGGAGTGCACCACGAGGGGTCACTTTCGTGTTCAGGTACATGTGCAAGGTATCATAGTGTATGCATTCAATCAGGAGATCCAAGCTATGCTGAGGTTACAAGACATAAATTAACAGTAATAATCGAGTGATAAAACATAGAATTAATAGAAAGTCATGCGGCTCGGGCACATGCGGCCATGGAGAGAATCCATACGGGAGCAGCTCATGCGGCTGAGGGTCCAAAGCTCATGCGGCTGAGGAGAAGGAGGCATATTCGGCTAGCGAAAAGAGTAGGGTATTATGCGGCTGCAGGGGGAAAGGTTCCTGCGACTGAGAGCACGTGGGTTGCATGCGGCTCAGGAAGAAGTTCTCATGCGGCTGGGTCAAGTAAAGTCCCATGCGGCCAGCGGAAAGAGAGGGCGCATGAGACTAAGTTAGAGCATTCATGCGGCTGGAAGAAGCGGGGTCCTCATGCGGCCAGGGAGAGTGCATGCGGCTAAAAAGGGTAACGTCTCATGCGGCCCAAGAAGTACAGAGTATTATGCGGCTGGGGATTGAGTGAGTTATGCGGCTGGATGAGTTCGGCCCTCATACGGCTCGAAGTACTTCCAGTCATGCGGCTGAAGAGAACACTTGCCGTATGAAATATTCATGCGGTCAAGTCAAGCACAGTTCATCTTCTCTAAAATTCTGAGAAGAAGAACACCATGAGAGCCATGTTCTCAAGCTCCATAACCCTTTCGTCCGGAGCTCAAATCCGAACTTCCATACGTCAAAATGGGGTAGAATGAAATTCTCTACAACATGGAACCATCAAAACTTAGAAATAACAATATTAAGTAGATCAAATCCAAGAAATCCAAAAATAAAGTAAACTTAGATCTACAAGAATCTAGCCATGGAAAGTAAAAACGCCAAGTATTAAAGTAAGTTAAAATGCTGCCAGGAAGAGAATGAAGTAATAAAATTGGAGTTTCTACATGAAGCAACTTTCACTTGCCTAGACCTCTCTTTCTCTGGTAGGTGAAGAAGTAAATGGAAGAAGAAGAAGAGTAATGAAGAGAGAGAAAGAAGAATGGGTTAATAAATGGGGATGGTGGTGGTAGGTAGGGGTTCACTCTTTGGTCCATGATGAACCAAAAACAACCCCAAACCTAACCAAGCCAACCCAAACCAAGAATAAACCAAGCCAAGAAGGAAGCTAAGCAAAGAATCATGCAATACGAGATAAATTACGTACACGTATTTCAAAATACGTAATACGAACCACAGGCATTACAACTCTACCCACCTTAAAAAAATTCTATCCTCGAAATTTAATTAAGAGGCTAGAGAGACGAGGACAAGCTGTATTAATCACAAGCAAGCTATAACTAGGCAGGCAATCACTCATTCAAGCAAGGAATCGAAGGCATGAGGCATAAGGAAGACATTATACCTCACGAGTCAAACAAGTCGGGATACCGCGATCGGATGTCATCCTCACACTCCCATGTTGACTCACCCAAAGAGTGATGACCCCAAGCAACTCGGACTAACTTGATAGTCTTGTTCTTGAGTATCTTCTCTCTCTGGTCCAATATAGACACGGGCCTTTCCTCATACGAAAGGTTGGTACCAACAACCAATTCCGAATGATCCAGGACGTGGCTCGGGTCTAGAATATACCGTCATAATACATGGAACACGTCATGTACCTCGATTAGCGACGGCAGAAGAGTAAGACGGTAGGACACATCTCCTACTCGCTCCAGAATATCGAACGGCCCTATATACCTAGAACTATGCTTTCCCCGTACGCCAAAACGAATGATGCCACGGTTAGGCAAAATTCTCAGAAATACATGGCCACCGACAGAAAACTCGAGAGGGCGCCGATGAGAATCGGCCCAATGGTACTGGCGATCTTGGGCAACTCGAAGATGATGCCGGACTTTTCTGACCACTTCGACTGTCTGAGCAATCATTTCTGAATCGAGCATCTGTCTCTCTCCGACATCATCCCATGCTAGCAGGGATCTGCACTTCCTTCCATACAGTGCCTCGAACGGTGCCATCTGGATACTGGCTTGGAAGCTGTTGTTGTACGAGAACTCCACCAGGTGTAGGTGATCTTCCCACGAACCACCGAAGTCAAGTGTATAAGATCTCAACATGACTTCAAGAGTCTGGATTGTACGCTCCGACTGACCATCTGTCTGCGGATGATATGCTGAACTAAACTGGAGACGAGTTTCCAACCTCTCCTGCAGGCTATGCCAAAAGTGCGACGTAAATCTTGAATATCGGTCCGAGGTGATACTGACTGGCACTCCGTGCAACCTGACAATCTGCCTGAGGTACATCTCTGCTAACGGAGCTGTCGACTGATCAACTCTGAACGGAAGGAAGTGAGCTACCTTCGTGAGCCGGTCAACTATAACCCAAATAACATTTCGACCAGCTGGGGATCTAGGCAATCCGGTCACAAAATCCATGGTCACATGTTCCCACTTCTATTCTGGAATCGACAAGGGCTGAAGAAGTCCAGCCGACCTCTGATGTTCAGCTTTAACTTGTTGACAAACTAAATATCGAGAGACAAACCGGACTATCTCCCGCTTCATGCCATTCTACCAAAAGTGCTGTCGGATATCACGGTACATCTTCGTACCACCCGGATGAATGGAATATTGAGAACATGAGCCTCTGCCATGATTTTCTGTCTGATATCTCCACTGGGTACACAAAGACGCTTACCATGCCTAAGTGTACCGTCTTCATGAATGCATAACTCTGGTCTTCGTCCTGCCTCACACTCTGCTCTGAGTCGCTGAAGCTTGGAATCTGCTGACTGTGCCATCCGGATCCTCTCGACTATAGTGGACTGAACTTGCATACTGGCCATCAATACCACACTAGAAGGGAGAATAACTTCTATTTCCATCTTCTGAAGATCTGCTAACAATTCTGGCTACGCTGTTAGGAAATAAACTCCGGCTCTCCTGCTCAATGCATCTGCAACAACGTTGGCCTTCCCGGGATGATACTGCAAGTTAACATCATAATCCACAAGAAGTTCCAGTCACCTCCTCTGATGCATGTTAAGATACTTCTGGGTGAAAAGATACTTCAGGCTCTTATGGCCGGTAAAAATCTCCACCCTATCTCTATACAAATAGTACCTCCACAATTTGAGTGCAAACACTACTGCTGCCAGCTCCAAGTCATGGGTTGGGTAATTCCTCTCATGATTGTGAAGTTGTCGTGAAGCATAGGCTATTACCTTCCCATGCTGCATCAGAACACTTCCTAAACCTCTACCCGAAGCATCACAATACACGGAGAATCCTCCGGTTCCATCTGGAAGCGCGAGAATGGGAGCCGTCATCAAGCCTCGCTTCAACTTCACAAATGAATCCTGGCACTCTGCTGTCCACGCAAAATGCACATCCTTGCGGGTCAATTGGGTCAATGGCGCTGAAATTCGAGCAAAATCTAAAACAAACCGCCGGTAGTAACCGGCCAATCCAAGAAAACTACGAACTTCTGCGACTGTGCTGGGCACTGGCCACAACTCAATGGCCACGATCTTCTGGGAATCCACTTCTACTCCTCCTCTGGTGATAATGTGACCCAAGTACAAAATACGATCGGGCCAGAACTTGCATTTACTGAACTTGGCATATAACTGGTGCTCCCTGAGAGTCTGAAGAACCATACGGAGATGCTGCTCATGCTCCACTTCACTCCTGCTGTATACCAAGATGTCATCCAAAAACACAATCACGAACTGATCCAAATAAGGCATGAAAATACGATTCATGAGGTCCAGGAATATAGCCGGCGCATTGGTTGCTCCAAAGGGCATAACAAGGAACTCCCAATGCCCATACCTCGATCTAAAAGCTGTCTTCGGGATGTCCTGCTCTCTGACTCTGATCTGATGATATCCTGAGCACAAGTCAATTTTTGAGAATACTGCTGCCCCTTTGAGCTGATCAAACAAGTCATCTATCCTCGGAAGAGGGTATCTGTTCTTGATTGTCACAGAGTTCAAGGTACGATAATCAACACATAACCTGGATGTACCATTCTTTTTTTTCACAAGAAACATCGGGGATCCCCAAGGCGATCCACTAGCACGAATAAATCCCTTGGTTCGAACTTCTTCAATCATCTGGTACAATATCTCTAGCTCTGACGGCGCCATCCTGTAGACTCTCTCTGACACTGGGGCTGTCCCGGGAATCAAGTCTATGGTGAACTCGATCTCCCGCTCTGGCGGCATACTTGGAAGCTCTTCTGGGAAAATATCTGGAAACTCTTCGACTATCCGGGGCAACTGCACTGCTGCTACGGCCATCCGTTATACTGGAGGAGAAGGCTCAACTGTGCCTCGGGAAAATAAAAACTATGGCTCTCCGGAAATGCTAAAAACAACCCTACCAATATGGCAGTCTATTCTAGCATACTGGTTCCCCAACCAATCCATCCCTAAGACCACATCATAATCGGCCATCGAGAATTTTATCAATCTAGCGGGAAATTCTTTA
This sequence comes from Iris pallida, assembly GCA_029216955.1. NCBI lineage: Eukaryota > Viridiplantae > Streptophyta > Magnoliopsida > Asparagales > Iridaceae > Iris > Iris pallida. The sequence goes on from JANAVB010005999.1 coordinate 110,755, forward strand.
TCGCTAACCATGATCTGACACGAGGAAAATACCCTATCGACTCCCACAAGTCCGTTACCAGTAAGTATATTAAGCCTTACCGATAATGACTCGGGTTCTAATCCTATCCGTGTCGCAAATCGTGCAGACATAAAAGAATATGATGCACCAGAATCAAATAAAGCTGAAGCTGGAAATGAGTTGACGAAAATAGTACCTGCCACTACCTCTCCTGGTGCCAATCCTTCCTATGCGGTCATCACCATAGCCTGACCATGCCCTCGGGGTGCTGGTCCCCTCTGCTGAAATCCTTGCTGCCTGCTCTGACTCTAGGCTTGGACTTGTGCATACTACTGGAGGTTTTGCTGCTGGAATACTTGGGCCTGAGGCGGCAAGGGCCTCGGCGATAGGTACTGCTGCTGCTGCTAGACTGGAGCTGGTCCTCTCACCAAAGAGCTAGAAAGGTTGGACGACGATGAACCATCCCTATTCGGGCAGGATCCAACCCTATGGTCTGGGGCTCCACAAGCCAGACACAATCCCTGTGCCATGCGGCACTCTGCCACTACATGGCCTGGCTTCCCACAATGAGAACATCCCACTGCGGAAGACTGCTTCTGCTGTTGAGGGTACGTCGGGGCTGAATGCTGAACCGATGTCACTGAGGCCGCCCGCCTCGGAGCTCCAATAGTCAAAGCCCTGGCTGCCAGGGCTAGGGCAGAAGACTGATTCATCTGGCCGTGGGATCTCTTCCGACCTCCGATCCTATCCACAATCCTCTGGGAGGTATACTCATGTCTCCTAGCTGCTCTCAAGACTGCATCAAAAGTCTGATGCTCAAACTGCTCAACCGCCAATAAAATCTCCAGGTGAAGCCCCTGCTGGAATCGCTGGGCTCTATCATACTCGGTTGCCAGCAAGGTGGGAGCAAACCGACTGAGTCTTGAAAACTCGGCCACATATCCGTCGACCGTCCTGTCCATCTGCTTCAGATTGGTCAACCTCGTCTGTAGATCATACCGAGCTACAGCATCAAAATACTTGGTCTGGAATCTCTCTCTGAACACCGCCCAAACAATAGGTGCTACTAATCCAACGGCCTGAGCCGTCCACCAGCTGCGGGCAAGATCTAACAACTGCAGGCGCACCACAGCTACCTTCTCATTCTCTGGGGTCCTGGATGCTTCTAGAATCACCTCAGTGTCTTGAAGCCAAGCATCTGCAGTAATAGCATCTTCACTACCGTCGAAGAAGGGAGGGTTCAAGCGCTTGAAGCTGTTGGCCGTGCTGTTACCCTGATGACCTCCTCTGGTCAAAGCATCCGTCACTGCCTGGTGCAAGGCATCTCCACGATGATCTTGGAAAGCTATCAAGGTACTGACGAGTCCTACCAAAGTGCCATCATCAGGCTCGGCAGGATGAACTGGCTGAACTAGTGGCTCTCCGTCAGAAGGCACGACCCTGGAGGCTACTCCGGAATGCTGGGCTTGATCTCCTGGTTGCTGCTGATCCGCGAGAAGTACTCTGCCTTGCTGACCGGCAGGTCCAGAAACGATGCCGCTGAAGAAGACGACATGTGAAACAATAAGGAAGGACCAAGACAGATCAACGATACAAACATATGATCAGGACAAGAATCCAGGGATTCAGAAAATACGAGCAGAGATCAAGGGTGAATACTGATTGAGACATCTATTCGGTAAACCCTCACGTATCTTGATTCACAAGACCTGCATGGGCCACCACTTAAACCATATTACGCCCCAGAACCAGAATACTGGAGAGCGGGGGCAGACATAGCCAGCTACGTATATTGAAGTACAACCCACCTCGCCATACGGTCACGACTGTCTAGATACATGAGGGTTTACTACAAGCCAACAGTCTCTTAAGGTCATGAACAAGCCTAGTGTCACAATCATAAGCAAGTAAGTAAAAGTCACAAGATGTATGATCATTAAATATACAATAATAAGGCGTCCCAAATATTACATATTCAGCTGATCATGAAGCTAGTTGTTACAAAATGTTAGGACTAGCAAGAATTTAGTCATACATGATCAACCCTAGGATCCGTTAATCATGTTACAGCCCGTAGGCAGACAGTAAGCAAATACAATCGAGCTAAACAGGTGCTCGTCGGCTAAACGCCTCAAAAGAATATTTTTATAATAGAGTGGGAGAGCCAAAAATAACCCACTCGTTGCCCTGGTTACGCTTGGTCGCCACCATCGGGCTGAAAGGTTGGTCGATCCTCTGGAGCTGCTCCGAAATCTGGCCATACAAAACCAGCTGGGTTAGATCCCAGAAAGAGCAAGTGCCACAAAGGAAGCTTCACTTAGGAACTAAAACCAGCAATCAGCACAAGATATACATAAAAGTAAGAACTGGAAATAAAGAAAATTCATCAGGATGATATACGACGAGTTAACTATGAAACTATTCAGATAACCAGGTTACAACCCGTAAACCAAACAAGGACCGGGGTTGTAACCCTTCGTCTAAACAGAACTTGGAATTCTCATCATTTATCGGTAAATAAATACAGGCATTCTGGTCATGCAGTAATCTGGAACAGAATCAGGACAAGACTAGACTGGTTAGACCCCATCCAATCATCTTCACGGCCAAGCAAGAATTACGGCTTGATACTTTAACTAACTAGGGTTATCACAGGCCTAGTTACTAACAAGATACAGTAAAATTATTCCACAGCCACAAGCCCTGCAGACCATCCAGGTTACCCAGATTGATAGATTAGGGTTGAATTCAGGTGGATACACCATTGAGGAAACGAAGGTACCCTTAGGTAGCTTGAAGGGTACAACATATGACAGTGTACTGAAAATGTGCCCTACTCGACGACAGGCTACAGATCCCAAGGCGCACCTAGGTAACGGGATTGCCTGTAGCTGGGAGATCTCTTTATGACTAATGTATTATTCTAGTTATTAGCCTTAGTCCATTTCAGTAGGTACTCCTGACCGTGGTACTCAGGAGTCCCCTCCTAGACATGATGCAAGACAGGACTGGATTATTTGTACAAGCACAATCGCCCACAGTGTCCGGGTTAATTATACAGGTCATGTCATGTCAGGTAGCCGTCGCAACAGCTTATCAAGATATATCATGTCAGGTTATCATGTCAAAAGTTCTTGTCAGGAGTGCGCCACTACGGGCCACTTATCAGGTCATGCCATATTTACTTGTCAGGAGTGCACCACGAGGGGTCACTTTCGTGTTCAGGTACATGTGCAAGGTATCATAGTGTAAGCATTCAATCAGGAGATCCAAGCTATGCTGAGGTTACAAGACATGAATTAACAGTAATAATCGAGTGATAAAACATAGAATCAATAGAAAGTCATACGGCTCGGGCACATACGGCCAAGGAGAGAATCCATGCGGGAGCAGCTCATGCGGCTGAGGGTCCAAAGCTCATGCGGCTGAAGAGAAGGAGCCATATGCGGCTAGCGGGAAGAGTGTGGTATTATGCAGCTGCAGGGGGAAAGGTTCATGCGGCTGAGAGCAAGTGGGTTGTATGCAGCTCAGGAAGAAGTTCTCATGCGGCTGGATCAAGTAAAGTCCCATGCGGCCAGCAGGAAGAGATGGCACATGAGACTAAGTCAGAGCATTCAAAGGAAGAATCCAGTGTAGCAGTAGACTCAGGAGCAGGTAAATCAGGAGCAGCAAAGGGTGCAGGAGAGTCAGGCTCCTCATCATCATCGAACTCAGAAGAGGCGATAGCAGCAACAGTTCTTTTTGCCTTAGTCAGAAAGGCAGGAGGGGACAAGGACTGACCCAGATCTAATAGAATTTGGAAGGCACGAAAGATCAAAGGAAGATACATAGAATAAACCAAAGATTTTGGTTTAGGCCTAGCACGAATCATCCAATCCATCATCGTACGAGGGAAGTTGAAGGGGACGCAAAAGTAAAGAAAGAAGAGAGCAGTAATCTCAAAGTAAGTAACTTCATCTGTTGATCCAGCTTTTGGTAAGACCGAAGGAAAAATAATTTGATGAAGTTCATAGAAATAATTATTGAGATGTTTAGCCATAAGTTTTCGAGGGGAAGGATTTGGAGAACAAAGATCACCCTTGAAACTCTCCAACGTGGTCTCTCCGGGAAAAATAGTCCCGAGCATCATCAAGCCGTTCCCAAGTGTTTGGGTTGGGCAAACCAAGTAGGTCGGCTAACTCAAAATCATCAAAAGATATGTCGACACCAGTGACACGTGAATAGATGTGTGTGCGGTCATAAGTCATGTTGCAATAAAACATTTGTATGGTATTCACATATATCGGTTCTCGAGTTGAAACAAGCTCATCAAGACACAAGTCATGAAAATTAGGAAGAAAATCGAAAAACACCATAAATTTAATAGGGTGTCCCGCAAAGAGACGACAATGATGGAAGTCGGCGAACCATGCATTGGACGCATCTAAGGACACAAAAAGACGGTCATCGTATGTGTCGGCATTGATGGGTGGAGATGGAATAAAAAGAGGGTGCACCAAGTTAGGAGGAGGATGAGGAATAGGTTGTGGTGGAGGATTAGGTTGAGGGTTTGGGTTAGGATTAGTAGAGGATTCACCAATGCTTCTCCTTGGTCTTTTACCCCTACTAAGCAACATAGGAGCCATTAAAAAAATTGAGATGTGAAAAGAAAGGGAGAGATGTACCTTAAAAGAGACCTAAGATGGAGAAGAACAACTCCAAGAATGACTTTCTTGAGTTTGGAGAGAAATTTTCCAAGGATTGGAGCCTTCTAGGGTTAGGATTTTGAAGAAAATTAAGTGGTGATGGAGGAAGAAGACAATAGAGGAGAGAGAGAGACATATTTTCTAATTTATGTCCCTTTGGTCGGCTGGTCGGGTGAAATATGGGCCATCGGATGAAGAAAAGATGGACGGCTGAGAATGATCTGAGGTTCTGGAACAAGGACACCAAACTCGGCCCGAACTCTGGGTTGGGCAGAGTTCGGCCCGACTTTTGGTTCCTTGAGCCAGAACTTCAAACAGAAAAAAAAATGAGATTGAAATAGATTTGAATAAATGGTCAAAGATATGAATAAAAACAAGATTGAAAATTAGAATTTTCAAATGAGGCAGGCTATAAATAAGTTTTAACCATATAATAACTAAGGAGTTATGACATAAATCAATATGGTGAAGCTGCTATGGGGTAGCTGCAGGGGCCGGATCCCAACTAGCAGTAGTCCGAAGACTAGTGCACCTTGTCACTTAGGCTTTTATGCCTTTTTGTTAGAAGGACACTTTCGGCTTTTACCCATAGCAAAGTCAGCATAGAGAATCGTAACATAATCGATAATTACGTAGGCCAATTTAATGTATAACCGTTTCATCTAAAATTCCTAATTCCCGACAAAGAAAATTGAATCGCTCCTCGGATAATGGTTTTGTAAAGAAGTCGGCCAACTGATGAACAGTGTCAATAAATTCTAAATTAGTAGTGTTATTTTGTTGGTGATCACGCAAAAAGTGGTGACGAATTTCAATGTGTTTCGTACGTAAGTGACAAATGGGGTTCTTAGTGAGATTTATAGCACTAGTATTGTCACAAAATATAGGAATGTGCATAAAAGATAAGTTATAGTCTTCAAGGGTTTGCTTCATCTATAGAATTTGTGCACAACAATGACCAGCTGCGATATATTCAGCTTCTGTTGTGGATAGTGTGACATAATTCTGCTTCATGCTAAACCAAAAGACTAGAGCCTTTCCTAATAAATGACACGTGCCGCTTGTACTTTTACGATCGACCTTGCATCCAGCAAAATCAGTATCAGAGTACCCAAAGAGGTCAAATGATATTGATTTGGGATACCATAGGCCTACTGTAACCGTACCCTTAAGGTATCGAAAGATACGCTTAACAGCGGACATGTGTGATTCCATAGGATTTGCTTGATATCTAGCATACAGGCAAACGCTAAACATAATATCAGGACGACTAGCAGTTAAATAAAGTAGACTGCTTATCATACCTCGATACTTACGTTGATCAACAGGTTTACCACTTTCATCTGGTTCTAGTTTGGTTGTAGTAGCCATTGGGGTGCCGATTGGTTTGACATTGTCAAGGTCAAATTTCTTCAGCATGTCCTTTGTATACTTTGACTGACAGATGAAAGTTCCATTTGATGTTTGTTTGACTTGCAGTCCAAGAAAGTAATTGAGCTCTCCCATCATGCTTATTTCAAACTTGGTCTGCATACACTAAGCAAAATCTTGACAGAGAGTTTCATTAGTAGAACCAAATATAATATCATCAACGTAAATTTGTACTAAGAGAATGGTGTCTTTGAAAGATTTTATAAAGAGTGTAGTGTCAACTTTCCCTTTTGGAAAACCTTTTTCAAGCAAGAAATTGCTTAACCTTTCATACCAAGCTCTAGAGGCTTGTTTGAGGCCATATAGCGCTTTCTTGAGTTTGAAAACATGGTCGGGAAATTTGTGAATTTCAAAACCAGGGGTTATTTTACAAAAACTTCCTCCTTAATAAATCCATTCAAGAAAGCACTTTTTACATCCATTTGAAACAGTTTAAAGTTTTAAAAGTTAGCAAATGCACAAAGCATCTGAATGGATTCAAGTCTTACAATAGGAGCATACGTCTCATCGTAGTCGATACCTTCCTCTTGGTTGTATCCTTGAGCTACTAGACGAGCTTTATTGCGTGTGACTGAACCATCTTCATTTACTTTGTTGCAAAAAACCCATTTCGTACCAATAATCGAATGATTAGCTGGCCTAGGAACAAGTTCCCAAACTTGGCTCCTCTCGAATTGGTTGAGTTCTTCTTGCATGCCAGAAATCCAAAACTCATCATTAAAAGCTTCTACAATGTTTTTCGGCTCAATTTGTAAAATAAAGGCAGTACTAGCAATGGAGTCTCTTAATGGTGATCTAGTACTTACTCCGCGTGAAACCTCACCTATAACCAAATTTTTTGGATGTGACAGCTTGAAAGAGAATTTCTTTGGTAAGCCCTCCAGAGAATTGGTTTCAGTGGTGGTATTCATCGGAGTAGAAGTTGATGGCTCAAAATTATCATCAAGAGTAGCTGCTGCACTGTTATCCTCATCGAAAGTCATATTTCTAGACTCTTCCATAATTAGTGAGCGTTGGTTGAACACTCTATATCCCTTGCTCTTGGCAGCATAGCCAAAAAATATACCATCGTCAGCTTTGGCATCAAATTTGCCTAAGTTGTCTTTGGTGTTAAGGATAAAACATCGACAACCAAAAACTCGAAAATATGAAACGTTTGGAGTTCTTCCAAACCAAAGCTCATAGGGTATTTTCTTCGTAATAGGACGAATGAGCACCCTATTTAAAATATGGCATGCTATACTGACAGCTTCAGCCCAAAAATATTTCGGAAGAGAAAATTTATTTAACATGACTCTAGCCATATCGCCAAGAGTCCTATTCTTCCGCTCCACAACACCATTTTGTTGGGGAGTTCTTGGACAAGGAAACTCATGATTAAAACCATTTAAATCACAAAACGTTTTAAAATTAGTATATTCGAATTCGCCTCCATGATCACTTCGGATTCGAGTAATCATGTAGCCTTTTTCGTTTTGAACCTTTTTAGCAAATATTTTGAAAACAGAAATGGTATCACTTTTGTTTGTAAGAAAGAAAACCCAAGTAAATCTCGAAAAGTAATCTACTATCACAAAAGCGTAGAATTTTCCACCAAGACTGGCTACTCTACTAGGACCAAATAAATCCATATAAAGTAATTGCAAGGGTCTAGTAGTACTTACAGAGTTTATGGAATGAAATGAGGACTTGGTTGCCTTATTCAACTCACATTCAGCACATACCGTGTCCTTTTTGAATGTGATGTCGGGCAAGCCTCTAACTAGCTTTTTAGTCGATAGCCTGGATATAGTATCCATATTGGCATGACCAAGACGCTGGTGCCACAATAATCTTTCATCCTTGTGAGCATAGAGACATATTTCTGCACTGTTAGTATCTCTAGATAGATAGAAAATGTAAATATTATCCTCTCTTATCCCTTCAAAAGCAATGTCTCTTGTTGACCTATCATAAATATAGCATTTATTTTGTCCAAAGTTAATATCATATCCATGATCAGCAAGGTGACTTATGCTGAGCATCTTATGCTTTAACTCGGTCACTAGGCAGATATCCTTTATTACAGAAGAAGAAGGATGACCAATAATACCATTACCTATAATATACCCTTTTAGGTTGTTGCCGAAGGATACATATCCTTCTCTCTTCATCGATAGTGATGCAAAAAGATTTGCGTCTCCCGTTATATGCCGCGAGCATCCACTATCGAGAATCCACTTACTCTTAGTTGAGGAGGGAAGGTCCACCTACATCAAGAGTAGATGTGACCTTTGGTACCCAATTTCTTGAGGGTCCTAAAAAGTTAGTTTTTGGCAACCATGTATATATATTCATATCTACTAATTTCCTAACTCTACATTGTGGTGAGATGTGTCCATGTAATTCACAATAGGTACATATGGCATTCCTATTTATGTTAGAAGCATGTTGATGATGTCTATATGTAGCATGATAAGAGTGATGTGGTGTAGCAGCATGGTAAGTGTGACGTGGAGTAGCATAATGATGACTATATGTGGCAGCAGGATGATGATTATATCTATATGCAGTATGGTGGTAATTTTGTTCATGTGCAACATAGTGATGATTATATCTATGTGTAGCATGGTGGTTATGTGTCATATTAGGTTGATAGTTATGAGAATAGTTTCTACGTGCATGTGATTTTTGTGCTTTATGGAAGTGAGTGTACATGTAAGCATGTTTGCGTGCTGCAGGTGGATGTCGTGTTTGACTAGTTTGAGCAGTATTGTGCCCTGTGTGTGTCTCATGTGATTGGATTTGAGGTTGAGCAACCTGTTTTTCCAATCTAGTCTCTAATTTCTTAGAGGCAGCTTACAGTTCACTAATCTTACCATTTAAACCATAAATTTTAGTAATAGAGATCTTGTATCTATTCTTTTCTTCAGCAAGCTCAGTGTTGAGTGTCGTGATCTCTTGTATTTGTTTTTCAATACGTGCTTCGACATCATGTAGGCTTAATTTAAGCTTAGACACCTCATTTGAGACTACCGTGGGTGAAGTGTCTCTAATATTATCAAGCAATAAAGAGAATCTTTGAATCTCGACTTCATAACTTTTGATCTTCTCCTTGGCGTGTTTATATTTACCAATTACTTTCTTATGATCATCGAGTAAATCATTGAATGCATCGCCAAGTTCATAAAAAGTGAAATCATCGAGAGTTTCGCTTGTTACCTTGTCAGATGTTGCTATTAGGCAAACATTTGTAGCGTCTTGAGGAGAGTCCTTTTCTTCCTCGGAGTCACTAGCTTCGCTTTCATGCCAAATGCTTATGTTGCAATATTTCTTTGAGGAGGCCTTCTTGTATGGTTTCTCATATCGGTTGCTCTTCCTTACGAATGGACAGTCTTTTCGGACGTGTCCAGTCTTCTTGCAGCCGTAGCATGTTGGCTCTTCTTCGTCATCTTCTTGTGGTTCCTTCTTTCTTCGATTGAAGCGAAGGAAATTCTTGAAGTTGCGGACAAGGAGAGCTTGATCATCACCTTCCGAGTTGTCGCCATCCGTCTCTTCAGGATCAGCCCTTCGACGGTGAGCTTTAAGGGCAATCTCCTTAGCCTTAGGAGCAGGCTCTTCGAAGTCTTTGAGGTCAAGCTCATGAGTCATCAGCTTTCCCATCAAAGTCTCCATGGACATTGTATTGAGATCATTTTCTTCTATGATGGCTGTCACCTTAGGATTCCAAATCTTTGGTAGCCCCCTAAGTATCTTGCGGATGTTCTCGTAATTTGTATATTGTTTGCCGAGAGAAGACAAGGGGTTGATGATGTCGAGGAATCTAGTAATCATTTGTGTGATTGTCTCATTTGGCTTCATCTTGAAAGCCTCATATTCTTGAGTGAGACGACTTATTTTTGACTCCATGACTTGGGTGGCTCCTTCATGCGTCACTTCTAGAAGTCTCCATACTTTATGAGAGGTGGTGCATGTTGAGATCCTGTTAAACTCATTCCTGTCTATTGCACAAAATAAAGCATTAATAGCTCTCGCGTCTAGACTCGCCTGTTTCTTCTCCTCGTCAGAATATTTGTCGTAGGGTTTCTCAATAAGATCACCATTGACAACTATCCTGGCGGGCTTTTTGTAACCATCGGTGACAATGGTCCACAGGTCGAAGTCTAGCGACTTGAGATAAAAGCTCATCCTTGTTTTCCAATAGGTGTAGTTTGTTCCATCAAATAGAGGAGGCCTATGAGTGGACTGCCCTTCATCGTGATTAGAAAACATGGATTGAGTGGTTGCCATGGATCAGCTCTAGGATCGTAGTCCTTGATAAGATAACATAGCTCTGATACCAATTGAAGTACAAGTTGGCAACTCTAGAGGGGGGTGAATAGAGTTTATATCAAAAATGATCAATTAAAAATTAAACTCTCTTCACCAACTAAATAATCAGAGTAAAATGAATGCAAAAATAAATAGTAGAGAGCAAGCACAAACACAACAAGATTTTTAACTTGGTTTCCCTCGTGGAGGACTAGTCCAGGCCTGAGAACTCTAGTTCAGGATTGAAATCCACTATTTGTGAAATAAGGTTACAACCACGTGCCTTTTCACAGAAGAGCACGCCAAACTTCTTTCAATGATCGCTTTGGCAAAACTTGGACTTTTCCAAGTGACTTACAACTTCTTGCACTTCAAACTTCTAGCTGGATCGTACCGAACAACTTGGACGGTTGGGAACTTTGAATGCTAAGTGGATGGGAAGGTAAGGCTCTTGAATATATAGGCTATATAAGAGAAGAAGAAAAGAAGAGTGGATGGTTTCAAATGAGAGAAACCAAGGCCTATTTATAGGGTTCGGGGTAGGCAGAATTCGGCCAGAATTCGGTATAAATAATTTAAATTTTTTGGCCGTTGGACAACTAGCAGTGATCAAGACCTAAAAATCAGCATCCTGAATTATAGGGGACTGAGTTCGGCCCGAACTCTGTGTGAGGCAGAGTTCTGCCCGAACTCTGTCTTCTATGGATAGAATGTTCTTTGTGGGCTTTTGATGTATGGTTGATTTGGATTTGGGCTAACTAAACCTATAAAGCTATGGCTAGCCCAAGATTGCTCAGTATGACCCAACGTACATCATCCTATACTCAAGAATAATAAAAAAATACAGACTCCAGTATATACAAAATAGTAAATCTCCAAGCATCTGTGATCTTGAACCAATGACCTGAGTAGATTGATTTCGAGCTCGATGTGTCAAATTGGACTATGACAAATATTGTTTTGTTAATTTTTAAGATTAGGTTGACTGTGATCAGGTTTGGGTCAACATAGCAGATTCTAATTCCCTTCGACCAACTATACCTCCAAGAGTACATGCCTCGCAGCAAGTTGTCAAACATCAACAAATTGTCAATCCATACAACAAACCATGAGAAAACAAGTGCTATCGTTGTAATGAAATTGTACACCAACAACTGCCCCCTCAGAGCACAAGTTGCCTTTGTTGACTATAAAGATAAGAAGGAGAAAGAAGAACGTCCAAGAGAAGAAGTAATCCTTCCCGAAGATGACGGCAAATATCTAGTGTGCTTCGTTAGGCGGCTACTACTAGCCCCAAAGATTGAAGAACCCCCCCAGTGCCACAATTTCGTCCGAACCCGACTCGTATAAGATTGGCTGGATTCAATAGGGCCACAACATACTCGTCTCTGAAGTTTATCGCATACCTTTTTCCATCGAAAAGTCCTACAAAGATGAAATAATATTTAATATTGTCAACATGGACTCTTGCCACATCATCCTCGGTCGACCTTGGCAATTTAAAAAAAATGTCACGCATAGGGGAAGAGACCACATATATTCCTTCCTGCAAGATGGTCGACGCCCCACTCTTCATCCATTAGCAGCGGACGATATTCCCAATACCAGTCCTCAATAACAAAAGTCTACTATGATTGTTGACGGTCGAGAATGTGTTAGTGATCTTTAGAAACAAGAAGAACTCGGGGATGAGTTCTTTTGAAGTAGGGAGACAGATGTAGCGTGGATTCCAACTCCAAATCCATTTAGTATTTTTTTCTTTTGCTTTATCTTTTTTAAGAGTCGATAAGAATTTTATTTCTTAATCTTATTTTGACTATATATTTTATTAGGATAGATTTTATATTTATTGGATTAGGTTGTCATAAAAGTCCTATAAATAGGCACCATCTGTATGTATTTGAGAAACAACTTTCACTAAATAAATTTATTCTTTAAGTTCTGAGATTTGTTCTCTACTTTTTTTGGTCGTGGACTCGACTATTCCGTAGAATCAGAAGCCCCTCCCTTGAGGATTTCAAGCAACCTTCCTGTGGACCCCTCACATGGCCATCTGTCAGAGTTTTTGCGACACCGTATCACTCTCATAAAGAATGATAGTCCAGTTATCGTCATCACCAATTGACTTGTCCATTGCCAACCGCGAAGGTAAGCCCCTTCTGCTATCCCACTGCGTCAAGTGGTATCAGAGTCGTTCAGATCTCGGATTCCAATTTTTCAAAAAATTGTTGGAATCCTTGTTTCGCAAACAACAATGGTGAAATCCGTCATGCGTGAGGAGAGAAGCCTTGTCAAGCAAAGTTGATGTACTGTCTGACAAATTGGACAGAATGCTGGGATGTGTAGGAACCAAATCCAATAAAGTTGTTGATATCGCGAGAATACCGTCTATAGAAACGACAGACACAAATACTCATCCTACTACCAACCGTCCACAAAACGGATCGTATTTTGCCCAAAATAGTTGGTCCCCTCACAAGGAATACTGCAAAGATAGCGGCAATGAAGATTCGAGCCTGCAGGGATCCTATTACCATGGCCCCAAACCATCTATGCAAACCAACAACGATAGGGCTATGCATACCAACGACGGGGCCAAGGTGACTATGAAGGAGGAGGTGGTTTCAAAATGAAGATGTATCTTCCCTCTTTTAATGGTCGACTACACATTAAAGACTTCCTTGATTAGCTCACAGAAGTAGAACGCTGCTTCAAGTACATGAATAACCCCGAAGAGATGCAGGTTCACCTCGTAGCCGATAAACTCAGGCCTCGTTTGGTTCACAAAATCAGCGGGTTGGGAAAGAAAAGTGATTACTTTTATATGTTTGGGGTCCAAAGGAATTGAGGAGGAAAGTAAAGTGATTTCCAATGGAAGAAAAATTGGGGAGAAAGTAATTATATTCATCCAAGCAAGGAATCACTTTCCCACAATGTAGTATTCACTTTCCTTTCCAAATTCCTTGGCATTTCAAACATCGGAAAGGAAAATCAATAGGAATTGTAATTTTCCAAGGGAAAGTAAATGCCAAGGAATTGATTTCCTTTCCCTTCCATTTCACGAACCAAACGAGGCCTCAATGGAGGCGCATCTGCTTGGTGGGAACAACCCGAGCACATCCGTACGAGAGTCGGCAAAGCTCATGTACGAAGTTGGCTCAAGATACGACGATTGATGTGTCAAAGATTTCTACCTTCGGACTATCAAGATATTCTCAATCGTCGATATCAGAATTGTACACAAGATGCACGACCTGTAGCTGACTATATTGATAATTCTTCAGACACTCGTCCCGCAACAACATGTATGAGACGGATCTCCAACAGGCAACCCGTTATCTTGGCGACCTAAGGCAAGACATCCATGATCAACTCTACCTATAGAATATATACACACTCAGTGAAGCAATCACCTTAATAGAGAAGGTGGAACAACAAGTTGAAAGGTTCATGGGTCCACCAAATCACTTCGATGCTAAAAACCATGGACCAACAACAATGGAAGATTGGGCACAAAATTAAGCTGTCAGCTATTCCAACAAGGACAAAGGACCAGCAGATCCTAATTCTCTTCCACCAACTATATCTCCAAGAGTACAGGCCTCGCATTAAGTTGTCAAACCTCAACAAACTGCCAATCCATACAATAAACCAAGAGGAAACAAGTGCTACCATTGCAATAAAATCGAACATCTGTCCCTTCAGAGCACAAGCTGCCTTTGCTGACTATAAAGCCAAGGAGGAGAAAGAAGAATATCTAAGAGAAGAAGATATCCTTCTCGAAGATGACGGCGAATATCTAGTATGATTCGTTAGGCGGCTACTACTAGCCCCAAAGATTGAAGAACTACCGCAGTGCCACAATTTCTTCCGAACCCGATGCAAGGTCAAAGACAAGTTATGTGACATCATCATTAACAACGGGTGTACAGAGAACATAATTTCAAGAACAATGGTAGAGAAGATGAGACTGACCAAAGAAGCACACCCGACTCGTAGAAGATTGGCTTGATTCAACAGGGCCACAACATGCTCATCTTTGAAGTTTGTCGCATACCTTTTTCCATCGAAAAGTCCTACAAAGATGAAATAATATTTGATATTGTCGACATGGACTCTTGCCACATCATCCTCGATCGACCTTGGCAATTTGACAAAAATGTCATGTACCGGGGAAGAGACCACATATATTCCTTCCTTCAAGATAGCCGACGCCCCACTCTTCATCCATTAGCACCAGACGATATTCCTAATACCAATCCACAACAACAAAAGGCTACTATGATTGTTGATGGTCGAGAACATGAAAGTAATCTTTAGAAACAAGAAGAACCCGGGGACGAGTTCTCTTGAAAGTAGGGGAGACTGATGTAGCGTGGATTCCAACTCCAAATCCATTTAGTATTTTTTCTTTTGCTTTATCTTTTTTAAGAGTTCATAAGAATCTTATTTCTTACTATTATTTTGACTCTATCTTTTATTAGGATATGTTTTATCTTTATTTGATTAGGATTAGGTTGTCATAAAAGTCCTATAAATAGACACATTTTGTATGCATTTGAGAGACAACTTTTAATCAATAAATTTATTCTTTAAGTTCTGAGGTTTGTTTTCTAATTTTTTTGGTCGTGGACTCGACTGTTCCATGGATTCGGAAGTCCCTCACTTGAGGTTTTCAAACAACATTCGTACGGACCCCTCACAAGGCCATCCGTCTAAGTTTTTGCGAAACTGCTTCGCTCTCACCAAACAACGATGGTCCGGTTATCGTCATCACCGATCGACTTGGCCATTGTCAAACATGAAGGTAAGTCTGTTCTGCTATCCTGCTATGTCATGCAACATACAGTCGATATTTCATTTGGAGACAGCTTGATTTTGTGAATAGCATTTGATTCTTCCATCGGTTTCTTGGTTCTGATTCACCCTATTATACATTGGCTTCTTGGTTTTTTTATGGATGGATGAGATTGATCCATTTGAGTCATGGATTGCTGACGTGGCAGATCCAACGATTGTGATTAATTCTCTCATTATGTATATGCCTCTTTATTTTTTCTCCTTTATTTTTCTTTCTCTCTCCTCATTCCTTCTTCTCTTTTTCTTTCATCTCCATTGTTCTTGCTTGGACTTTTAGCTTGGAGCTTTGACTTGAGGTTTAGGAGTGTGGTTTTTGTTGGTGCTTTCTTTACATAGAGAGAGCTTGCTCTCAATATACCTTGTAAAAGTTTAGTCCCACATCGAAAATGCACCATGAGTTATCTCAACATATATACTTGGTTGTGTTGTTGAGAGATGCACAAGGGGTGGTGACCCTAAGGAGGGAACCATATGGGTGATTTTACTAGGAGGTAAGAATAAGGCTCCAAGGATTAAGCATTAATGCTTTTGTCATTCGCTTGGATTAATTCCATTTGGAGCTAAGCCCCAAAGGGGCTTAGCGACTCGGACTCGGACTCGGACTCGGGCTCATGGGCTCATGAGGCGTAATATGGCATTTTGTTGGCTGCTGTTGCTGCCGCATGGAGGGCTCCGCTGACTGTGCAGACTACAAGTCAGTTATAAAAAGACTGATTCAATGCGATTAATTCAGATCCACTTTTTGTGGGATTTGAATTAATTTCGTTGCTTTCTTTGTGGGATTTGAATTAATCTCGTTGCTATCTTTTTGGGATTTGATTCAATCTTTCCATAACTGAAGAGGCGGCTAGGGTTTCCACCCTCTCTCTATATATACTCTCTTCTGGTCTCCTTTGTGGGCACTACGAAAATTATAAGTCAGCAAGGAGAAAGAGAGAGGAGCTGCTGCCCGCCATTGCAAGTCCATTCGAGGAGTCAGAACAGAGGTGACTTCGAGCGTTCCACAAGTTTTTCAACTTGCTGGTTCCTGGAAGCAATTCGTGTGGGGCGAATCTTGCTTTGAGCAACGGTGTTTTGACACCCCAGCAATTATTCTTCATCTCATCTTTTTCTAGTTTTTGTAACTTGTTCTGTCCCAATTGCGATACTTTGCAAGGAAGAACGAGAGATTTTCTCTTCTCTATTTCCCTCCTTCAGATTGTAATCTAGGTATCTGGTTTTTTGTATTATCGTAGATCTCGATTGCATTTATTTTACCATCTTTAATCAAGTCCCGGGACTAACAATCTCAAAGCAAGATCCTTGTAGATGGAAAACATTAATGCTTCGCTCGTCCAATTGGACTACTGCAAGTTGGAAAAGTTCAATGGAGAGCATTATCAAGTCTGGAAGAGGAAGGTTTATCTAACTCTTCAACTCAAAGACGTTGATCATGTTCTGTTCGAGGAAGAACCTTCTGTTTCAGATACTGGATCTACTGCTGCAATCAATGCGGCTACCAAACTCCAGGCCAAATGGAGAAGGGAAAATAGCATCTGCAGGCTTTTCATCCTGAATGCTACGGAGGATTTCCTGGCAGAATCCTACTCGAAGAAGGAATTTGCCAGAGACATATGGGAGTCTGTGGAAAAACTGTATGAAGAAGACAGGAACAGGAGCAAGATGTTTATGGTTAAAAAATATCACAAATTGCTCTTTGAGGACGAGAAGTCCATGTTGCCACAGGTGATGGAATTTCTGAAGCTGCGTCAGAAACTGGAAGACAAAGAGATGCCCCTTCCCGACAAGTTTGTTGTTGGAGGGATCGTCTCAAAACTTCCTGCTGGATGGAGTACCTTCTATGCAAGGATGCTCAGAAAGACGCTAGACATTAGCTTGGGAGATCTACTTCAAGAGATCCATGTTGAAGACGAGATGCGTTCCCAACAGAAGGTGGACACTCTGTCCAAACAGTTGGCTAAAGCCAATCTAGTGCAGACGAGAGATCCCAAGGAGAACCAGGCGGCTTCTCATCCCAAGAAGAAGGACTTCACTAATCTAAAAGTGAAGGGTCCTTTATTCAAGCAACAAAAGACTAAGTCCCACGTGACTTGTTATAATTGTGGCAAGAAAGGCCACTACAAGAGTGAATACAGATCCAAGCCTAAACAATCAGAGAAAGGTGAGCCTAGTAAGGTTTCATTGGTTTCTAACATTGTTGCTATGATCGCACAGGTCACAACTGTGGGGGTTGACTCTGACTAGTGGATAGACACTGGTGCGACTTGCCATGTCTGTTCTGGCAAGGAATAGTTCGTCACGTACCAGCCGATATCTGAGAAGGTTGTCATGGCGAACCAGGCCCAAGCTGAAGTTCTGGGGATCAGGACTGTGGAGCTGAAACTCACTTCTGGGAACACTCTGACGCTTCAAGGTGTGAAGCATGTTCCGGTGATTGCCAAGAACCTGATCTCTGGGAGCCTGCTCTGCAACGCAGGCTTGAGGATGGACATCAATGCTGGTCAGATGGTGATGTCCAAAAAAGGAACATACTTCGGAAAGGCTTATCAAACCGAAGGAATGTTTAAAATTCAGCTTGTCAACCAGTTTGATGACATTAATGCAGTTGCATTTTCTGATTATTCTCTTGAGTTGTGGCATAATAGACTGAGACATGTTCATCGTAAAAGAATTAACAAAATTTTTAGTCTAGGACTTATCTCCAAATGTGGGGGGAAGGTGGAGAAGTGTGAAGTATGTGCTCAGACGAAGATCACAAGGAAACCCTTTCATCGGGTCAATCGAAGCACAGATCTTCTGGAGTTGGTACACTCTGATATTTGTGACTTCAAACATTTCTCCATGAAGGCCGGGATGAAGTATTTCATAGCCTTCATCGACGACTTCCCAAAATACACGTTCGTCTACTTGCTCACGTCTAAAGATGAAGCTTTCGAGAAGTTTAGAGAGCTCAGGGCCGAAGCTGAACGACAGACTGGACAACAACTCAAGAGGTTGAGAAGTGATCGAGGTAGGGAGTACAGGTCTCATGACTTCGCATCGCTCTGCAAAGAACATGGAATCATATGCGAGACTACTGCTCCATATTCTCCTCAATCCAATGGAGTAGCAGAGAGGAAGAACCAAAAATGACAGAAATAATGAATATAATGCTGCTTACTACAGGTCTTCCAAAATGTTACTGGGGAGAAGCTGCATTAACGGCCACTTTTATTCTGAATAGAGTGCCATATGCAACTTCTGACGTAACTCCTCATGAACTCTGGTTCAAAGTCAGACCAAACTTGAATGTCAATCTAGTGTGGGGGTGTCTGGCATATGTAAAGCTTCCAGATCTGAAGATTCAGAAGCTGGGGACAAGGACTACGAAGGCGATCTTCTTGGGGTATGCCGAGAAGAGTGATGCTCGAAGATTTCTTGATATTGAGTCAAATCATATCATCGAATCTCGCGATGCTGAATACTTTGAAGACAAGTTTGCAAAAGACAAAAATATTATTCTTTCGGACATTCTAAAAAATAATGTAGGTACAAATGAGACTGAAATCTCATATGGGACGGTAGTCCAAGAAGAGGCTGTTGTTGATGAAACAACTCTTGTACCAGAACTCGCAAAGCCGTCAGCAAAGCGTGCGAGAAGACCTAAAGACTTCGGAGATGACTTTGTCACCTATCATATGGAAGCAGACCCGCTTACCTATGATGAGGCGATGAAGACCAGAGATGCTATCTTCTGAAAGGAGGCAGTGAATGACGAGTTTGACTCTATCACCTCCAATAACACATAGGTGTTGGTAGATCTACCTGAAGGATAAAAGCCCATCGGATGTAAATGGATCTTCAAGAAGAAGATGAAGGCAGATGGAACTATTGACAAGTTCAAGGCCAGGCTGGTAGCCAAGAGATTTTCTCAGAAACAGGAGATAGACTACTTTAACACGTACGCTCCAGTAGCTCGGATGACCACCATCAGGATGTTAATCTCTCTAGCAGCTGTACATAAGTTGGTAATACATCAGATGGATGTAAAGACAATATTCCTAAATGGGGAGCTGACCGAAGAGATTTACATGCAACAGCCAGATGGATTTGTCGTCAAAGGTCTTGAAGACAAAATCTGCAAGTTGGTGAAATTATTGTATGGTTTGAAGCAAGCTCCCAAGATGTGGCATGAGAAGTTTGACAAAGTTATTAGGTCAAACGGCTACAGAGTCAGCGAGACGGACAAATGTGTTTACACAAAGTTCGCTGATGGAAGAGGAGTCATCGTTTGTTTGTACGTGGACGACATGCTAATCCTAGAGACGGATGTAGGCTGTGTCACGGAGACAAAGAAGTTCTTCTCAACCAAGTTCAGTATGAAGGACTTGGGGGATGCAGATGTCATCTTGGGCATAAACATCATCCGGACAGACACTGGAGTAGCGCTGTCACAATCTCACTACATTGAGAAGATGCTCACACGCTATGGGTATAAGGATCTTCCAGGGATCGATACGCCATATAGGTATGATCAGAAGCTGAAGCCAAACTCGAGGGAAAGCGTTAGGCAGCTGGAGTACTCTAGCATTATCGAAAGTTTGATGTATGCAACCACTGCCACAAGGCCTGACATAGCTTTCGCCGTGGAAATGCTGAGTCGATTCACTAGCAACCCAGGGTTTGAGCACTGGAAAGCTGTGAAGCGGGTGATGAGATATCTCAAGAAGACTCAGACATATGCACTACACTACAACGGATATCCGACAGTAGTGGAAGGCTTCAGTGATGCTAGCTGGTGTTCAGAGGTGTAAAGCGAGAGATCCACAGGTGGATATGTCTTTTTCTTGGGTGGAGCTGCTATATCGTGGAAGTCGAAGAAGCAGACTATACTCTCTCGTTCCTCCATGGAATTCTATGCACTTGAAACTGCAGCAGATGAAGCAGAATAGCTTCGGGAGCTCATGTATGATCTTCTAGTGGTTGGGGATCAGATACCGGCGATACCGATATACTGTGACAACCAGACAACTGCGGCGGTGGCATCAAATGACCTCTTCAACTGGAAGAAGAGGACTGTGCGGTTGAAGCACAGGGCAGTACACGATCTTATCAAAAGAGGTATAATTACAGTAATTGATTTTCGAAGTCAGGAGAACCTGGCAGATCCGTTCATAAAGGGCCTCAAGCGCCAGTTGGTCAATGACACAGCTTGTAAAATAGGCTTGAAGGTATTCTGATAGTGTGTCTTTGTAATCCTACCATAAAGTTTTATGCTATTAGTTCAAAGAGAAATCTACTAGGCATCTAAAATTTGGTTCAAAGGAGGATCACTTACTGGGAAACTATCAGGTAACAGTGGTACTTATTCTCTGGAACATGGAAGCGATACGAACCCATAACCACTGTTGTCTACTATGTATTTTTGCGAAAAAACAGATCCTGTGGAAGGTTGGCATAAACGCCTTAATGAGTTCTGAGGCAGAGTGAATGCCTGGTATGCTTTACAGGAAGCACGGTAGAGCAGCACTACAAGGAGTGAAACTCCATGCTACAGTGGGATGACTCCACCATGAGGTTTCCAGGTCTGGGGTAATGCCTCGGCTTTGTAAGCCAAGTCATAGCGGCGTAGCACCGCAAATAGGCAGGTAGCCTAATGCTGTATGACGTAATTAAAGAGTTGTAGACAGCACTACAAAGGGGAGGATGGCCCCATGTTACAGTGGCACGACACCACGATGAGGTACCCAGGTAGGGGTAAAGCCTCGGCCTTGTAAGCCATGTCGTTGCAGCGTAACATCGCAAGAAAGTCTTGGGCTTCATGCTGAGTAGATTGGCACTACAAAGAGGTTGAGACCTCATGCTATAGTAGTATGACACTACGATGAGGTTTCCAGGTAGGGGTAATGCCTCGGCTTCAGGCCATGTCATAGCGGCGTAGCACCGCAAGGAAGTGCAAGGCTTCATGACATGTCTCTTTAATAAAGAACTCACCTATATTGTATGGAAAGAGATATCAGGCCGTCTCTTGAGGGTAAACTTGTAGACGTCCACAATTATACACTGAAACCAGGCTGGCACAGGGCCTTTAATGTGCAACCAGAAGCACACGTAACTACACTTTGTGAGTGGGAAGAATTACAATTGTGGTGCAGAATTCAAGGCGTAGTCCATTCTTGTATTACATTGTTATTTAACCCATGCGGGAAGATTCAAGTCGTCAGCGACATCTATCATAATGCAAAATGGACAGTTACTGTAGGGAACGGTCAACCCTGGACACATATATATGTTGTGATATGTGGGGGATTGTTGGTGCTTTCTTTACATGGAGAGAGCTTGCTCTCAATATGCCTTGTAAAAGTTTAGTCCCACATCGGAAATGCACCATGAGTTATCTCAACATATATACTTGGTTGTGTTGTTGAGAGATGCACATGGGGTGGTGACCCTAAGGAGGGAACCATGTGGGTGATTTTACTAGGAGGTAAGAATAAGGCTCTAAGGATTAAGCATTAATGCTTTTGTCATTCTCTTGGATTAATTCCATTTGGAGCTAAGCCCCAAAGGGGCTTAGCGACTCAGACTCGGACTCGGGCTCATGGGCTCATGAGGCGTAATATGGCATTTTGCTGGCGCACTTTGCACTTAGCACGTCAGCAGTCAGGCGGCCAAGCGGTCTTATGCGGCATGCGGCTCATATGCGGCCTCATGCAGTCCATGCGGCTCATGCGACCATGCGGCCACGCGACCATGCGGCTCATCCGGCCATGCGGCTCATGCGGTCTATGCGGCTCATGCGGTCCATGCGGCCCATACGGCCATGAGGCTATGCGGCTCATGCGGTCAGGCTGCTGCTGCTGCCGCATAGAGGGCTCCGCTGACTGTGCAGACTACAAGTCAGTTATGGAAAGACTGATTCAATACGATTAATTCAGATCCACTTTTTGTGGCATTTGAATTAATTTTGTTGCTATTTTTGTCGGATTTGAATTAATCTCATTGCTATCTTTTTGGGATTTGATTCAATCTTTCCATAACTGAAGAGGCGGCTAGGGTTTCCACCCTCTCTCTATATATACTCTCTTCTGGCCTCCTTTGTGGGCACTACGAAAATTATAAGTCAGAAAGGAGAAAGAGAGAGGAGCTGTTGCCGCCATTGCAAGTCCATCCGAGGAGTCAGAACAGAGGTGACTTCGAGCGTTCCGCAAGTTCTTCAACTTGCTGGTTCCTGGAAGCAATTCGTGTGGGACGAATCTTGCTTTGAGCAACGGTGTTTTGACACCCCAGCAATTGTTCTTCATCTCATCTTTCTCTAGTTTTTGTAACTCGTTCTGTCCCAATTGCAACACGTTTGCAAGGAAGAACGAGAGATCTTCTCTTCTCTATTTTTCTCCTTCAGAATGTAATCTGGGTATTTAGTTTTTTGTATCATCGTAGATCTCGATTGTATCTGTTTTATCATCTTTGATCAATCCCCGGGACTAACAGTTTCTAAACCCCTTTTGATAGTGGAGTAGAAATTTAGGTTAGAAGCTCGATTTAGGAAAGTATATCTTGCCAAACTCTTAAACAAATTTGATTTTCTTGTCATTTCATTTTTTCCTTATTATTGAATGCTTAGTTTATCCAAAATATATTTTACGTAAAAGTTCATGCTTAGTCGTCGGTTGGTAGTTGAAACGACGACAATTGGCTATCAATGGGTAATTGTCGACGACCTTTTTCTGCCGCTATATGGGAATAATGACGGATCAACGTCTTTGAGCGTCGCTATTCCATCATATTTTTTAGTGTTTGATTTTTTTCCTTTGATTTGTATCCATGAACGAAAGAACAGATTATAGGCCAGATTATACGACCATATAAATATAATAATAATGCAACACAAAAGAATTACAACCGGCTAAAATTACACAAGCATGAGAAGTAATAGCCGGATATAGTATACCAACACACAACAAAGTCGAGCTCGAAAACTCAAATCATACATCCCTGTCCCTGCTGCACTCGGCTGGCATCGATGGGTACCGGGAGCGGTCGTTGCAGTAGTTGTAGATGGTGTACTTCTGGCGTACCCAGCTCATCTTGCGGTACTGCATCCCATCGAGGTCCTGGAACTCCTTCTGGTCCCACCACCTCTTCCCCTGGGTGGCACAGAACTTGGCCTCCACCGAGGCCTCACAGCCGTCCACGTGGAACCCCTTGTAGGACGCTACGAAGGGAGCATTGGCCCAGTTGGTCTTCTCGAGCCCTCCCCTGGTGGCCCAGTCGTCGGCGTTCCAAAGGCTGGAGTAGATCTTCATGGGCTGGTTGAAGGGGAAGCGGACGCCCAAGTCCTTGTTGTTCTTGAACACCCGGATGGGAACATCATCAACAAAGAAACTGCAGTACCATGTACCAGTTAGACTAGAAAATCAAAATTATTATCTCTGCATGATGAGATTGTGGACGTGATTTACCTAATAATACTACATATCAACTTACATATCTAAACTTACAATTAACTTATGTGAGACCGACACATAAGTGTTCATGCTTGACACCAAAAGAGACTTGGATATCAAGATAAGAACCCAGTCGGGTTCATTGATAGATAATATGATATTTATCAACTTTGAGTTTTAGATCGTATTGAAGTACAACGTAATATTTATTTTATTTTATTTTATTTTTCTTTCGAGGAACTTAGACACCAAGGTATAATGTGTTGTCTTCTACCTCACATCTTCTTTACTTTAAACTTTGACCTCACATCTTTTATACTCTCTTTCTTTTAATGAGCAAAAGGCGAGAAGGCGAGTGCACATGAATCTCAAGAGTTAAATAATACAAGAATGCAAAAGAAGGGGGAAATTCCCTTTGTGAGGCTACTTCCCATTCTTAATAGGTTGGACCGAACTAAAGTATGAGTATGGGGCCATTGCCTATCCAACATTTGAAAAAGTTCTAAAACTTCTACTGCAATTTTTTTAAATTCTGAAACATTTAGTGTAGCGACTCTGTTAAATTTTTGTAGATTTTCACTTGCAAGTGATCCCCCAGCATCCAATAGGAAAAGGAAAAGAGTTAAAACAATGCTACGGTTTGGCTGGGTTGATATGTAGCTGCTTGCAAACACATTAAGCAGTTGGGATGAATTAATTACATGGGCTAAAAAGAAAATCAAAGAGTTAGTAGGAGACTTACACAATTATGTACATGTTCCATAGGACAGAGTAGGCATGGAAGTCCTTGGTTGGGTCAAACCAGAGGTAGATCCTCTGCTCTCTGTCTCCTTTCCCTCCAGTGAACACATTGGTCTGCAGTATGTATGGCTGCCCAGTCCTGTTGCCCAGGAACTCAAAGTCTATCTCGTCATGCTCTGAGTTCTGTGAAGAAAGCTAAGCAAAAACAAGAACAAAGAAAAGGGAAAAAGAAAACATTAAGTAACAAAATGTACTTTAAAAAAATGATGTTGGTCTCTAAATATTTACCACTTACATAGAATGCAGTCACAGTTCCAGCTGAATCTCCAGGAACCATCTTTATTTGCATGCTGAAGTGGCCGAACAAGTAAGAGCCCTTGGACTGAAACCCAGTTCCTGAAAGATACAAAATATACATATATGTATACATGTTAGCAAGAAAGAGAGGTAAATATTATATATGATACATTGTGTAACTTTCTGGTTTTGGTAGATATATATAGTACCAGTGTATTTGTCAAGATGGAGCTGGATTTCATTGCCTCCATTGAAGTACTTGATGTGGTCAAAGGCCCAGGTGGGCACATAGTTCCTCTGGAATGGCACATCAATGGGCTTCCTTGGTGGTGCAGCCATGGTGGTGGTTACAGAGGCCAAGCCAAGGAAGCAGAGACATATGGCTACAAATGGAGGGGAAGCCATCTTAATTCTCCAGCAGAGAAGAGAAGAGAAGAGAAGAGAAAGTGGGCTATTGTAGATTGATGAATTGGGAGGAGTGTGGCAGAGCACTATATATAGGGCTGGGAGGGAGTGTTGAGCCTGTGAGGAGAGGAGTTCAGTCACTTTGATTGTGGTCTGTTGTGATATTGATGGAAGTTTGTCCATAGGGATATAATAGTTGTGGGGGACAGCTACGTATGTTAGAGCTTGCCAGACAACAGCTATGCATCAATTATTTCTCCACACTCTCTGATCACGCACTCTGAAGACTTGTTACTTTGAAGGGATTGGGCCAGGGAGATCAGGATGCAGATGAATATGCAAAGACTGACTAGCTGCATGTTTAGTATTGATTGTCCTTCCTATCAATGAAGTTATTAGTATTGATTGAGCAAACAACCAAGTATCATTTCATTTCCTTCCAATGGTTTATTTGGTTGTGCACTGGTAGATAAGAGCATCTCCAACCCTATTGTCTTGTTAAGTGTTGTGAGTCTTAGGTGGCTCCTATGTGGCATGAGCCACAAGACAATGTCTTGTTTATATGGCAAAATTATATCTCAAAAGACAATGAGATAGAAAACTTTCTCCAATGCAAAAGTATTGAAATGTTTACTTAATATTTTTATTCATAATTGATGACATGGAAGAGAAGACATTGTCAAGTGCATTGTCTAGAACAAGACAATCAATTTCACAATGTCTTCCTTAATTTTTGCCACATAAGCTTCACAATTGACTTGACAATTGCATTGGAGAAGAACTTTTGAATAAAATTTTGTCATTCCTACGTGGCATTAACTTTTTTCCAAAGTCACAATAGGGTTGGAGATGCTCTAAGAGCATCTCCAACCCTATTGTCTTGTTTTGTGTTGTGAATCCTATGTGGCATGAGGCACAAGACAATGTCTTGTATATGTGGCAAAATTATATTCACAAATGACAATGAGTTTAAAAAGACATCTCCAATGCAAAAGTATTGAGAAGGCAATATAAAGTAATTTTTTACAACTTTCAAGACAACTTTTACTCTTCTACTTCTTTTTATAAATATTTTTATTCACAAATGATGATGTGGACATAAAGACATTGTGAAGTGCATTGTCTAGATCTAGACAACCAACTTCACATTGTCTTTGCCATGTCATTGCCATGTCAACTCCATACTTTATTTCACATATGCATTGGAGAAGTACTTTTGGAAAAAATGGTTGTCATTCTAATGTGGCAACCATTTTTTTCAAACTCACAATAGGGTTGGAGATGCTCTAAGTCCCAGCTTTTCCATGCTAACTAAAATTTGTTTTCTTTGAATTGTATAATGATGTAATCCACATACTAAAATGTGTGAATATATAGACTATAAAATCATGAGATTGCTTCCTTGTAAAGTACAATGAATCCTTATCTTTCCATATTTCCGAAATATTATTCCAGATGTGCAACGATCTATAGCTCTTTTCATGTCTTCTAAATTCTCATAAATCTACTCCCTCGTCTCCTAGAAGTCTCAAGAATACGAAAATGAATAAACATTTCAAAAGTTTCACAATTCCATGTACATGTCTGTCCACTTGTCCAATATGCCTAGCTAATAAGTACTTAAATAGGCCATTAGATACAATTGGGGAACTAATATAAGAAAATTATACCAGATAAAGATGGAAACACTCTTAACATTTAAGATTTAAATTAGATTTGCGTTCGGACTCCCATGTCTCTGATGCACTCTGCGGAAAAGCATTCAGCCTGAAAGGATGGATGCTGATTCTCTGATGCCAATCTCAAGAAAGCAAACAGTGTTAACACTTAACACAATTCATTAGTGTGTTGTAAGAACACTCCTCCACAGACCAATGAACTCAACCCCTTAATTGCACCCAAACTGTTTAAAAACAATGAATCTAATTAAGCCCTTCCAACAGTCACCAAATCCCAATCTGTCGTTTCCTTAAGCAAGAAACAAACCTGACTTACAATCCACATGGCCTTGGCCCCAAATGATTGTTAGTTACATTAAGTATATGCCAACGATCGCTCACAACCAACTAATCGATATGGCCTTCCATGCATGTGCTGCTGCCACTTGACAATTAATTTGATAGACCACTTAACAAACCTTAGCATGCATGCATACATTCTCTGTCTCGTGAGGAGTTGATGTTAATAACACAGGATCAGAAAGTCAGGGAAAATACAATTTAACTTTGTCGGCAGAAAAGTTTACGTCGATGAAACGATGAAACTTGAGCTTACAGCTAAGAAAATAAACATCACAACAACTACTTCAAGCCTGTAGTAACCACTTCAAGTCATCATTAATACAAGAAGATGACGTCTAAAAGTCATCTTTTATACAAAAAGATGACATCTAAAAGTCGTCTTTCATATAAAAAAGATGACGTGTATAATCTGTCATTGTTGTCTCCTAATAGAAGTCATCTTTCGTAAATAAAGATGACATATATAAGTCATCTTTCATAAATAAAGATGACACACAAAAGTCATGTTTCATTGATAAATATGACATGTGTCGAGTTGTCATTGTTTTCTTATGGTAAAGATGACTGACGGCCAAACAAATGTCATCAATGACCATTTTTGGCCGTCATTGTTAACCATTTTTGTAGTAGTGATCCTGTTGTTTGTTCAACACATTCATTGAGCAAATTAAGGATGTGGCCTTAAACCTAACTGATAGAAATTGCAATTTCTCATGCTCATGGAAAGAGGAAAGAATTGATTTCATTTCCCTTCATTTCTGGGAACCAAAGGAGTACTTAGTATTGATGGCTACCTACGGCTAATTAAGGTGTTAACCGAGTAAACTGTTTGCTCTTTTGATATGATCACATAGCAAACACACACTAGTAACTTCTCCGTTCTTCCTTTTCTTGGAATCAATGGACTCTGAAGTCATCCTTGTTCGCCCACATGAACAGCAATAGAGTAGAAAACCTTAGGATCATTTGAATCAGGCTATACCAGTTGGGAATGCCGCCACTGGACTCGTAAACTAGCCAGTAACTGTTGCTGTTCAAAAAATAGCAAATAGCAAATTTTGTGCAAATTCTGATTGAGTTGGAGCTCGAAATGTCCACGCCACCTGACAGTAAAACATCTCACATGCGCCTCAACTGTCCTCATCCACAATGGAGCAGTGTGACACTAGCTATCAGATTTAAACAACCTGAGAGAGGAAAGGAGACCATGTTCCTCTTAACAGGAAAGACAATGATGTTAGAAATATTGCTTCTTAAAAAAAAACCTATAAACAAAACAAATCAAATTAAAGTTACCGGCCTTCGGGGAAGTCGCGCACGAAGCACTGTCCTAAGAGTTGATTCGGGTCTATGTGCAGACTTGTTCCGAATTCTCCTAGTGGTAAAACTCCCGCTCTACCGGTATCCCGTCGTCGCACACAACTCAGGAATATTGACCTATTCCTATGGATCAACACGTTGGAGTCCAAGTCCTTGGGTCCTATTATTATGGCCTAGGGAAAGGCAAATTTGGTTGGGCTTTAAGGCTATATAAAGACCAATTTCTTCTTGAAAATAATAACTCCATTATCTCATATCCTCTATAGATGTCATTCTTATCTTTGAGTCTAAAGTAATTATTTCCATACGTCCATCTTCGTTTATGTTTTTTGGGGCAATGTTAAGTTCGGGTCATTCTTTCCGAATTGTGTATGAAGACGAGAAGCCGGTGGCAAGAGGATTTTTACCACTAGGAGCATTCGAGAACATTCTGCACATAAACCTCGAATCAACTCTTAGGGCAGTGCGTCCTGCACGACTTTTCTAGAGACCGGTAACACTAAATATTGTTTAAAAGGAAAAGAAATATTTTGCCAACAGATGCACGTTAAAATTAGCGACTCACTAGATCCTCCAAAAACAGGAATACTCATATTTTGATTGATGTCGTATAACTAATTTCACAATTTATGGTCATCACTTAGAAAACGAACCAATGACATCCTTTGGCACGTGCCAGAGCCCAAAATGCGTGCGAAAAGATTTTGAAACTCAAGTTGCAGGGTAATATTTCAGTTTCATATAGACAAGTGATGAAGAAGCTAAAAATAATTCGGAACAACCTGTCATATGGATAACAATCGTCGACCTCATAATTAGGGTTTCCGATAACATTTACTTGTCGAGTTCTGGATGAGGAGCTTGGTTAGGCCATCAGTAGAACACTTGCAGTCTCATTTGTGTTTGCTAAAAAAGATTATGAAACTCGAGTTACAGAGGAATATTTCAGTTTCATATATATAAGCAAGTCTCTCTCTCTCTCTCTCTCTCTCTCTCTCTCTCTCTCTCTCTCTCTCTCTCTTCAAGTTAGCTAAAAAATTTTGGAACAACCTGTCATATGGATAACAATCGTAGACCTCGTAACTACAGTTTCAGGTAACATATAATTACTAAGTAATGTTATTGGTAATTTCAAATTATTCCTCCAAACTATTCTTCCTTATGTGAAGGTTGACGTGGCATACTACATAATATTATATGTCATATGACATGATAAATTTTAACCAAAAGAATTAATTACCAATTTTTTTGGACATTAGTGATAATATTAATTTTAATATTAATATAGTGTTAATTATAACATTAATATTAATGTTAATATTAATGTTATTTTTAATTTTAAAATTAATTTTAATTTTAATGTTAATGTTAATGTTAATATTAATTTAAATTTAAATTTTAATGTTAATTATAAATTTTGTCATGTCAGCTGCCACATCTTCATATCACGTCAGTGGTCACCTAAGGAGGAATAATTTTGAAGAACAATTTGGAAGGACAAATTGCATTATTCATAACTACTACTCGAATTCTAGATGAGAAGCTCGGTTAGCCCGGCTCACTGAATAATTAGGCTATAATGCTTGCTTCTACACTTGGTTGGATAATGGCCATTTAAAAAGTGGTAACAGTCATAATATTTTTGAAATCAAAATATCTCCAGAAAAAACATCCACTTAATTACATATGTCGCATAACAAGGATAATGGTAATGGTTGATTTTGAGATGGAAATGCTCTTAAAGTCGACCAACAAAAATCAATATGGCTTCTACTGTTCTTTAGAATTCTAGTTTGAAGAGCTAACTGGTACCCATGTGTTATTCCAGAAACAGATCTTGTGATAGAAAATGGAAATCTGGAACTCTTATTTCCATATAGACGAAAAACCCGTTCTCGTAATAGAGAGATGAATACTCATTCTCAACCGAAGTTTATGCAACGAGATGAATGATCGCCCTTAATTGAAGTACAATGATATGAATAATTGCTCTCAACCGGAGTTGATGCAACAACTTTGCTGGGGTAATGAAGATCACCGATGCTCAGCCTGTTTGCGATCTGCTTCCAGGAACCAATAAGTTCGAAAGAATTTCTGGAATGCTCGCTGTCATCCCCTTTACGAACTCGAAGAACTCCTTAGGACTTCATTAGTGGCAGCAGCTGTTCTCTCTTCGTCTCTTTATTTTTGGCGTAAGTCCTTAATAAAGGCATGAAGAGAGTATTTATAGGGAAGGGCCGAAATCCTAATCCTATTTCTGGCCGTAACTGATTAAAAAAAGATAGGAGCGAATAATTGAAATATTTGAATGAATTAAATTCAAATCCTACAAAGATCAGATTTGATAAATTAACTCAAAATTTCTATAATCGCTCAAATCTTCCAATCAGCAACATCATACGCCACCTGTGCCCTATAGCCACTCAGCTCGTCGACCTGCACACGTAGCTGCAAAGCTCGCAGCAGCCCACGGCACCTGCACGCTCAGTGCCCAATACATGCGTGTCGTAGCCCCGTAGCACTTGTGCGCTCAGCGCCACAGCACCTCAGCGTCGCAGCCCCGCAGAACCTACGCACCCAGCGCCGCGCCTGCGCGCCGCAGTCCCGCATGTAGTGCCCCGCCGACACCTGAACGTCTAGCACCACAGCACCTGTGCGTCTATGCTACGCTTGTGCTGCACCTGCGTTGCACCTGCACCGCGACTCGTACAGTATCACTTCCGTTTTTCGTTATATGTATTTCTTAGGATACGTATACGAATTTCTAAAATTTGACAGGTGGCCTGTATTTTTACTTGTCTTGCTTGGCATAGCCTTGGTTTAATCTTGACTTAATTTTGGTTCAACTTGGTTCAACATGGGTTGGCTTGTTTTGGTTCGTTTAGGTTTGAGATGAGAATGGGTTGATATATATACTCAACTCTACTCTCTCTCCTCCATAACTTCTCCATTTATTTCTTTCTTCTTCTCCGTAACTCCTTCTCACCTACAAAGAAATCCTAGGCAAGTGCAACTTGCTTCATTATGGATCTCAAATTTTATTGTTCTATTCTCTTTTCTACTTAATTCTAAGGCTCTTTAGAACTTGCATTTTTTGACTTTGATGGTTGGATTCTTGTAGATCTAAGTTTGCATGAATGCTTGCTCATGATTAGCATGGGAATTATATTTCGTCTCTTAATGCACGCTATTGTTTTATTCTAATCCTGTCTTCTTGTCATTTAAGCTTGTTCATTTATTTATTCTTCTATTTTATTATCTGCTGGTTTTAGTTCCTTAATGAAGCCTCCCTTGTGGCACTTGCTCTTTCTGGGGTCTGGCCCAGCTAGTTTTGTATGGCCAGATTTTGGAGTGATACCCGAGGATCTTCCTGCTTATCAGCCAGATGGTGAACACCAGACGTAATCCTGACAACGAGTGGATTTCTATTTTGCTCTTCCACTCTACTATAAATTATTCATTTGAGGCGTTCAACCACTGAGCAAGTGTTAGCTCGTGTTGAAACTCAATTTTTGTTTGCCTAAGGGCTGTAACATGATTAATAAATTCTAAGGTTGATCATGTATGACTTAACTCTTGCTAATCTTCATATTTTGTATGACTAACTTCATGATCATCTGAATATGTATGTTTGGGACGCCTTACTTTGTATGTCTGATGATCTAACATCTTATAACATTTACTTGCTTGCTTGAGATTGAGACACTAGATTTGTTCTTGACCATAAGGGACTGATGGATTGTAGTTAAACCCTCATGCATCTAGACAGTCGTGACCGTATTACGAGGCAGGTTGCACTTCAAAGTACATAGCTGGCTGTGTCTATCCCCCGCTCTCTAGTATTCTGGTTCTGGGGTGTGACACGGTTTAAGTGGTAGCCCATACAGGTCTTGTAAATCAAGATGTGTGAGGGTTTTACTGAATAGATGTCTCAATCAGCATTCGTCCTTAATCTCTACTCGTGCTTTCTAATCTTCCTGAATCTTGGCTTGATTATGTGCTTTATCCTTGATCTATCTTGGTCCTTCCTTATTGTTTCTCATATCATTTTCTTCAGTGGCATTGTTCCTGGTCCTACCGATCAGCCGGATGGAGCATAACAAGTGAACCAATAGCAACCTGGGGACCAAACCCAGCACTCAGGGGCGGCATCCCGAATCATGCCTTTTGGGTAGCAAGAGCCGCTAGTTCAACCAGCTCAGCCTGCAGAGCCTGACAATAGAATCCTGATGGAACTCATCCAGGACTTGCTTGTATCAAAGATCATCGGGGCGATGCCCTGCAGCAGACATTACGAGATGCCATGGACAGAGTTGGTTATCAAGGGAACAATGCGGCTAACATCTTCAAGCATCTGAACCATCCTTTCTTTGATGGCAGTGAGGACGCTATTACAGCTGATACTTGGCTGCAGAATATAGAGGTTATTCTGGAGGTAGCCTGGATTCCAGAGGAAGAGAAGGTGGCCGTTGTGTACCTGCAATTAATGGATTTAGCCCGTAGCTGGTGGGCGATGCAAGCAGTTGGATTAGCGATACCTGCCTTGTGGGCTATATTCAGTGACAAGTTTTAAATGAAATACTTTGATGTAGTAGCCCGATATGATCTGTAGACAAGGTTCAACAATCTCAAGCAAATGGGAAGGACGGTCGATGGATATGCGGCCGAGCTTTCAAGGCTTAGTTGATTTGCTTCCACCTTGGTGGCGACCGAATTGGACCGAACATAACGATTCCAGCAGGGACTCCACCTAGAGATCATTCTAGCAGTAGAGCAGTTTGAGCACCAGACTTTTTATGTTATTTTGAGAGCAACTATGAGGCATGAATATACCTCCCAGAGGATAGTAGATCGAACTGGAGAACATAAGAGGTCTCATGGACAGTTGTCCCAGTCATCAACACCAGCCCCCGCAGTTAGGGCTTTGACTATTGGAGCTCCTAGGAGGGCGACCACAGTTTCATCGGTTCAGCACTCGACACCGACATACCCTCAGCAACAGAGGCAGAAGCAGTCTTCTGTAATGGGCTACAATCATTATGGGAAGCATGGGCATGTGGTTTCAGAGTGTCGCAGGGCACGGGGTTGTGCTTGGCTTGTGGGGCACCGAATTACAAAATTGGGTCATGTCCGCATAGAGCCAGTTCATCTTTATCAACCCTAACTAGTCCAACGGTTAGGGCACCAACAATAGAGCAGCAGCAGCATCAGCAGTACCAGCCTCCGAGGCCGTTACCGCCTCATGCTTAACAATATGCTCAGGCCCAAGCTCAGATTCAGAGCAGGCAGAGAGGTCACCAACAGAGGGGACCGGCATCAAGAGGATAAGGTCAAGCTATGGCTCAGACCGTGGCAGAAGAATTGGCATCAGTTAAAGTGGTGGCAGGTACCATTCTCGTCAACTTTTTTCCAGCATCAGTATTATTTGATTCGGGTGCATCGCATTTATTTATGTCTGTACGATTTGCCACACGGATAGGACTGGAGCCCGAGTCATTATTAGTAAGGCTCAATATACTTATTGGTAACTGTTTTGTGGGAGTAGATATAGTCTTTTTCTCGTGTCGAATCGTAGTTAGTGGTAGAGAGTTTTTCGCTAGATTGATAGAATTTTCGATGGTCGACTATGATGTGGTCCTAGGAATGGATTGGTCGAATGATCAATACGCAAGAATAGACTGCCATATTGGCAGAATTATTTTTGGTATTCCCGGCGAAGAAGAATTTTCATTTTCCAGAGGCGAAGTATAATCTTCTCCACCAGTCTTACGGATGGCGGTAGCAGCAGCAGTTCGGTTTTCCAGAGTAATAGAAAAATTTTCTGATGTATTTCCCAAAGACCTCCCAAGCATGCCGCCAGATAGAGAGACAGAGTTCACCATTGATTTGATTCCAGAGATGACACCTGTATCAGCGAGAGTCTATAGAATAGCACCATCAAAGTTAGAGATTATGTACAAGATGATTGAAGAACTCAGAACCAAGGGATTCATTCGTGCTAGTGGATCACCTTGGAGAGCCACAATGCTTCTTGTGAAGAAGAAAGATGGTACGTCAAGATTATGTGTTGATTATCGTACCTTGAATTCTGTAACAAGTAAGAACAGATATCCTCTACCAATGATATGTGACTTGTTTAATCAACTCAGTGGGGCAGCAGTATTCTCAAAGATTGACTTGCAGTCAAAGTACCATCAGATCAGAGTCAGAGAGCAAGATATCCCGAAGACAACATTTAGATCTAGATATAGACATTGGGAGTTTTTTGTTATACCATTCAGAGCGACCAATGCGCCAGCAATATTCATGGATATCATGAATCGCATATTCATGCCATATTTGGATCAATTCTTGATAGTGTTCATAGATGATATCTTAGTCTATAGCAAGAATGAAGCAGAGCATAAGCAGCATCTCTGAATAGTCCTTCAGATTCTCATAGAACACCAGATGTACGCAAAATTCAGTAAGTGCGAATTTTGGCTTGATCGTATTTTATACTTAGGTCACATCATCACTAGAGGTAGAGTGGAAGTGGACCCCCAGAAGATAGTGGCTATAGAGACATGGCCAGTACCTAGCACCATCGCAGAAGTTTGTGGTTTTCTAGGATTGGCGGGCTATTACCGACAATTTGTGTCAGACTTTGCTCGAATTTCAACACCATTGACGCAGTTGACCCACAAGGATGTGCAGTTTTCTTGGACAGCAGAGTGTCAGAGTTTATTCGAGAAGTTGAAGCAAGGATTGATGATGGCACCCATTCTCACGCTTCCAAATTGAACTGGAGGATTTTTAGTTTATTGTGATACTTCAGGCATTGGAATGCGTCTTGATGCAGCATGGCATGGTAGTAGCTTATGCATCACATCAACTTCGTGATCATGAGAGAAATTATCCAACCTATAACTTGGAGTTAGCAGCGGTGGTTTTTGCCCTTAAGCTTTGGAGGCATTACTTGTATGGAGATCGAGTAGAGATTTTTATCGACCACAAAAGTCTTAAATATGTGTTTACTCAAAAGGATCTTAATATGTGTCAGAGAAGATGGCTAGAGCTATTGGAAGATTATGACATCAACCTGTAGTATCATCCTGGGAAGGCCAACGTTGTTGCAGATGCATTGAGTATAAAAGCATGAGCTTATTTCCTAACAATATGGCCAGAGTTATTAGTAGATCTTCAGAAGATGGGTATAGAAGTAGTTCTTCCTACCAATGTGGCCTTGGTGGTCAGTATGCATGCTCAATCCAGTATAGTTGAGAGGATCAAGATAGCACAATCAACGGATTCTAAGCTTCAGTGACTTAGGACAGAATGTGAAGCAGGACGAAGAACAGAGTTATGTATTCACGAAGATGGCACGCTCTGACATGGAAGACGTCTTTGTGTATCCAATGGTGACATCAGACTGGAGATCACGGCAGAGGCTCACATTTTACAGTATTCATCCCGGTGGCACGAAGATGTATCATGATATTTGCCAGCATTTTTGGTGAAATGGTATGAAGAGAGAGATAGCCCGGTTTGTCTTTCGTTGTTTAATTTGTCAACAATTTAAAGCTGAACATCAGAGACCAGTTGGACTTCTTCAACCTTTACCAATCCCAGAATGGAAGTGGGAGCATATTACCATGGATTTTGTAACTGGATTACCTAAATCTTCAGCTGGGGGAGATGCTATCTGGATTATAGTTGACCGACTCACGAAGGTAGCTCACTTTTTCCCTTTTAGAATTGGCCCGTCAATAGATCAGCTTAAATAGATGTATCTTAGACAGATAGTCAGATTACATGGAGTGACAATCAGTATCGTATCATACAGAGATTCAAGATTTACGTTGCACTTTTGGCGGAGTCTTTAGGAGAGTTTGGAAACTCATCTCAAGTTTAGTTCAGCTTATCATTCGCAGACAGATGGTCAGTCGGAGCGCACGATTCAAACTCTTGAGGATATGTTACGATCCTGTACACTTGGCTTCGGTGGTTCATAGAAAAATCACCTACATCTAGTAGAATTCTCCTACAATAACAGTTTCTAGGCCAGTATCCAGATGGCACCATTTGAGGCATTGTATGGCAGGAAGTGCATATCATCTGTAGCCTAAGATGATATAGGCGAGAGGCAGATGCTTGTTCCAAAGATGGTTACTCGGACGATCGAGGTGGTCAGACAAGTTAGAGATCATCTTCGAGTTGCATAAGATCGTCAGCGCCATTGGGCTGATTCTCATCGGTGTCCTCTTGAGTTTTCTATCGACGACCACGCATTCCTTAGGATCTCGCCTACCCGTGGCGTCATTCGATTCGGCGTACGAAAAAGCTTAGTCCTAGGTATATAGGGCTGTTTGATATTCTCGAGCGAGTAGGTGATGTGTCATATCGTCTCTCTCTTCCGCTGTCGTTACGTGAGGTACATGATGTATTTTATGTATCCCAATTGCAACGGTATATCCCGGATCTGAGCCATATCCTTGATCATTCGGAATTGGTTGTTTGTACCAACCTTTCGTATGAGAAAAGGCCCGTATCTATATTGGACCGAAGGAAGAAGATACTCAATAACAAGACTATTAGTTTAGTCCATGTTGCTTGGGGCCATCACTCTTTGGGTGAGTCAACTTGGAAACGTGAGGATGATATCCGATCGCAAAATCCACACATGTTCGACTTATAAGGTGTAAAGTCTTCCTTATGTCGTATGCTTTTACTTCTTTGTTTGCATGAATGATTGCTTAATTGATTGCTAGTCATAGATTGCCAGTATTAGTAACTTGCCCTGACATCTCAAGCCTCTTGATTAAAATCCAAGGACAAAATTCTTTTAAGATGGATAAAGTTGTCACTCCCGTTTCCCGTTATACGTATTTTCAGGATACACCTATAGATTTCTGATATTTGACAGGTGGCCTGTATTTTGACTTGTCTTGTTTGGCTGAGCCTTGGTTTAATCTTGACTTGATTTTGGTTCAACTTGGTTCAACATGGCTCGGCTTGGTTTGGTTCAATTTGGTTTGAGATGAGAAGGGGTTGATATATAAGTCAACTCTATTCTCTCTCCTCTATAACTTCTTTATTTATTTTTTTTCTTCTTCTCTATAACTCCTTCCCACCTAAAAAAAATCCTAGGCAAGTGCAACTTGCTTCATGATGGATCTCAAATTTTATTATTCCATTCTCTTCTCTACTTGATTCTAAGGCTCTTTAGAACTTGACATTTGGTTTTGATGGTTGGATTATTGTAGATGTAAGTTTATAGCTTTTCTCGATTTTTTTTGTTTTGGTCTCTTAAACATTATTATTTCTGAAATCTAATTGCCCTTCTACCCGATTTAGAGACTTGAAGTC
Organism: Iris pallida; assembly: GCA_029216955.1. Classification (NCBI taxonomy): domain Eukaryota; kingdom Viridiplantae; phylum Streptophyta; class Magnoliopsida; order Asparagales; family Iridaceae; genus Iris; species Iris pallida. The sequence goes on from JANAVB010005999.1 coordinate 148,579, forward strand.
CCGATTCTGACTTGTTTTGAGTGATTTATGCCATTTTTAGTTTATGGTTTTCCATGAACATTTGGGAGTTGTTTGGAGAAGATGAGTAAAAGGCATGCTGGCTGGCGCATGCTGGCTGGCACGTATGCTGGCGTATGCTGGCTGGCACTCATGCTGGCGCATGTTGATGCTGGCTGGCGTATGCTGGTACTGGCGAATGCTGGCTGGCGCATGCTGGTGCATGTTGGTGCATGTTTGAGCATGCTGGCGCATGCTGACCCATCTTGATCCTGGCGCCTCTTGGCCCAGGCACACTCTGCTCGCCCTGGCGTCTCTTGGTCCAGGCACACCGTGCTCGCCCTGACGCCTCTTGGCCTAGGCGCACCTTGCTCGCCATGGCATCTTTTGGCCCAACGCCTTTCCAGCATGGCGCCTTTGGTCCAGCGCCATCTGGTCCCGTACCACTTTGTGGCTTGTGCCTTTTGGTCCAGCACCTGTCACTTTCCTTGCGCCACCTGACCAGCGCCACTTGTTGGCCTCGATCCCCCTTGCCCTTATCCCCATATATATTCTCCTAGTTATTGTTGTATATACTTGTGACCTTACATGTGTCTTATATTTAGCCTAACTTGCGATGACCCAACTTGATATAGTGATACTATTGAACTTGGCTTGGGCATGAGCTTTGACCTTCACTTGAATATGATAATATGAACCCGTATTGATAGCTCTTGATAAGTGGCCCGTCGAGGCGCACTCCAGACAACTACTCTTGACATGACAAGTAACCTGACATGACATATATAATCCTGAAAGGCTGTTGCGACAGGTACCCTGACTTGCTAAGTAACTCTTGTCTTGACACTGTGGTTGACTTTCTTGATTGTGCCTGTACAAGCTACCTGTCTCGTCTTGCATCATGTCTAGGACATGGATTCCTGGTTACCACAATCAGAAATTCATAGTGAATCTGACTAAGTTAATGACTAGATTGATCAAGTAGTTCTTATAGAGAGATTTTTTTCCAGTTATAGGCGATCATGTTATCTCGGCCATACCTGAGGAGCTTGTAGCCTGCCGACGAGTAGGGCATATTTTTAGCCTATTGTCATGTGGGGCACTTCTTAAAAACATAAGTACTGAAAGTACACTAGTAATCTTGATAACTCTTGTAAATCATCTCACTTGGATAACCTGGATAGCTGCAGGGCTGGTGACTGCGGGAACATCTCATTGCATCTTGCTAGTAACTAGGCCTGTGATAACCCTAGTTAGCTAATGATAGTAAGCCGTAGGACTTGATTGGCCGTGTCTGAATGCTTGCTCGAGATTAGCATGGAAATTATATTTCGTCTCTTAATGCAAGCTATTGTTTTATTCTAACCCTGTCTTCTTATCATGTAAGCATGTTCATTTATTTGTTCTTCTATTTTATTATCTGCTGGCTTTAGTTTTTTAATGAAGCCTCCCTTGTAGCACTTCCTCTTTCTGGGGTCTGACCCAGCTAATTTTGTATGGCTAGATTTCGGAGTGATACCCGAGGATCTTCCTGCTTATCAGCCAGATAGTGAACACCAGACGTAATCCTGGCAATGAGTGGGTTTCTATTTTGCTCTTTCACTCTACTGTAAATTATTCTTTTGAGGCGTTTAGCCGTCGAGCAAGTGTTAGCTCGTATTGAAACTCAATTTATGTTTGCCTAAGGGCTGTAACATGATTGAAAAATCCTAGGGTTGATCATGTATGACTTAACTCTCACTAGTCTTCATATTTTGTTTGACTAGCTTCATGATCATCTGAATATGTAATGTTGGATGCCTTACTTTGTACGTCTGATGATCTAACATCTTGTAACATTTACTTTCTTGTTTGAGATTGAGACACTAGATTTGTTCTTGACCATAAGGGGCTGATAGATTTTAGTTAAACCCTCATACATCTAGATAGTCATGACTGTATTGCGAGGTAGGTTGCACTTTAAAGTACGTAGCTGGCTGTGTCTGTCCTCCGCTCTCCCGTATTCTGGTTATGGGGCATGACACGCAGAAACGAGCGCACGAACGCATCAACTGCACACAATGCACCTTGCGTTGATGCTGACGTGCTAAGTACATGGTGTGCCAACAAAATTCTACATTACGCCCTTGAGCCCGATTCCAAGTCACTAAGCCCCTTTGGGGCTTAGCTCCACAAGGGATTTATCCCATAAGCATGACAAAAAGCATTAATACTTCTTTATTGGTTTACCTTCTTTCCACTAGAAAAATGCTCCCACATGGAACCGATGTGCCTCTCCAAACTTCATGTTATCTCTCAACACAAGCAAAGATTTATATAGAGATACCATCAATTTAGTTTTTCTAATGTGGAACTATCTTTCTAGTTTCTAAAGCAAAACACCAACAAGTAAAAACACCAACAATCGCCCACATATCTCTATATATATAGGTTGAGCGTTCCCCACAATGACTGTCCATCGTACATTAGGATAGATGTTGCTATGACTTAAATCTTCCTGCATGGGCTAAATGACAATATGATACAAGAATAGACTGAGCCTTGAATTCTGCACCATAACTGTAATTCTTTCCACTCACATAATGACATCAACTGTGCTTCTGGACATTAAAGGCCTTGTGCCAACCTGGTTTCGGTGTATGTATCTTGGGTGTCTACAAAATTTCCCTCAACAGACGACCCATATCTCTTTTCATACACTCTAGGTGAGTTCTTTTAAAGAGTCTTTGGCATGAAGCCTTTTGCTTCCTTACGATGCTACACCTCTGTCACGCCCCAGAACCAGAATACTGGAGAGCGGGGGCGTACATAGCCAGCTACATATATTGAAGTGCAACCCACCTCGCTATACGGTCACGGCTGTCTAGATACATGAGGGTTTAACTACAAGCCAACAGTCTTCTATGGTCATGAACAAGCCTATTGTCTCAATCACAAGCAAGTAATAGTAGTTACAAGATGTCAGAGCACCAAATATATAATAGCAAGGCGTCCCATACATTACATATTGGATGATCATGAAGCTAGTCGTACAAAATGTCAGGACTAGCAAGAGTTCAGTCATACATGATCAACCCTAGGATCTGTCAATCATGTTACAGCCCGTAGGCAGACAGTAAGTAAGGTACAATTGAGCTAACACGTGCTCGCCGGCTAAACGCCTCAAAAGAATAATTTTACAATAAAGTGGGAGGACAAAAAGAAACCCACTCGTTGCCAGGGTTACGCCTGGTGGTCACCATCTGGCTGGATAGTGGGTAGATCCTCTAGTGCTGCTCCGATATCTGGCCACACAAAACCAGCTGGGTCAGACCCCAGAAAGAGCAAGTGCCACAAAGGAGGCTTCACTTAGGAACTAAAACCAGCATATCATAATTAAGTAGTAAAGGTAATTAAAAGATAGTGATAATAGCTAAGATAACAATAATATATTGAACACGGAGAAACCATTCAAGTAGCCAGACTGCAACCCTTAAACCAAACAAGGACCGGGGTTGCAATCCTTCGCCTGAATAGAAACCCGCCTCAATTACTATTGATAAGGTAACAAGACAATAAACGAAGAGAGGATAAAGAACTGCTCCGGAAGCCAGGTTACAACCCTTAAACCAAACAAGGACCGGGGTTGTAACCCTTCGCCTGAACAGAATTGGACCCCTGATCTTTATTGTTAAGGCCAGTATAAATAATCATGGTATTGAAGTAAAGGTAAAACATGACGAGCATGACAGGGGGTTGCAATAAGACAATAAACGAAGAGAGGACACAGAACTGCTCCGGGAGCCAGGTTACAACCCTTAAACCAAACAAGGACCGGGGTTGTAACCCTTCGCCTGAACAGAACTGGACCCCTGATCTTTATTGTTAAGGCGGGCACAATAAGCAGGACGATATATGATAAGATAGCCATGGAACTATTCAGATAGCCAAGTTACAACCCTTAAACCAAACAAGGACCGGGGTTGTAACCCTTCATCTGAACAGAACTTGGTATCCCATCATTTATCGATACAAGAATCATGTCCTGATACAATCTTGTACAGGATCAGGATAAGACTAAGCTGGAATAAGCTTCATCCAATCAATCACGGCTAATCAAGAGTACGGCTTGATACTTTTAACTAACTAGGGTTATCACAGGCCTAGTTACTAGCAAGATGCAATGAGATTATCCCAACAGCCACAAGCCCTGCAGACCATCCGGTTATCCGGGTCGAATGTCCGTTATGAAGAATGCAACACGTGACTGTGTGCTGGAAATGTGCCCTACTCGTCGGTAGGCTACAAGTCCACTTAATGCGCCCAGATAACGGGATTGCCTGTAGCTGGGAATCTCTTCATGACTACTGAATTATTCTAGTTAATTAGCCTTAGTCAATTTCAGTAGGTACCCCTGACCGTGATACTCAGGGATCCCCATCCTAGACATGATGCAATTCAGTACTGGTTTATTTGTACAAATGCAATCGCCCACGGTGTCCAGGTCATTCATACTTGTCATGTCAGTTTACTTGTCAAGAGTGCGCCACCGTGGGCCACTATCGTGTTCTATTCTTACAGGATCTGAATGAGAAAGATTGTATAAAATAACTAATAACATATTCTTGAAGCCAAGGAAAAGATCTACAACTTTCATGTTTTGAGTTTTTCAAGATTCTAGCTACAAACAACTTAAACAGGCAAAAATAGTAAATTCCTGCACAATCGGCGCATGGGATTCCTGCACGAATCGGCGCATGGGATTCCTGCACAAATCGGCGCATGGGATTCCTGCACAAATCGGTGCATGGGATTCCTGCACGAATCGGCGCATGAGATTCCTGCACGAATCGGCGCATGGGATTCCTGCACGAATCGGCGCATGGGATTCCTGCACAAATTGGCGCATGAGATTCCTGTACGAATCGGCGCATGGGATTCCTGCACCAATCGGCGCATGGGATTCCTGCACGAATCGGCGCATGGGATTCCTGCACCAATCGGCGCATGGGATTCCTGTACCAATCGGCGCATGGGATTCCTGCACGAATCGACGCATGGGATTCCTGCGCAATCGGCACATGGGATTCCTGTACGAATCGGCGCATGGGATTCCTGTACGAATCGGCGCATGGGATTCCTGTACGAATCGGCGCATGGGATTCCTGCACGAATCGGCGCATGAGATTCCTGCACGAATCGGCGCATGAGATTCCTGCACGAATCGGCGCATGGGATTCCTGCACGAATCGGCGTATGGGATTCCTGCACGAATCGGCGCATGGGATTCCTGCACGAATCGGCGCATGGGATTCCTGCACGAATCGGCGTATGAGATTCCTGCACGAATCGGCGTATGTGATTCCTGCACGAATCGGCGCATGAGATTCCTGCACGAATCGGCGCATGAGATTCCTGCACGAATCGGCGCATGAGATTCCTGCACGAATCGGCGTATGGGATTCCTGCACAAATCGGCGCATGAGAAACTCACATTGCGTCTTCAATACATGCGCGTAAGAAACCTACGCACATGACACGCTCGGAGTTAAGGAATGCGTTGCCGGAACTTCACGGCGCATGGTCTCCCGGCGCATGGCCTCCCGGGCGCATGAGATTCATCGTCCCCAAACAGCAAGTTCAGCCATGAAAGTTCCGAAAACTTGTAATGGCCATAACTTACTCATCCGGAGTCGAAATCAAGCGAAACAAAAGCCAAAACTGAATGAAATTGAATTCTCTACAACATAGAACCATTAGTTTTCGAAAATAACCAAGTTTTAGAGATCAAAACCAAGAAAACTAAACAAGAAGGGACTTAAAACTTAGATCTACAAAAATATAACCATCAAAACCGAAAACTTCCAGTTCTAAAGAGGCTTAGAATCTAGTAAGAAAGAGAATGGAACAATAAAACATGAGATCCATCATGAAGCAAGTTTGCACTTGCCTAAGCTCTCTCTCTCTCTCTCTCTCTCCTTCCTGGTAGGTGTAGAAGTAAATGTGGAGAAGAAGAAGAATAATGAAGAGAGAGAAAGAGGAGGGGTTAATAAATGGGGATGGTGGTGGTAGGTAGGGGTTCTTCCCTTGGTTCATGATGAACCAAGGCAACCCAAGCCTAGCCGAACCAACCCAAAACGAACCGAGCCAAGCCAAGAGATATGCAATGCAAAATAAAATACGTACACGTATTCCAAGATACATAATACGAACTACAGGCATTACAACTCTACCCACCTTAAAAGAATTCCGTCCTCGGAATTTAATCAAGAGGCTAGAATTGCAAGGACAAGCTATAATAATCGTAAGCTATAACAAGCAGTCTATCATGCAGTCATTTATTCAAGCAAGGAATTGAAAGCATAAGGCATAAGGAAGACATTATACCTTACGAGTCAAACAGGTCGGAATATCGCGATCGGATATCATCCTCACGCTCCCACGTTGACTCACCCAAAGAGTGATGACCCCAAGCAACACGGACTAAACTAATAGTCTTGTTCTTAAGTATCTTCTCTCTCCGGTCCAATATAGACACGGGCCTCTCCTCATACGAAAGGTTGGTACCAATAACCAATTCCGAATGATCCAGGATGTGGCTCGGGTCCGGGATATACCGTCGTAGTTGAGATACATGGAATACATCATGCACCTCACGTAGCGACGGTGGAAGAGCGAGACGATAGGATACATCTCCTACTCGCTCCAGAATGTCGAATGGCCCTATATACCTAGGACTAAGCTTTCCTCGTACGCCGAAACGAATGACGCCACGGTTAGGCGAAATCCTCAGGAATACATGGTCGCCGACCGAGAATTCAAGGGGTCGCCGATGGGAATCGGCCCAATGACACTGGCGATCTTGGGCAACTCGAAGATGATCTCTGACTCTCCTGACCACTTCAACGGTCTGAGCAATCATTTCTGGATCGAGCATCTGCCTTTCTCCGACATCGTCCCATGCTAACGGAGATCGGCACTTCCTACCATACAGTGCCTCGAATGGTGCCATCTGGATACTAGCTTGGAAACTATTATTATACGAGAACTCCACCAGGTGCAGGTGATCTTCCCACGAACCACCGAAGTCGAGCGTACAAGATCTCAACGTATCTTCGAGAGTCTGGATCGTGCGCTCCGACTGGCCATCTGTCTGTGGGTGATAAGCTGAACTGAACTGGAGGTGAGTTCCCAAACTTTCTTGCAAGCTACGCCAAAAGTACGACGTAAATCTTGAATCTCTGTCTGAAGTGATACTGACTGGTACACCGTACAACCTGACAATCTGTCGGAGATACATCTCCGCTAGTTGAGCCGTCGACTGACCAACTCTGAACGGGAGAAAGTGAGCCACCTTCGTGAGCCTGTCTATGACAACCCAAATAGCGTCTCTGCCAGCCGGGGATCTAGGCAATCCAGTCACAAAATCCATGGTTACATGCTCCCACTTCCATTCCGGAATTGGTAAGGGCTGAAGTAGTCCAGCTGGCCTCTGATGTTCAGCCTTAACTTGTTGGCAAACCAAACACCAAGAGACAAACCGAGCTATCTCCCTCTTCATGCCATTCCACCAAAAGTGCTGACGAATATCACGGTACATCTTCGTGCCACCGGAATGGATGGAATACTGAGAACTGTGCGCTTCTGACATGATCTCTTGCCGGATATCTCCGCTGGGTACACAAAGACGATTACCATGCCTAAGTGTACCATCCTCGTGGATACATAACTCTGGTCTTCGTCCTGCCTCACACTCTGCTCTGAGTCGCTGAAGCTTGGAATCTGCTGACTGCGCCATCCGGATCCTCTCGACGATAGTGGACTGAACTTGCATGCTGGCCATCAATGCCACACTGGAAGGGAGGACAACTTCTATACCCATCTTCTGAAGATCGGCCAACAGCTCTGGTTGCGCTGTCAGAAAATAAACTCCGGCTCTCCTGCTCAATGCATCTGCAACAACGTTGGCCTTTCCTGGGTGATACTGCAAGTTGACATCATAATCCACAAGCAGCTCTAGCCATCTCCTCTGACGCATGTTAAGATCCTTCTGGGTAAAAACATACTTCAGGCTCTTGTGGTCGGTGTAGATCTCCACCCTATCTCCGTACAAGTAGTGCCTCCACAACTTAAGTACAAACACTACTGCTGCCAGCTCTAAGTCATGGGTTGGATAACTCTTCTCATGATCACGAAGTTGTCGTGACGCATAAGCTATTACCTTCCCATGCTGCATCAGAACACATCCTAAACCTCTGCCAGAAGCATCACAATACACTGAGAATCCTCCGGTCCCATCTGGAAGCGTGAGAATAGGAGCCGTCATCAAGCCTCGCTTCAACTTCTCAAAAGATTCCTGACATTCTGCTATCCAAGCAAACTGTACATCCTTGCGGGTCAACTGGGTCAATGGCGCAGAAATTCGAGCAAAGTCCGAAACAAATCGCCGGTAGTAGCCGGCCAAGCCAACAAAACTGCGAATTTCTGCCACTGTGCTAGGTACTGGCCACGACTCAATAGCCACGATCTTCTGGGGATCCACTTCTACTCCTCCTCGGGTGATGATATGGCCCAAGTACGAAATACGATCGAGCCAGAACTCGCATTTACTAAACTTGGCATACAACTGGTGCTCTCTGAGAATCTGGAGGATAATTCTGAGATGATGTTCATGCTCCGCCTCACTCTTACTGTAGACCAAGATGTCGTCGAGGAACACAATCATGAACTGATCCAAATAAGACATAAAGATACGATTCATGAGGTCCATGAATACTGTCGGCGCATTGGTTGCTCCAAATGGCATCACAAGGAACTCCCAATGCCCATATCTCGATCTGAACGCTGTCTTCGGGATGTCCTTCTCTCTGACTCTGATCTGATGGTATCCTGACCGTAAGTCGATCTTCGAAAATACTGACGCCCCTCTGAGTTGATCAAACAAGTCATTTATCCTCGGGAGAGGGTATCTGTTCTTGATTGTCACTGAGTTTAAGGTACGATAATCTACACATAATCTGGACGTACCATCCTTCTTTTTCACAAGAAGCATCGGGGCTCCCCAAGGTGATCCACTAGCACGAATGAATCCCTTGGTTCTAAGTTCTTCAATCATCTTGTACAATATCTCTAGCTCTGATGGCGCCATCCTGTAGACTCTCTCTGACACTGGGGCTGTCCCGGGAATCAAGTCGATGGTAAACTCGATCTTTCGCTCTGGCGGCATCCCTGGAAGCTCTTCGGGGAAAACATCTGGAAACTCTTCGACTATCCGAGGCAACTGCACTGCTGCTACTGCCATCCGCAATATTGGAGGAGAAGGTTCAACTTCGCCTCGGGAGAAGGAAAACTCTGGCTCGCCTGGAATGCTAAAAACAACCCTGCCAATGTGGCAGTCTATCCTAGCATATTGGTCCCTCAACCAATCCATCCCTAAGACCATATCATAATCGGCCATCGGAAACTCTATCAATCTAGCGGAGAATTCTCTACCGCTAACTACGATCCGACACGAGGAAAATACTCTATCTACTCCCACAAGTCCGTTACCAGTAAGTATATTGAGCCTTACTGATAATGACTCGGGATCCAGTCCTACCCGTGTCGCAAATCGTACAGACATAAATGAATGCGAGGCACCAGAATCAAATAATACTGAAGCTGGAAAGGTGTTGACGAGAATAGTACCTGCCACTACCTCACCTGGTGCTATTCCTTCTTCTCCAATGGTCAAAGCCAGCACTTGACCATGTCCTCTGGGTGCGGGTCCCCTCTGCTGAAAATTCCTTTGCCTGCTCTGGATCAGGGCTTGGGCTTAGGCATACTGCTGCGGTCTCTGCTGCTAGAATGCCTGGGCCTGCGTCGACAATGCCCTCGGGAGCGGGTACTGCAGCTGCTGCTGCTGCTGGACTGGTGCTGGTCCTCTAACTGAAGGACTAGAGAAGGCGGATGAACTCCCCCTGTTCGGGCAGTTCCCAACCCTGTGGTCCGGGGCACCACAAACCAAGCACAAACCTTGTGCTCTGCGACACTCTGATACCACATGCCCTGGCTTCCCGCAGTGTGAACATCCCACTGCAGAAGACTGCTTCTGCTTCTGCTGCTGAGGGTACGTCGGGGTGGAATGTTGAACCGACGTCACTGAGGCCGCCCGCCTCGGAGCTCCAATGGTCAAAGCCCTGGCGGTCGGGGTTGGTGCTGATGACTGATTCATCTGGCCGTGAGATCGCTTCCGACCTCCGGTCCTATCCACGATCCTCTGGGAGGTATACTCATGCCTCCGGACTGCCCTCAGTACTGTATCGAAGGTCTGATGCTCAAACTGCTCCACCGCCAATAGAATCTCCAGATGAAGCCCCTGCTGGAACCGCTGGGCTCTATCGAACTCGGTCGCCACCAAGGTGGGAGCAAACCGACTAAGCCTAGAAAACTCGGCCGCATATCCATCGACCGTCCTGCCCATCTGCTTCAGATTGGTGAACCTCGTCTGTAGATCATACCGAGCTACAGCATCAAAATACTTGGTCTGGAATCTCTCCCTGAATACTGCCCATAAAATAGGGGCCACTAATCCATCGGCCTGTGCTGCCCACCAGCTGCGGGCAAGATCTAGTAACTGCAGGCGCACTACGGCCACCTTCTCGTTCTCTGGAGTCTTAGCTGCTTCTAGAATCACCTCTGTGTCCTGAAGCCATGCATCTGCAGCGATCGCATCTTCACTGCCGTCGAAGAAGGGAGGGTTCAAGCGCTTGAAGCTGTTGGCCGCACTATTACCCTGATGACCTCCTCTGGTCAAAGCATCTGCCACTGCCTGGTGTAAGGCATCTCCGCGACGATCCTGGGAAGCTAATAGGGATCTGATGAGACCCACCAAAGTGCCATCATCAGGCTCTGCAGGCGGGACGGGCTGAACTGGTGGTTCTCCTTCGGTAGGCATAACTCTGGAGGCTACTCCTGAATGCTGGGCTTGATCTCCAGGTTGTTGCTGGTCCGCGGGAGGTGCTCCGCCTTGCTGATCGGCAGGTCCAGGAACAATGTCGCTGAAAAAGACGACATAGGGAACAATAAGGAAGGACCAGGATAGATCAACGATACAAGCATGTGATCAGGTCATGATTACAGGGATTCAGAAGATACGAGCAGAGATCAAAGGCGAATACTGATTGAGACATCTATTCGGTAAACCCTCACATATCTTGATTTACAAGACCTGCATGGGCCACCACTAAAACCATGTCACGCCCCAGAACCAGAATACTGGAGAGAGGGGGCGTACATAGCCAGCTACGTATATTGAAGTGCAATCCACCTCGCTATACGGTCACGGCTGTCTAGATACATGAGGGTTTAACTACAAGCCAACAGTCTTCTATGGTCATGAACAAGCCTATTGTCTCAATCACAAGCAAGTAATAGTAGTTACAAGATGTCAGAGCACCAAATATATAATAGCAAGGCGTCCCATACATTACATATTGGATGATCATGAAGCTAGTCATACAAAATGTCAGGACTAGCAAGAGTTCAGTCATACATGATCAACCCTAGGATCTGTCAATCATGTTACAGCCCGTAGGCAGACAGTAAGTAAGGTACAATCGAGCTAACACGTGCTCGCCGGCTAAACGCCTCAAAAGAATAATTTTACAATAAAGTGGGAGGACAAAAAGAAACCCACTCGTTGCCAGGGTTACGCCTGGTGATCACCATCTGGCTGGATAGTGGGTAGATCCTCTGGTGCTGCTCCGATATCTGGCCACACAAAACCAGCTGGGTCAGACCCCAGAAAGAGCAAGTGCCACAAATGAGGCTTCACTTAGGAACTAAAACCAGCATATCACAATTAAGTAGTAAAGGTAATTAAAAGATAGTGATAATAGCTAAGATAACAATAATATATTGAACACGGAGAAACCATTCAAGTAGCCAGACTGCAACCCTTAAACCAAATAAGGACCGGGGTTGCAATCCTTCGCCTGAATAGAAACCCGCCTCAATTACTATTAATAAGGTAACAAGACAATAAACGAAGAGAGGACACAGAACTGCTCCGGAAGCCAGGTTACAACCCTTAAACCAAACAAGGACCGGGGTTGTAACCCTTCGCCTGAACAGAACTGGACCCCTGATCTTTATTGTTAAGGCCAGTATAAATAATCATGGTATTGAAGTAAAGGTAAAACATGACGAGCATGACAGGGGGTTGCAATAAGACAATAAACGAAGAGAGGACACAGAACTGCTCCGGGAGCCAGGTTACAACCCTTAAACCAAACAAGGACCGGGGTTGTAACCCTTCGCCTGAACAGAACTGGATCCCTGATCTTTATTGTTAAGGCGGGCACAATAAGCAGGACGATATATGATAAGATAGCCATGGAACTATTCAGATAGCCAAGTTACAACCCTTAAACGAAACAAGGACCGGGGTTGTAACCCTTCATCTGAACAGAACTTGGTATCCCATCATTTATCGATACAAGAATCATGTCCTGATACAATCTTGTACATGATCAGGATAAGACTAAGCTGGAATAAGCTTCATCCAATCAATCACGACCAATCAAGAGTACGGCTTGATACTTTTAACTAACTAGGGTTATCACAGGCCTAGTTACTAGCAAGATGCAATGAGATTATCCCAACAGCCACAAGCCCTACAGACCATCCGGTTATCCGGGTCGAATGTCCGTTATGAAGAATGCAACACGTGACTGTGTGCTGGAAATGTGCCCTACTCGTCGGTAGGCTACAAGTCCACTTAATGCGCCCAGATAACGGGATTGCCTGTAGCTGGGAATCTCTTCATGACTACTGAATTATTCTAGTTAATTAGCCTTAGTCAATTTCAGTAGGTACCCCTGACCGTGGTACTCAGGGATCCCCATCCTAGACATGATGCAATTCAGTACTGGTTTATTTGTACAAATGCAATCGCCCACGGTGTCCAGGTCATTCATACTTGTCATGTCAGTTACCTTGTCAAGAGTGCGCCACCGCGGGCCACTATCGTGTTCTATTCTTACAGGATCTGAATGAGAAAGATTGTATAAAATAACTAATAACATATTCTTTAAGCCAAGGAAAAGATCTACAACTTTCATGTTTTGAGTTTTTCAAGATTCTAGCTACAAACAACTTAAACAGGCAAAAACAGTAAATTCCTGCACAATCAGCACATGGGATTCCTGCACGAATCGGCACATGGGATTCCTGCACAAATCGGCGCATGGGATTCCTGCACAAATCGGCGCATGGAATTCCTACACGAATCGGCGCATGAGATTCCTGCACGAATCGGCGTATGGGATTCCTGTACGAATCGGCGCATGGGATTCCTGCACAAATCGGCGCATGAGATTCCTGTACGAATCGGCGCATGGGATTCCTGCACCAATCGGCGCATGGGATTCCTGCACGAATCGGCACATGGGATTCCTGCACCAATCGGCGCATAGGATTCCTGCACCAATCGGCGCATGGAATTCCTGCACGAATCGGCGCATGGGATTCCTGCGCAATCAGCACATGGGATTCCTGCACGAATCGGTGCATGGGATTCCTGCACGAATCGGCGCATGGGATTCCTGCACGAATCGGCGCATGGGATTCCTGTACGAATCGGCGCATGAGATTCCTGCACGAATCGGCGCATGAGATTCCTGCAAAAATCGGCGCATGAGATTCCTGCACGAATCGGCGCATGGGATTCCTGCACGAATCGGCGCATGGGATTCCTGCACGAATTGGCGCATGAGATTCCTGCACGAATCGGCGCATGGGATTCCTGCACGAATCGGTGCATGGGATTCCTACACGAATCGGCGCATGAGATTCCTGCACGAATCGGCGCATGAGATTCCTGCACAAATCGGCGCATGAGATTCCTGCACGAATCGGCGCATGAGATTCCTGCACGAATCGGCGCATGAGATTCCTGCACGAATCGGCGCATGGGATTCCTGCACAAATCGGCGCATGAGAAACTCACGTTGCGTCTTCAATACATGCGCATAAGAAACCTACGCGCATGACACGCTCGGAGTTAAGGAATGCGTTGCCGGAACTTCACGGCGCATGGCCTCCCGGCGCATGGCCTCCCGGGCGCATGAGATTCATCGTCCCCAAACAGCAAGTTCAGCCATGAAAGTTCCGAAAACTTGTAATGGCCATAACCTACTCATCCGGAGTCGAAATCAAGCGAAACAAAAGCCAAAACTGAATGAAATTGAATTCTCTACAACATAAAACCATTAGTTTTCGAAAATAACCAAGTTTTAGAGATCAAAACCAAGAAAACTAAACAAGAAGGGACTTAAAACTTAGATCTACAAAAATATAACCATCAAAACCGAAAACTTCCAGTTCTAAAGAGGCTTAGAATCTAGTAAGAAAGAGAATGGAACAATAAAACATGAGATCCATCATGAAGCAAGTTTGCACTTGCCTAAGCTCTCTCTCTCTCTCTCTCCTTCCTGGTAGGTGTAGAAGTAAATGTGGAGAAGAAGAAGAATAATGAAGAGAGAGAAAGAGGAGGGGTTAATAAATGGGGATGGTGGTGGTAGGTAGGGGTTCTTCCCTTGGTTCATGATGAACCAAGGCAACCCAAGCCTAGCCGAACCAACCCAAAACGAACCGAGCCAAGCCAAGAGATATGCAATACAAAATAAAATACGTACACGTATTCCAAGATACATAATACGAACTACAGGCATTACAACCTCTATGACGTAGCCCGAAGCTGAGACCATGTCTCATGTGGTGTCATACCACCTGTAGCATAAGGCCCAGCCTCTTTATAGTGCCAAACTATCCATCATGAAGCCTTTTGCTTCCTTATAGTGTTACGTCACCGTGACATGGCTTACAAAGTCGAGGCAATGCCTCATGTGGTGTCACCCACTGTAATGAGTCCCAGCCTCCTTGTAGTGCTGCCTACCACTCTTCATTATACAACATTAGGCCCTCTTACCTCTGTGCAGTGCTACGCCGCTGTGACTTGGTCCGAAGCCGAGGCTTTATCCTCACTAGGTACCTCATGTGGTGTCACCCCACTGTAGCATAGAGTACTATGCTCCTTTGTAGTGCTGTGCTACCCGTACTTCCTGTAAAATACGCCAGACATCCCAAATGCCTGAGAACTCATTAAGGCTTCCAAGCCATCCTCCCACAGGACTTTATTCTTTGTAAAGAACAAACAGTAGATAATAGTGGTTCTGGGTTTTTAACCCCGTAACATCCCAAAGGACTGCCTACTATTCCTATTATTCTTCCAGTCAATGGTCCTTTCTTGAACTAAAAGTTAGATGCTTATAGTAGATTTCTTTTTAAACTAATTGCATAAAACTTTATAGTAGAATTGCAAAGACATAATATCAGAGTGTCTTCAAGCCCATCTTACTTGCTATGTCTTCAACCAGCTGGCGCTTGCGACCTCTGGTGAATGGATCTGCCAGATTCTCCTGACTCCGAACACCCACTACGGTAATGACTCCTCTTTTAATAAGATATTTAGCACACTGTGCCTTAGACGCACAGTCCTCTTCTTACCATTGAAGAGGTCATTCGATGCCACTACTACAATCGTCTGGTTGTCACAGTATATCGGTACTACTGGTATCTGCGCACCAACCATTGGAAGATCTTACATGAGCTCCTGAAGCCATTCTGCTTCATCCGCTGCAGCCGCCATTGCAAAGAACTCAGACTCCATAGAAGAGTGAGACAACACAGTCTGCTTCTTCAACTTCCACGATATAGCAGCTCCACCCATGGAGAAAACATATCCTCATGTGGACCTCTCACTCTCTACTTCTGAGCACCAATTTGCATCGCTGAAGCCTTCCACTACTTTTGGATCTCCGTATTAGCACAGTGAAGTGCATACTTCTTAGTCCATTTGAGGTATCTCATAACCCTCTTCACAGCTTTTCAGTGCTCTACACCTGGATTGCTCGTAAACCGACTCAACATCCCCATGGCTAAAGATATGTCAGGCCTTGTGGCAGTAGTCGCATACATCAAACTCTCGATAATGCTAGAATACTCCAACTGTTTGACACTTTTCCTTGGATTTGGCTTCAGCTTCTTGCCACACCTATAAGGCGTATCGATTCCTGGAAGATCCTGATACCTATAGCATGTAATGATCTTTATCAATATAATAAGACTGTTACAATGCCACTCCAGTTTCTGTCCGGATGATCTTTATCCCCAGGATAACATCAGCTTCCCCTAAGTCCTTCATGTTGAACTTAGACGAGAGGAACTGCTTTGTCTCAGTGACACTTGCTAGATCTGTACCCAAGATCAGCATGTCGTCCACGTTGAGACAAACGACAACTCATCTCCCGTCAGCAAACTTTGTGTACACACGCGTGTCCGTCTCGCTTCCTGTAGCCGTTTGATCTTATGAATTTATCAAACTTCTCATGCCACATCTTGGGAGCATGCCTCAGACCATACAAAGATTTCACCAACTTGTAGACTTTGTCTTCGAGGCCCTTGACGATGAATCCTTCTGGCTGTTGCATGTTGATTTCTTCGGTCAATTCACCATTCAGGAAAGCGGCCTTAACATCCATCTGATAGGTTTCCAGCTTGTGAATTGCACTCAGAGCAATCAACATCCTGATGGTCATCATCGGAGCTACTGGAGCATATGTGTCGAAATAATTGATCACCTACTTCTGAGAAAACCCCTTGGCAACTAACCTTTCATTGAACTTGTCAACAGTTCCATCGGCCTTCATCTTCTTCTTGAAGATTCACTTACATCCGATTGGTTTTTCTCCTTCAGGCAGATCGACCAACACCCACGTGTTGTTGGTGGTTATCGAGTCAAACTCATCATTAATAGCCTACTTCCAAAAGATAGCATCTCTGGTCTTTATTACCTCATCATAGGTAAGCGGGTCTGCTTCCACATGATAGGTGATAAAATCCTCTCCGAATTCCTTCTGTCTCCTCACTCGCTTAGATATAGGTTCTGCGAGTTTTGGTTCAATAGTTGTTCATGCAGCAACTACATCTTCTTGGACTACCTCTTCGTAAGGAACTTGAACCTCCTGCGCACTGACATTGTTCTCCGGAATGTCTACAAGAACAATGTTCTTGTGTCTTGAAAACTTATCTTCAAAGAATTCTACGTCGTGAGATTAAATAATATGATTTAACTGAATATCAAGGAACCTCGGAGCATCACTCTTATCAGCATAACCCAGGAAAATAGTCTTTGTAGTCCTTGTTTGTAACACCCACTTTTCTAAAATGAGGATAATTTTGAATTTTTGTAAAAGTTTATTATTTAATAATAGGATTTATGATTTATGGGAATTTTTAATTAATTTAATACTATTTAAAATTGGTGTTTGATGTGTTAGCTAGTGAACCCTAGAACTGTTGAGCTTAGAGACTAACCATGACCATGGGGACCTAACCATGTGATTAGAATGACTATTTACAACTTTTTAGGCTAAGGATATTTTGGTCATTTTGTGACTTTTGAATTATTTAGAATTTTGATTAATTGGTGAATTAGATTATTTTAATAATATTTAAATTGATGTATTATGATTTTGGTCATTTTTTATATTTTAATATTTTGGGAAAATTTTATATTTTTAATATTGTTTTTATTGGATTTGTTTAGTCGGATTTGAGTTTCGTCTCGTTCCGACTTGTATTGTGATCCGAGCAGCTTAAACTCTAGATGGGATCCAATATTAAGTTAAGCATGGCCCACAAAACCCAACATTTAATTTAGTTAATTAAACTAATTTTTATCATGTTAGAATGGTTAAGTTAGAGACTCAAAACTAGATCATTTTGATCCCAAACTTGAACCTAGTCTAGACTTAACCATATGAGACTAGAGAGGGGCAATTAGGACATTTTCCATTATCCCTAATGGACTCTTTATGGCAGCCACCTTTAGGGGATAATGATTCATTTCATTCATTACAATCTTGCCTCTTTTATTTTCCTTTTGTTCTTCCATAATTTTAGAGAGCCTTCCCATTGATTTGATCTCCAAATTAAATCATTCCTTCACCAAACATTCCCTCAATCATTCCCATTCTCTAAGAGAAGGGTGCTACCAAGGATTAGAAGAGGAGTGCAAGGAGGAGTGTCCACTTTGAGGGATCTTCGTATCCGAGCCGTGTCCTAAAGGATTTCATTAGGATTCCACTCCCAATAGGTAAAACCCATCATCTAAATCGATTTTCTTTGCATATAAATTAGCTTTGAATCCGTAGGATCCATCCTCATGCATGTGTCCCATTTAGATTCAAATTTGAGGCCATTTGGAGCTCTTTTGAGGATTTTAGATATGTGTCTTGTGTCCTACTTGATAGATCCCAAATTAGGATACCCCATGTGTATGTATGTATGATAATAGTTTAAATAGATATTTAAATTTAGTTTTAGAATGGTTAGAGAGTGAATTCATCTTAGTTAGGATGGTTAGAATGAGTTTCATTTGGATACCTATGTTTGTATCCAAGTATCTTGGCCTATATGTGTTCTTTTGTCCAAAACAACTCAAATTCGTCATAATATTCATCCACGTTTTTATTAACCAAAGCAACTTAGAAATGTCATAACTTTTACCTTAGAACTCCGATTTATCACCCGTTTTTTTTAAAAGAACCGTATCGAAGTTAGATTTCGAAATATATATTTTAATAAGCCAAATTCTTTATGTAACTTTCTATAGAATTATTTGAGTGTCAGCTGTACGAAAGACGAACGTGTTTCAGTTTTTTTGCGATTTCGGGAGCTTTCGAACACGAAAATGCGATTCGTTTGAAGTTTCGGAAAGCTAACACGAAGGGCTACAACATACTTTAATCCTAAAATTTTGTAGAGGCCCAATTGGTACAGTATTAGTTTTAAGTAGAAGAGTGACTATACGGTATATGCATTTGTGTAACCTATGAGCCTATGTAGTATGGGTATTAAATGAATATAGAGTATGTAATACATGATATATTAGATGAATGAAATGATATATATCCTCTTTACATTAATATATATATATGGTTGAATGCAAGCATGTAGGAATGCAATTAATATAATGTATGTAAGCAATGCATAAATGCATGAATGAAGAATGATATACAATGTATGCATGAAAGTATATAATGAATGCTAGATATGAATGCAAGGTATACATGTAATGATAGATATGAATGCATAATATATACATAATACAATGCAATATATAATAATAGCATGTATGGTAATATAGAATATATGATGCAAGCATGTATATGTCCACTGTTTTTTCTTTTTCTTACATTTTCTTTACCTTCCCTTTCTATTTCAATTTTTTTTTCTCTTCTATTTTTACATGTTATATACAATGTATATAATGTATAGATGCATGTAAGTATATAATATGCATGAATGAATGTCATATTTGAATGAATGAATCAATCAAACGTATAAGTAAAATATAATGCATTGTAATGAATGTTAACATATATAACGTATAAAAGTATGTATGTAAATATGCATGAATGTATATGTCTATGTAACTATGTAAATATGCATGATGTAACATATGCCTACATATATAAATATGTATGTAATATGGATATGCATGTATGTATGAAGGTATGTATTTTTATATATTATCTATTTTATATTATGCATTATTGTGGTTCACATTGTCTTGTAATTGTGTGAGTGCTAGCCTAGGCTTAGTTAGGCCTAGTGAGACTTGTTAGACTTGTTTGGGCTAGGACTTGACCTAGTTGACCTAATTTGACTAACGTGGTTGACTAGAGTTGACCAAATGTTGACTTTAGTTTAGTTTGACTTAGACAGCATGCAGATGCATTGTACATTTCATTTATCATCTCTCGTATACATCTTGACCTGTGTTGCTCTAAATAGGACTCTGTAGCTTCAGTTTGGACCTCTATACCTATCAGTTGTTCAGGTTATCAGCCGAGTACATTCTCTGACCGTTTCATACTTGTCTGGATTTACATTCTTGCTCTAGATTACTGTACTTGATGCTGACACGATTGTTATCATGGATTGGTACTATATGGATCTTCTTTTGAGATGTTATCCCCTTGTATTCACTAAATACATATTGTGATGTGCATTTCACTTATATATTGTATTTATTGAATACCCTTATCCTTGTTTACTCATTGTGCATATTGTACTCATTATCACATGAGTCCCATGAATAGACCATTGTACAACTATTGTATAACATTGTACATCTATTGTATAACATTGTACACTATTGTATAAGATAACGTAACTGGAGTGGATCCTTGTTTATTGATTGGGGAGGGGGAGTAGAATTGGTTATATAATCAAATCCTATTGTACAATATTGTATAACTATTGTATATGTCTATTGTGCACTCATGTATAATGGAGTTACCATTGCATTGTCCTAAACCGTTTACATAACCATATTGTACTCTAAATCAAATATTGGTTACGGTTCTTACTTATTATATATATATATATTTCCTATTATCAAATCTCTGATGTTTTTTATATACATTCTTCTTTCAGCGTTTCATGTATCTTGCTCTATTGCATGCTTTATATTTCCTAACTTGATATGAACTGCGTGAGATGTTTTGTGCTCACTCCTGTCCTGACTGGACCTGTTGATAAATTTTACAGATAGCTTGGAGGTTGCCTGCTAGCTTAGAGGAGACACAGTAGAGGTTGTATAGATAGTTATTTTAGTTGTCTTGAGTTGTATTTACTTTATGGATTACTGTATTTGAGATTTGAGATGTTTTCTGGGTTTGTGTATCTTAGACACTTAGACTCCTATCTGCGGTATCTCTTTATGGATTTCATATTTTATCTATCTTTTATCATGCTCTGCCTTAGATGTGATTGAGACTGTATTTGCTATATCACCTCCATTCGGAGTGTATATACTGTACAGGTACCTTTATATTGTTAGATGTTTGACCTAGGACTGCGTTCTACCGCCAACACTGCGGCATAGGCTGGACGTACCCACTTCTCGTGCCCTTACTCTAGGGTGCGGTTCGTGACACGTTTTTAGTGGTGGCCCATGCAGGTCGAGTTTGTGTAGTGGTATTCGAACTAGAGTACCACTATAGCCTGCAGTAGGATTAGGATATATTTTTGAAGGTACTCAATCACAGTTAGGATCCCTTGAGAGATTCCTGAGATGACCCTTGAGAATCTCATTATAAAATATCTCGAAATTTGATTCTAATAGTTTTTATTTATCTTTCTTGGTTAGTTAATGAATTTGATTTTTGGGTATCCATTGTTGATTTAATTTAATTTTTGTCAAGATAAAATTATATGGGCTAGGTCATCTAAGTTATGGAATCTAGTCTTCTACAGTCACATTAGCCAGCATGGTGAGGACATATAGTCTGACTTTGGATATATTTTTCGGGTGTAAAAATTTAAGATTTTTGCAGCCAAGCTAGCGACATCGCAAAAATTTTAAATACCATGATTCTAGAGGTATGTGCCTAAGTCGAGGACTTTGTGATTATCGTAGCCTTGCTTACTAGTATGACGAGGATTTAGAGTACCATAATTTTGGATAGACGCATATGATTATCAGATTGTACCTTAAATGTTCTTGAACATGTTTTCTCTACTTTTGTTTCAGCCATTCTTAAAAAAAAAAAGAATTATTGTTTGTTTTGCTTGTTTTGCTTCTCATTATTTAACTTAGGAGTAGCTTAAGCTGTATTATAAACCTTGTGTAACTTCTTACTATGAATTTTTTCTTAATATAATGAATCAATAATTTTGCTAGACCTTATCTTGGATTTGATATTATAGCTCTGGTTTCAAAATGGTTCTTCTTTTAAATAGATAAGCAGAACAGATTTTATCGTTATTTTCGTCTTGCTATTATTCTTGTATTAAATAATAATAATAATAAAACTGTCTTGATTACATCAATCACCTACTTGCAATCTTGGTAGGAATCTAAATGTTGGTCTTGATATGGAATTGAATTTTTATATTAGGACATGAGAATATATGTATATAGCGGACACAGACACTTTGCCTGACACGTATGCATGCTACACGTTGATTACCAACCCATCTAAATACATATTAATATATTGTTGATGTTAAATTCTCAAAGCCCCAATATCTCTGACACAATACAGTATCAGAGAATAGTTCTCTATTTTTTTCCAGTTTAAATTCATAATTTAAATATAAATTTCATATTATTAGTTTTTGTTTACATTACTGCACATGTATGTTATATACAGGATTTCAATTCTTAAAGAAATTGGTTAAGTTTTGTGTTTGAATTTGTCAAATCTGAGACCGTGTGCATATTAACCCTTTAACACTGGATTCTAAGTGATTAGTTCAATTTGCAGTTTTTAAATGTAATATTTTGAGCCATATACATTGTTGTATGTAGGGATATAATGTTAGGTTTCATACTCTTACATGTTAGGTTGTGGTTGTGGTGAACATTGGTTTGGTTTTGATGTTCGAATTTTACTAAAATCCTGAAACTGAATATATGTTAACATTTTTCACATTGATTTTAAATGTTTAGTTCAATTTCAGATTTAATATGTAATGTTAAACTGAAATGAATGATTGAACCCTTCATTTTAAGTTATAACCCCTGTACTCTTGACACTCTACACTAATGTACACTAATGTTCACAACTGCCATGTGAACCTAACCCTTCATCTCTATGTTATGTTCATATATCTATATAGGTATATATATATATATATATATATATATATATATATATATATATATATATATATATATATATATATATATATATATATATATAGTTTATGCATACTGTTATAATGTATATAGATACATAACTAAATCTCTACCTCTCTATACATATAGATATATGTATATATATGGTTAGCCATGCATGTTATGAGTAAATAGGTTGTGCATTGTAGATTGTTTAACCAATATGCCATGAGTAGTGTAATTGATAGCTATTTTTTTGAAACCCAAATCCTCATATACACTTTTATGTATATTTCACACACACACACACACACACACACACACACACACACACACATGTCTACTATCTAACCCTATGAACATGTCTACATACACCCATACACATCCTAACTACATTACCTTTACATAATGAAAGCTTTTCCCCTTCTAACACTCTCTCTCTCTCTAAATGTATATTGTGATTGGATTTTAATGCTCGACATTTATGCTTTAAATTTTGATTTTGATTATGCCTTAAAGCCTTGATGATTTGTTATTTCTGTATCTTTTCCAGTTTAACACTCCTGATTGCTTGTAAGTTTTGATACCCTATGATTGCTTTGGTCTAGTGTAACTAGTATACCTAGATGAGACTTACACTAGCACCGTATGCCATGACCTTGTATGCTTTTAATTCTTTTAAATTGTATGATTTAGGTAAGTTCTGAGACTTTGATTGTTGGAGACGAGACTCTAGAAGAAGTACGACCATCTTAATTTCGAGGACAAAATTTTCTAAGGAGGGTAGACTTGTAACACCCACTTTTCTAAAATGAGGATAATTTTGAACTTTTGTAAAAGTTTATTATTTAATAATAGAATTTATGATTTATGAATTTTTTAAATTAATTTAATTTTATTTAAAATTGGTGAATTATAATTTTGATGTGTTAGCTAGTGAACCCTAGAACGGTTGAGTCTAGAGACTAACCATGACCATGGGGACCTAACCATGTGATTATAATGACTATTTACAACTTTTTAGGCTAAGGGTATTTTGGTCATTTTGTGACATTTGAATTATTTAGGATTTTAATTAATTGATAAATTTTAGATTATTTTAATAATATTTAAATTGATGTATTATGATTGTGGTCATTTTTTATATTTTAATATTTTAGGAAAATTTTATATTTTTAATATTTTTTTTATTGGATTTATTTAGTCGGGTTTGAGTTTCGTCTCGTTCCGACTTGTATTGTGACCCGGGCAGCTTAAACTCTAGATGGGACCCAATATTAAGTTAAGCATGGCACACAAAACCCAACATTTAAGTTAGTTAATTAAACTAATTTTTATCATGTTAGAATGGTTAAGTTAGAGACTCAAAACTAGATCATTTTGACCTCAAACTTGAACCTAGTCTAGACTTAACCATATGAGACTAGAGAGGGACAATTAGGACATTTTCCATTAGTCCTAATGGACTCTTTATGGCAGCCACCTTTAGGGGAGAATGATTCATTTCATTCATTACAATCTTGCCTCTTTTATTTTCCTTTTGTTCTTCCCTAATTTTAGAGAGCCTTCCCATTGATTTGATCTCCAAATCAAATCATTCCTTCACCAAACCTTCCCTCAATCATTCCCATTCTCCAAGGGAAGGGTGCTACCAAGGATTGGAAGAGGAGTGCAAGGAGGAGTGTCCACTTTGAGGGATCTTCGTATCGGAGCCGTGTCCTAAAGGATTTCATTCGGATTCCACTCCCAATAGGTAAAACCCATCATCTAAATCGATTTTTTTTGCATATAAATTAGTTTTGAATCCGTAGGATCCATCCTCATGCATGTGTCCCATTTAGATTCAAATTTGAGGCCATTTGGAGCTCTCTTGAGGATTTTAGATATGTGTCTTGTATCCTACTTGATAGATCCCAAATTAGGACACCCTATGTGTATGTATGTATGATAATAGTTTAAATAGATATTTAAATTCAGTTTCAGAATGGTTAGAGAGTGGATTGAACTTAGTTAGGATGGTTAGAATGAGTTTCATTTAAATACCTATGTTTGTATCCAATTATCTTGGCCTATATGTGTTCTTTTGTCTAAAACAACTCAAATTCGTCATAATATTCATTCACATTTTTATTAACCAAAACAACTTAAAAATAATATAACTTTTATCTTAGAACTCCGATTTATCTTCCATTTTTTTTGAAAGAACTGTATCGAAGTTAGCTTTCCAAATATATATTTTAATAAGACAAACTATTTATGTAACTTTCTGTAGAATTATTTGAGTGTCAGCTGTAAGAAAGACGAACGTGTTTCGGTATTTTTGCGATTTCGGGAGCTTCCGGACACGAAATGCGATTCGTTTGGAGTTTCAGAAAGCTAACACGAAGGGCTACAACATACTTTAATCCTATAATTTAGTAGAGGCCCAATTGGTACAGTATTGGTTTTAAGTAGATGAGTGACTATACGATATGTATTTGTGTAACCTATGAGCCTATGTAGTATGGGTACTAAATGAATATAGAGTATATAATACATGATATGTTAGATAAATGAAATGATATATATCCTCTTTACATTAATGTATATATATGGTTGAATGCAAGCATGTATGAATGCAATTAATATAATGTATGTAAGCAATGCATAAATACATGAATAAAAGAATGATATACAATGTATGCATGAAAGTATATAATGAATCCTTGATATGAATGCAAGGTATACATGTAATGATAGATATGAATGCATAATATATAAATAATATAATACAATATATGATGATAGCATGTATGGTAATGTAGAATATATGATACAAGCATGTATATGTCCACTGTTTTCTCTTTTCCTTATATTTTCCTTCCCTTCCCTTTCCATTTCAATTTTTTTTTCCTTTTTTTCCTCTTCTATTTTTACATGTTATATATAATGTATATAATGTATAGATGCATGTAAGTATGTAATATGCATGAATGAATGTCATATTTGAATGAATGAATCAATCAAAGGTATAAGTAAAATATAATGCATTGTAATGAGTGTTAACATATATAATGTATAAAAGTATGTATGTAAATATGCATGATGTAACATATGCCTATGTATATAAATATGTATGTAATGTGGATATGCATGTATGTATGAAGGTATGTATTTATATATATTATCTATTTTATATTATGTATTGTTGTGGTTCAAATTGTCTTGTGATTGTGTGAGTGCTAGCCTAGGCTTGGTTAGGCCTAGTGAGACTTGTTAGACTTGTTTGGGCTAGGACTTGACCTAGTTGACCTAATTTGACTAGTGTGGTTAACTAGAGTTGACCAAGTGTTGACTTTAGTCTAGTTTGACCTAGACAGCATGCAGATGCATTGTACATTTTATTTATCATCTCTCGTATACATCTTGACCTGTATTGCTCTAAATAAGACTCTGTGGCTTTAGTTTGGACCTCTATACCTATTAGTTGTTCAGGTTATTAGGCGAGTACATTCTCTGACTGTTTCATACTTGTCTGGATTTACATTCTTGTTCTAGATTACTGTACTTGATGCTGACACGATTGTTATCATGGATTGGTACTATATGGATCTTCTTTTGAGATGTTATCCCCTTGTATTCACTAAATACATATTGTGATATGTGCTTCACTTACATATTGTATTTATTGAATACCCTTATCCTTGTATACTCATTGTGTATATTGTACTCTCATTATCACATGAGTTCCATGGATAGACCATTGTACAACTATTATATAACATTGTACATCTATTGTATAACATTGTACACTATTGTATAAGATAACATAACTGGAGTGGATCCTTGCGTATTGATTGGGGAGGGAGAGTAGAATTGGTTATGTAATCAAATCCTATTGTGCAACATTGTATAACTAATACATATGTCCATTGTGCACTCACGTACAATGGAGTTACTATTGCATTGTCCTAAACCGTTTACATAACCATATTGTACTCTAAATCAAATATTGCTTACGGTTCTTACTTATCATATATAGATATTTTCTATTATCAAATCTCTGCTGTTTTTCATATACATTCTTCTTTCAGCATTTCCTGTATCTTACTCTATTGCATGCTTTATATTTTCTAACTTGATATGAACTACGTGAGATGTTTTGTGCTCGCTCCTGTCCTGACTGGACCTGTTGATAAATTTTACAGATAGCTTGGAGGTTGCCTGCTAGCCTAGAGGAGACACGGTAGAGGTTGTATAGATAGTTATTTTAGTTGTCTTGAGTTGTATTTACTTTATGGATTACTGTATTTGAGATTTGAGATGTTTTCTGGGTTTGTGTATCTTAGACACTTAGACTTCTATCTGCGGTATCTCTTTGTGAATTTCATATTTTATCTATTTTTTATTATGCTATGTCTTAGATGTGATTGAGACTGTATTTGCTATGTCACCTCCATTCGGAGTGTATATACTGTACAGGTACCTTTATATTGTTAGATGTTTGACCTAGGACAGCGTTCTACCGCCGACACTATAACGTAGGTTGGACTGTCACGACCCGCACCCTAGAGTTAGGGTACGAGAAGTGGGTACGTCCAGCCTACGCCGCAGTGTCGGCGGTAGAACGCTGTCCTAGGTCTCATGCATCTAACAATATAAGGCTAAACAGTTTATACTCCCCGAATGGGGGTGACATAGCAGGTACAGACTCAATCACATCTAAGGTAGAGCATGATAAGGACAGATAAAACATGAAATCCAAAAGAGGTACAACAGAGAGAAATCTAAGTGTCTAAGATACACAAATCCAGAAATACATCTCAAATCTCCAAACTCAGATACAGTAATCCATAAAGTAAATACAACTCCAGACAATTAAAATAACTACCTAAACAACCTCTAATGTGTCTCCTCTAGGCTAGCAGGCAATCTCCAAGCTATCTGTAAAATTTATCAACGGGTCCAGTCAGGACAGGAGCGAGTACAGTACATCTCAACAATATCATAACAGGTTAAAAAAATATAAACATGCTAGAGAGTAAGATACAGGATCTGAAGAAATAACATGATGAAAAAGAGAGAGACTGTAAGTAAATAGCTACACTATATAGAGAACTATCAGTGACTAGTGATTCAGAGCACAAGATGGTTATGTAAACGGCACGATGTTGTACACGAGTAATCTACAGAGGTTGTACATGAGTAATCTACTGGATTGATTACATAACCACTTCTACTCCCCCGCCCCAATCAATACACAAGGATCAAGCTAAGTTATGTTATTGCACACGAAAGTCGCACACGAGATCATGTGAATACATGAATATACACGATTTCACACGATCTGTACACGAATGTCACGAATACAAGGAGTACACGATGCTCACGATAAAGTACACGAACACGAATACCCGATGTATCCGCTAAGGGGATAACATCGCACAACAAGATCCATATAGTACTAATCCGTGTTTCCAACGTGTCAGCATCATGTAAAGTAATCTAAAGCAGGAAATATAATCCTAAACAAGATATGAAATGATCAGAGAATGTACTCGCCTGGTGTCTGAATGTCCAAAGTAAATATACTGTCCGAGGAGAGGTGTCTGGCTCCTAATTAGAACAGCACAAGTCACAACATGTCCAGAAGGGTAATATAAAGCACTACAATGCATTCTACATGAATCTAGGTCAAACTAGGCCAAAGTCAACCCTTGGTCAACTCTAGTCAACTGCACTAGTCAAACTAGGTCAAACTAGGTCATGTCCTAACCCAGCAAGTCTTACCAGGCCTTAACAAGACTATCCTAGCAAGCACACATCAATACAAGGCTATACAAGCCAACATACACCCAACTCTATATAGCATGCAATTATTCAATACTCAAATAGGCAAGAATTCACATTGGATATACACTAGGTAATCTATTACTTTAAGCTATATATGTCTACACATATATACACATGCATATATTGGTATTCAACATTAGGTCTATAATCATGGCATTTCAAATGGTTATATAAACTTATATATTACAACGTAATATGGTAACATATATATAATATACATACATAGCTAAGTTAACTATATTCATAAATACTTATTTAAGAGGCTATGTGTGTGTATGTAAACATGGCAAAGGGGTAAGTGAGGGTTAAATGGGCATACATAGTGTATACATATCAAAGAGTGTCAAAGTGTAAGTGAACAAAGTGTCAAGTGTGATAGTGTCAACATAGTGTAAGGGGGTACATAAGGTAATATAGGATTTGTGTTAACATAGAACATTACATCTCATTAACTTGTATATTGCATACATTACATCTATTATTACATTACATTCATGCTTGCATTCATTCATCATTCATTTATTCTCTTGCACTACTATATGCACCATACATTACATACTATGGAACCTACATATTCATTACAAGTCATACTTTTACATGCTTACATTAGATAGGATACTTACACCTGATACATCATTTATTTAACCATTTACTCATGTTTGCATTCTCTATTTAATTACATAATGTATATACATTAACATGGGTTAAAATCAAATAGAACATTATATTACACACAAGGGTGCACAAAATGTATATGTCGAATAGTAACTCCTACTAATAATCAATACTATACCATCTCAACATGAATTAAAATCTAGGATTAAAGTATGTTATAGATATATGTGTTAGCTTTCCGAAACTTCAAACGGATCGCGTTTTCGTTTCCGAAAACTCCCGGAATCGCGAAAACACCGAGAACACGTTTGTCTTTCGTACAACTGACACTCAAATAATTCTCCAGAAAGTTACAGAAAGAATTAGACCTATTAATACATGTTTTTGGAAAGCTAACTTCAATACGCTTCTTTTAAAAAAATGGGAGATTAAACTGAGCTTTGAGCTAGAAGTTATGTCATTTCTAAGTTAGGGCTGAAATTAAAAACGTGGATAAAAATTATGACGGATTTAGGTAGTTTGAGACAAAAGAACACAAGTATATAACATAATATATCAAGAACTCACTCTCTACACTAATATATATATATATATATATATATGAGACACTATAGAACACATCTCCAATACAAAAATATGAGATTAAACATGTAATAATTCATTCATACATAACAACAACACATAGTGTGTCCAAATTTGGGTTTTTCCCACATGGACACAACCACAATAGAAAGGACACTCCTATGACCTCCAAATGGACATGAAATGGACACAAATGGAGATACAACCATGGAGGTCATTCCTATGGGTTCAAAATAGACCTATATGCATGAGGAAATGAAAAGGAGAAGGGATTTATACCTCCCGGTAGATCGAATCGAAGAAAAGCCTTCCCGAATCGACACCGACACGTAGAGATTCTAAAAGGATACGAACGAGCTCCGAATCCTCCCAAACTTGGGTAGCTTCCTCCTTGGCTAGAATGAAGAAGGAAAGAAGAAGATTTGGTGGCGAAATGGAAGGATTTGGTGGAGAAATTGCTAGGAATTGCTCTCTAGAAATTTGGGGAACAACAAGAGAGAGAGTGTGGATGAGAATAATGAAATGAACTTGAGTCTATCCTCTCCCAAAGTGGCTGGCCATATGGGGCTATTTGTCCTATTATGGTAAGGTCCAAAATGCCCCCACTAACCTATTCTATGAGTATTAGGAAAGGGCTAATTGGTTGGGGCTAAATTAGTCATTCTAAAGTCTCTAATCACATTAACCTTATCCATAATAATTAGTCTAACCTCTAACTAAAATATTTCTATCATGTGGACTAAAATTAATATCATGTGGGCCATGCCTAACTAGTGTGTGGGTCCCACTAGAGTCAAACTACCCCCGGGTCCCCGTTACAAGTCAGATTGAGATAAAATTCGAACCCGACTCAAATAATCCCAAAACAATATCATAAATAATAAAATAATATCAAAATAATTCAAAGAGGTCAAATGCAAAAATATCCTTAGGCCAAAAATGACATTAAAATATCATAATCATATGGTTAGGCTCTAGGTCAAACAGTCTCTAGGGTTTCACTAGCAAAACGTCAAAACCACAAGTCATTGATTTAAATAATTTTAAAATGATTTAAAATCACCAAAAAATCATATCATGAATTAAATATCAATATTAAAATAATTATAAACACAAAATTTTAAAATTATCCTCATTTGAAAAATTGGGTGCTACATGGATGTACCCACTTCTCGTGCTCTTACTCTAGGGTGCGGGTCGTGACACGGTTCCTAGCTTCTGAATCTTCAAATTTGGAAGCTTCACATATGCCAGACACCTCCACACTCGAATGACATTCAAGTAGGGTCTGACTTTAAACCAGAGTTCATGAGGAGTGACTTTCGAAGTAGCATACGGCAGTCTGTTCAATATGAACGTAGGTGTAAGCACTGCTTCACCCCAGAAGTAATTTGGAAGATCCACAATCAACAGCATTGAGTTCATCATCTCTGTTAACATTATGTTCTTCCTTTCTATAACACTATTTGATTGAGGGGAGTACGAAGCAGTTGTCTCGTTGATGATTCCATGTTCTCTACAGAACGATACGAATTCATGAGACATATCTCTCCAACTCGATCACTTTTGAGTCTCTTGAGTTGTTGTCTGGTTTGATGCTCAACTTCAACCTTGAAGTCCTTAAACTTCTCAAATGCTTCGTCTTTAGAATTGAGCAGATAAACGAACGCATACATTGAGAAGTCGTCGATGAAGGTAATGAAGTACTTCATCCCGGCCTTTGTGGAGGACTGTTTGAAGTCACAGATATCTGAGTGCACCAACACCAGAAGTTCTGTACTTCAGTGTACCCGTTTAAACGATTTTCTTGTTATCTTCGTCTGCGCACAGACTTTATACTTCTCCAACTCCTTACCCCCATATTTGGAGATAAGCCCTAGACTAGACATCTTGTTTATTCTTTTACAATGAACATGTCCTAGTCTTTTATGCCACAACTCAAGAGAATAACCAGAAGAAGAAACTGCATTCACTATCTCCACAGGAGTTACAAGTTGAAGTTTGAACATCCCTTCGCTGCAAAAAGCCTTTCCGAAGTATGTTCCTTTATAAGACATAATGACTTGACCAGCGTTAATGTCCATCCTCAAGCCTGCGTTGCAGAGCAGATGATGGAACTGAGGATTCCCAGGACCCTAACTTTGGTGTGCGTATTGATCGATAGAAAGTTAAACAGATTTAATACATGTTGTAACTCTTCATAGGCGGAAACAAGGATTCACGAATTATACCTGCGGCGGAAAGAAGACAAGTAATTCCTAGCAATCTCGAGCGGACAACCCCAAGATCTTCTGCACGTATTCCTTCCTCGAGTTAGACGTCGTGTGGGCGACGATCTCTCAACCTTTTCTTCTCCTTGGCAGCCCTCTCCTTCTCTCCTTACGTGAATCACTCATTTAGAGAAAGCTTAAGATTTTTAATCAGTAATTTGGCATCCAGAGAATAGAGGATATATATAGGCTACGGCAGGGACCAGAGGAGAAATTAGGGTTAGGCCTCCTAACGGATCTAGATATTCTGTGATCAGCCCAAACACACAATCCAGGCCCATTAACAATAGCTCGGTCCACTAATGAGCTATTGTTGCACTACCTCCCTAATCTCAAATTATGTTTGTGGGATCCTTTTCTTATATGCTCGTTTGGCTCTCCATGTTAAGATATCGTATGTCCGTCGATCAAATTAAGTTACTGACAACTATATTGATTCGACATCTTTTATCCTTAAGTAGTACCGCTCAACTTTATTTGTCATGTCGGATATAATCCACCTGCAGGATTTACATGACAATTCTTATGAGCTCCTGAAGGGGACATCATCAACCCGATGTATCGGAACATGGATTTCATTTATAATCAACAGCCCGTCATACATACAATATTATTACCCAATTCATAGAGGTTGTTGATCCATAATGACTCTCACTCTTTTATGAGTCAAAGTAATGCACACTGCATATATATGTCTGTTATTATATCCGGATTAAGAGCACAAGCATCCATAATAACAAAGGTGTTTGTTCTCTTATGTAGTCAGTACAAAGAGAACAACCTCAAGTGGTCCTATTCAATACACATAAAGTGTACTAGTGTAAACCTATAGTCAAGATAGATTAATACCAGCTTATACTGCAACCTTTCCAATAGATTGTTCAAGTCTATCTAGGTTGTGAACTATTTATATACTCCATAGGAAACTGACAATATGATCTTCTGTGTGACACCACACACCATATTATCTACAATATAGAATATCAGACATTTGTATTAACACTTGCAACAAATACAATATGCAAACATTTGCCCATATGATTCTTATTCAAAATTTAAGAAAATAAGGTTACTACAGAAGTGATACTTTAGTATATAACCCTAACAATTTCCCACTTATACTTAAAGCTATGCTGCTACATATCTGACTCTCATTCCTTCAACATGACTATCAAAAGCCTTAGCTGGTAAGCTCTTTGTAAAGGGATCAGCTAGGTTGTCTGCTGATGCTATCTTGATCACAGTAACTTTTCTTTCTTTATGAAATCTCGTATCAGGTGGTACTTGCGCTTAATGTGTTTACCTGTCTTATGGGCTCGTGGTTCCTTCGAGTTTGCAACTGCACCACTATTATCACAATAAAGTGTAATATACTTAGGCAAACTAGGTACCACATCCAAGTGCAACAGAAAGTTTCTGAGCCAAACAGCTTCTTTGGCTGTCTCAGAGGCTGCCACATACTCGACTTCTATGGCGGAATCAGTAATACATTTTTGCTTGAAACTCCTCCACACAATGGCTCCATCTCCCAAAGTAAACACATAACCTGAGGTATATTTCCTAGAATCCCTATCTGACTGAAAATCTG
Organism: Iris pallida; assembly: GCA_029216955.1. Classification (NCBI taxonomy): domain Eukaryota; kingdom Viridiplantae; phylum Streptophyta; class Magnoliopsida; order Asparagales; family Iridaceae; genus Iris; species Iris pallida. The sequence continues at coordinate 182,177 of JANAVB010005999.1, forward strand.
AGTCTGTATACCCCAAGGAAACTAAACTATCTGCCTGGTAAACCAGCATATACTCTTTAGTCCTTTTCAGGTACTTTAAAATATGCTTTACGGCACTCCAGTGCTCTTGTCCTGGGTTAGATTGATATCTGCTGACCATGCCTACGACAAAGTAGATGTCTAGTCTCGTACACAGCATTGCATACATTAAGTTTTCTACTGCTGAAGCATAAGAAACTGCCTTCATGTTCTCTATCTCTTTAGGTGTCCTCGGACACTGCTCCTTTGATAGAGCAATTCCATGTCTAAAATTTAAGAAACCTTTCTTAGAATTTTGTATACTAAAATGAGTTAGTACAGTTTCGATATAGGAAGCTTGTGATAAGCCCAATATCCGTTTCTTGCGATCTCATAGAACTTTGATCCCAAGGATGTGACCTACTTCTCCCAAGTCCTTCATATCAAATTATTTGGATAACTATACCCTTACATCAGATAACACCTTCACATTGTTTCCAATGAGCAAGATGTCATCCACATAAAGTACTAGGAACACCACCACGTTTCCGTCACACTTTCTATATACACATGATTCATCCTGACATTGATCAAATCCATAGGATTTTATCACCTGATCAAAATATATGTTCCAAGATCTGGAAGCATGCTTAAGTCCGTAAATGGACTTCTTGAGCTTATAAACAAGATGCTCTTGGCCCTTTTTATTGAACCCGTCTGGTTGCTTCATATAGATGTCTTTCTCAAGACTTCCATTAAGGAAAGCTGTCTTGACATCCATTTGCCAAATCTCATAATCGAGATGAGCTACAATAGATAAAAAATCTGGATAGACTTAAGCATGGGTACTGGAGAAAAGGTTTTCTCATAATCGATACCCTCTCTTTGAGTAAAACCTTTTGCTACAAGCCCAGCTTTAAAGGTTTCAACCTTACCGTCTGATCCTCTTTTTCTCTTATAGACCCACTTGCATCCAATGACTTTTACACCAACGGGTGGATCTACAAGCTCCGAGACCTGATTAGAATCCATAGATTCTATTTCAGATATCATTGCTTTTTGCCAAGACTCTGCATCTTTATCTTAGAGTACTTCATTGTAGGTACAGGGATCATAATCTTGTTCCTCGGGGACGAAGTCTGACGACTCTCCCAAGAACATATATCTATCAGGTTGTATCACAACCCTCCCACTACGATGAGGCACTATCGGTTGTGGTATAACATTTGTTACACGTTGTGCAGTTATTTGTTGTTCATCCTCTTGTACTGCTGGTACTGAAGTACTTGGTGTCTCACCTCTCAGTTCTTCTAGAACAACTCTACTTGTGGGTTTATGGTTCATCACATAGTCTTCCTCTAAGAATCGGGCATTGGTGCTAACAATGACCTGATCCTTAGGACTATAAAATAAACCCCCTTTCGTTCCTCTTGGATAGCCTACAAACAAGCGTACTTCTGTACGAGATTCCAACTTATCTGCTTTTCCATTCAGCATATGTGCTGGACTATCCAAATGCGAACATGTTTCAGACTAGGCTTACGCCCAATCTACTGCTCTGTGGGAGTAAGAGGTACTGACTTAGAAGGAACCAAGTTCAAAATATAAGCTGCAGTCTCTAAGGCATATCCCCAAAACGAATCTGGTAAATCCGAATAACTCATCATTGATCTAATCATCTCCATAAGAGTTATATTTCTTCTTTCGGCTACACCATTCTGCTGGGGCGTTCCAGATGCAGTCAATTGGGATACAATCCTAGCCTCTGAAAAATAATCCCTAAACTCTCTAAAGAGGTACTCATCACCACGATCTGATCGTAATGACTTGATATATTTTCCATGACGTTTCTCCGTTTCAGCCTTGTACTCTTTGAATTTCTCAAAGCACTCAGACTTAAGGTGCGTCAAATAAACGTCAAATAAATGTATCCATACCTTGAATAATCGTCAACAAATGTGACAAAATATTCAAAGCCACCTCTAGCTTGGATAGTCATGGGTCCACACAAATCAGAATGAACCAATTCTAACATATCTTTGGCCCTATACCCCTTTGCCGTAAAAGGCTTTTTGGTCATTTTTCCTTTCAAACTGGATTCATAGACTAGTAGTGCCTCCACTTCCAATGAACTCAAAGGTCCATCTTCAACCAGTCTTTGAATCCTTCTTAGGTTAATATGCCCTAATCGCAGTGCCAAAGATATGTTTGGTTCATACAAGAAGTTTTTTTTTCTCTTATTTAAGTTAGATGACATATTATTCAATTCCATAAATTGTATTGTGGGTGAAATAGGATTAATGATATACAGATTATCAACCAATGCACCAGAACAGATAAAATGTTTATTCTTTCTAATAACAATATTGTCATTAAAATAAATTGAATATCCATCCTTAACTAACATAGAAACAAAAACTAAATTCCTTTTAAGTGAAGGTACATAAAGACAATCTCTCAAGGTCAAAGACTTATTTCTACCAAAATATAAAGTAACATCTCCTAATGCAACGACCGATACTTTTTAGCATCACCCACGAACAAGTATATCTCTCCATCATTGAGCCGTCTGGTTTCCTGAACCCCTGCAATGTATTGCAGACAAGATTAGTATTTCATGTATCTACACACCAGGTGCCGGTAGACAACACCGCTAAACATGTGTAAAACCCCCTAAATTTCTACTAATTTTTTTATATAAATTTTATACTGATTTTTTATTTAATTTTGTATTTGTACGTCGCGTATTTGTATTGTACGTCGCGCACAAAATTTTATTTTTTGTAATTGCTCGACGAGTGCGAATATGTGCGAGCGTACATATTTTTAGAAAAATATTTTCTCTATTTTTATAGTTTCAAAATAATATATATAATAATTATTTTTAGCTATCATACCAAAATTTTCAAGTTTATGATTTTATTTATGAAAAGTCTTTCATTTATACAGTTATAATAATAAATAACATTCTTATAAAATGGTATACTATAAAATATATTTATGTAAATATTATTTGTGCATACATATATATTTCGTAATTATTTATTAGTTTATTTTTAAATAATAATGTAATTTTTGAAATTATTATTATTAGTAGTTTTGGAAAATATATTTTGAAGTTATTGTGGCAATTTAAATCTTAATTTGATTTTATGGATTTATTTAAATAGTTAAATTAATATCTATATTTGAAATTTGATTTGTCTTATTTGATTTTAAACTAAAAGATAGAATGTAATTATATTTAAATTTAGATTTGAAATTTTTGAATGGATTTAATTTAATAATTGAATTATCTAATCGGGTTTTAAATAAATCCTAATCCTTATCAAACTGAAAATTTCTACCTCCTATATAAGGAGAGGTACTCATCCACATTATTATTCCACAATTCCTCCACCACCACAACCAAAAATATGTGCATCGTATTCGTGCCCGTGTTTTCCTTCCCATCCGCTATTCTCTTCTTCTACAGATACATTATTTTTGTCCTATCTGACAAACCTGGACGTCCATCCATGTCGTATCGGACAATCTTCGGCACGATGACACCTCTCAAATGAATCCCTAATTCTAATCCAAAGCCCTATCCGATTCACCCCGATCCCTGGCCGACCCCGTCTACTCCCTGCCACCATCACACCACCACCGCAATCCGTGATCGCCACCACTGCCCGGCCACACACCACTACCAACCCCACACCCAACTCCTCCGTCCGATCCCAGACCAGTCCGACCTCTTTCTGCCACCGTCCCAGCAAGAACCACCACCACCGCCATCTCCACGTCAGACCCCCGACGCCACTACGGCCATCCCCTGCCCGCACCAACCTCCGGCAACCCATCCAACGCCATTGTCCCAAACCCAGCAAACCACCACCGCTATCAGCCCATCAAGACGCCCCACGCCATCGCAGCCTTCCCGGCCACCACCACTGCTATTTCTTCCATTCCGATAACCACCTACACCCTACTACTACCAACGTCTCGCCACCACCATCACCGACCACCTCTGCTAACCTTACTGGCGACCAAGAAACACCACCGCCATAACAAACCCCACCGGCCACCACCAAACAAAAAATTCACAAAACAAAAGAGAACGACCACCACCTTACTTGCCCTCCTCGCCGAGCCGGGTTGCCCAGATCCGACAACCCCAACAGTTTTCGGTGCCGCCTGGCCAGCCGCGATCGCACGAACGCCGGGCCGACCCTCTCCGGAGCTCCGCCCCGCAACTTCCTTCACCGGCGAGTCCGGCGCCACCGTGAGCGCGTACGCGCCGCCCGACTGGACCCGCCTCCGCCCTGCTTCTTCTTTCGCATGCCTTTTTCTTTCGCCCTCCGCCCCTGTACCGCATCTGGACGCAGCCACCGCGCGCAGATCGTGCCTATCCCCGCGCCGACGTCCTCCCTCACCGGATCCAGTCGGAGCCTTTGCCCCTCCGTAATCCGAAGCGAGGCCCGCCCGGCCATCAGCGCCGTCGTGCCCCTTCCTCTGCCCGGCGCCGTGACCAACCGCCTACGACCCCTCCTGCTTCTCTTCCGAGCTCCTCCTTCTCGTTCTCCCATACTTTCTCTCTCTCTCTCTCTCTCCTTTCTGCTTCTGCTTCTTTATTTATCCTATTTTATTATTATTTATTTTTTAACAGCTTACTTCCTTTCTCGTGAAACGAGAAGGAAGAGAGAGTTGTGAATATTATTATTATTATTATTATTATTATTATATTTTTTCTATTTTCTTTTTTTGTATTTAATTCGTATTATAAAAATATTCTGCTGATGGCATTATAGTACTAAATATTTTTTCAATGGTATTATTGATAGTATATATATTTTTCACGTCCTAGAACCAGAATACTGGAAAGTAGGGGCGAAACAAAGCCAGCTACGTATATCAAGGTACGCCAGTACCCCAATGTACGATCAAAGCTGTCTAGAAGACAAGTGGGAAGACTCTAGCATGCCACTAACGACTCATTTGGTCGAACAAATCCTATCTCAATCCAACAACAACAAGTATCAAGAGTATATCAAATATGAAAGTAAAGAGGCGTCCCAAAATACTATATCATACATGATCATGAAGCTAGTGAATACAAAATGCTACACTAGCAAAGTACCAATATACATGATCACTATATCAGTCTAGATCTAATATAATACATCATATTGATCGAAGTCTGAGAAAGTCTCAAAATAATAGGGCTAACACATGCCCTAACTAACACCACCAAAATAAAATGAAACACGAGCGGTACAAAAAGGGAACCCACTCGCGAGGAGGAACAACCGCAGATCTAAGCAGGCGGCGGGTCATCCAGAGAAAGGTAGGGAGAATCCTCGGGCTCCAGCGGTAAATCTGGCCAAACAAAACCAGTGGGGTCAGGTCCCAAATAGCAAGTACCACAAGGAAGCTCGAGATGTACGACAAAATCCAACAACAACACAATAGCATAATGACAGAAGTAAATAAATGCGGATCGAGACTAGTGCGGTACCAATGCACGTATCTCAAAAATATAAATAACTGGAAATACTGAACAATATAGCTATGGAATAGAATAATCTGATGAGCAACAAGGGGTTTAGGAACTACTAGGAATCGGAGCTACAACCCTTAAACCAAACAAGGACCGGATTTACAGATCTTTTCCCTAGCAGAACTTAGCCTCTGGCCACTCACCGACACAAGAGCATATAAGGTAACACACAATCAAAAGTGCACGGCCAATCATTGCCTACGGCTTTCTATCATTAACTAGCTAGGGTTATCACAATCCTAATTACTAATATGCAAGTTGAGAATTTTTGCAACTACCTGACTGCAGATACCCGGATGTCCAGGGGTACGAGTTGTACATCTATTGCCCAACAAGACTGCTGGCAGATGAAACGTGTCTAGACTTGTAACATGAACAACCATATCATATACTAGTAAAATAAAACATATAACTGACTGTGCCGCAACCCGGCACGACATGTGACTCGATCGTATATCAATACGTGCAAACTTGGTAGGTCATGGAGCCCTTGCCTAGCAGGGTTGAGCCATGCCTCATGGGGCCCTTGGAGCTCGGGGTTGGTAGTGCGAATTTCCTCCTACAATGATCTACTTGAATTTACTAGTCATTTACCTTATCATATTCATGTCAAGTTCTCAAGTCGTGGACAATCAAGAATTTCCTAAGATGACGTGTGTTATGTACGAGTAATTCGTAAGTTATCACTTACGAACATCCCCGTACCAACAACACGTGATACACGGAACAATACTCACACTCGATTGTCCAGTGCCAAGATGCAATAGATTATCATTCAACAAGCTATATCCACGGTGTCAAAAAGAACATGTACTCATATCTCGGGTCTAGAAATCAATAAGAAAATTAAGTCATGAGTGCGCTTCTACGAGCCACTAAATCGAGCTAGGCATATACAGTAATCTGGAGTACACCATGACAGGTCACTAACTATAATCTGTACATAGAACAAAACATGAACATAAGCATGTACCATGTATATAGAGTGTACAATCATTCTTTAACTATCCAAGGTCATCTAATCATGTTAAGAGTTCATTACAATCGAGAAAATATAAAAAACGGACAAAAATGGGCAAAAACGGACAAAAACAGGCAAAAACAGACAAAAATAGCCTAACCGGATTATCTGGCGGATTATTGGGGATTTCCGGCAGATTTTTCGAAGTGTCATAGCAAGTTTAGTGGTGCTAGATCGGATTTTCCGACGGATTTCCGCGGATTTCTGACGGATTTTCCGAACCGTCACAGAAAGTTGATTTTTGAACTCAAAACTTGTTTCGGCCATAAAAACTTTGTTTTAAATCGAAATTCGGACTTTCAAAAGTCAAAATTGAATAGAATTGAATTTTTAACAACATGGAAGTATTAGTTTTCACAAATTAAAACATTTAATAGATCAAAACTTCAAAATACTCGAAAATTATATCTAGAAACTCAGATCTACGCAATATTGTCGATCAAAACCAAAAGTGCTATATACTAAAGATGTTAACAATTTAGAGGAGCATATTATAGAACAATAAAACTTTAATTTTTTATGGAAAACAAAATTTTAGCATGGTCATGTCACTTTTGAGCAAGATGTACTTGCCTAGGTTTTAGCAACCGAGCCTAATCTTCTACTCCACCACCAAGAGGGGCACGAAACCACACTTTAGGCCTCAAGGCCAAGCCTTCCTAAGCTTGAGGAAGAGAAAAGAGAGTGAAGAGGAAATGGTGAAGGAAAGAAGAGAGAGGAGAGAGAAACTCATAGGATATATATAGAGAGGGTGAATTAATCATGACCGTTGGATTGTGATTCATGTCAAAATCTAGATCAATCCTAGCCATTGAAAGAAAATCAATTGTCCATTGGATAATAGAATGCATCTACACTATTCTTGAAAATATCTAAACACTATTCATCAAAATATCCAAAACACTATTCATAAAATATCGGAAACACTATTTACAAAAATTTCTGAAATCAAAAATATCTAAAATGTGGAAAATCTATCCAAGCGGTATGCCGTCGGTATACTCCGGTACACCGTCGGTATGCCGGCCAAGGAGAAAATCTATAATTTGGGAAAATTTTAAAGCATTCCGAAAATCAAGAAAATACGAAATACAATACAAAATATGTATCCGTATATAAATACTGATACTGTGAGACGAGTCTCACAACTCTCCACAACTAAAAAAACATTCCGTCCTCGAAATTTCCTAAAGCCAGTCGAACAAAAATACACATGGTAAAAGAATGTAAAATCATAACACATCGAAAGAAAACATCCCGTGTACAAGTGATATTTGAGATACAGAATTTAAATAAATACGAAAAATAATAAATACATACATATATAATACAAGAAAATGAGGCATATGGAATAATATACCCCTGAGTCAGTTGAGTAGGGATTCGTCCTCGCTTGCCTACGCCGACTCACAAAGTGGACAAGGGTCAAGTTTCGAAGTAAGTCGGTACCAACGACTCAGTCGAAGATATGACTCTAATCCAGGACGCACCTACGTAGTCGAGATACATGATAGATATCATGTATCACAAGATACGGAGGAAGATGAGTGGTACGAAAAACTCGCGTTCACTCGTCGAATATGTCAAGTCGACCAACGCATTCCGGGTATGAATGGAATACAAGGCCGTTAACGGAACCCAAGAGTAAGATAAACTGAAGGAATGCTCAAAATCACACCTACAATCTGACCGCCCTCGGCCAATAGCTCCTGCAAGCTCATGTTGAAAGCCTGCCCACGCATCACGGGTACTCGTGTAGTCTGCTGCTGGCTTGGTCCTGCCCGTAGGGCTTGGGCATACTGTGCTGGACGCTGGTGCTGAAACTGCTGGGACTGCATCAAAAACGGGCGCTGAATATGGGATCGAGCTGATTCTGCTGGTGCCCTCTCGATCGCCAATAGCACTGGGACAACTAATGAACCCTCTGGACGCAATAGTGGACAAGACCCAATCATATGGTCAGACGCACCACACCTGAGACACTGATGATTGGCCCTCCTGCACTGGGCTCTGGTGTGCCCTGGCTTTCCACAATAATCACATCCTGGCTGACCTGACTGCCTGGACTGCTATACTGATGCCACTGTCGGGGCTGATGATACTGTCTGACGGGGAGGTCGATGATCTGGAGTTCTGACTGCTGGAGCTGGAGCTGAGGACTGAATGGTAATGCCCCTCATAGTCGAGTGTGACCTCTTCTGACCTCCGGTCCTATCGGCTATCCTCTGACTGGTCATCTCCAAGGATTTAGCTGCTCTTAGTACTGTATCATAGGTGTCATAAAAATGGCCTACCATGAGCTGCTGAAGCTCCAAGTGCAAGCCCTGCTCAAACCTCTGAGCTCTATCACCATCAGAATCCACCATGTACGGTACAAATCGACTAAGCCTACAGAACTCTGCCGCATACTGATCCACAGTCCTCGTCTGCTGACGAAGGTTGATGAACTGTAGCTGGAGCTGAAACTTGGCTGAGGTGTGGAGGAACTTCTCCTGGAAGTGCTTCCAAATGTCTTCCAACTAATAGGCCTAGGAAGACCCATCTCCTGTGCTACCCACCAGTCGCGGGCAATGTCGGATAATTGTAGCTTCACCACTGCTACCCTATCCTCTGCTGGAGTCCTCGCTGCCTCCAAAATGGCCCGGTGTCCTGAAGCCAAGAATCGGCTGATACTGCATCTTCGGTGCCGAAGAACTGAGCTGGACGCAGGCGACTAAAGTCGGATACTGAGTTGTGACCACGACGTCCACTCGCCTCCAAAGCTACTGTAACGCCCTGGCAGAGGGTGTTGTTGGTATGGTCTTTGCCCTGCTGCAACTGCTGGTACAACTAAACCACCTGCTGCTGAATCTGAAGCTGATTCTGATGTTGCTGTTGTTGTGCCTCCATCATGCCCCGTATCATCTCGAGTAGGGCACGCTGGTCTACCTGGGCTGGCTGTACTGAAGGGACTGATGGAGCTGACTGAACAGGAACAGACTGAGCTGCCGACGGATGCTGAGATGGTTCGGGATTCTGATTCTGCAGAGGAGGGGTCTGATCATGACCTTCCATCTGAGCTGCCTGAGACGGCAGAGCTACTGAACCCTCGAAAGAAGAAGCAGGTGGTGTATCCCTGAAAGATAAGGACACGAGGTATCAATAATGGATAGGAATAGAACAAGGATATGTCAATCATGTTTACAGTTCAAGGAAAACGAGAATGTGATAAGCAAAGGGAGATCAAATGAAGACAATTGTAGGATTGAGATTCTAACAAGATGAATCTCCCACAAGTCTGAAGACAGACCTGCATGGGCCACCAAAAAACCCTGTCACGCCCCAGAACCAGAATACTGGAAAGTAGGGGCAAAACAAAGCCAGCTACATATATCAAGGTACGCCAGTACCCCAATGTACGATCAAAGCTGTCTAGAAGACAAGTGGAAAGACTCTAGCATGCCACTAACGACTCCTATGGTCGAACAAATCCTATCTCAATCCAACAAGAACAAGTATCAAGAGTATATCAAATATGAAAGTAAAGAGGCGTCCCAAAATACTATATCATACATGATCATGAAGCTAGTGAATACAAAATGCTACACTAGCAAAGTACCAATATACATGATCACTATATCAGTCTAGATCTAATATAATACATCATGTTGATCGAAGTTTGAGAAAGTCTCAAAATAATAGGGCTAACACATGCCCTAACTAACACCACCAAAAAAAATAAAACACGAGCGGTACAAAAAGGGAACCCACTCGCGAGGGGAACAACCGCAGATCTAAGCAGGCGGCGGGTCATCCAGAGAAAGGTAGGGAGAATCCTCGGGCTCCAGCGGTAAATCTGGCCAAACAAAACCAGTGGGGTCAGGTCCCAAATAGCAAGTACCACAAGGAAGCTCGAGGTGTACGACAAAATCCAACAACAACACAATAGCATAATGACAGAAGTAAATAAATACGGATCGAGACTAGTACGGTACCAATGCACGTATCTTAAAACTATAAATGACTGAAAATACTGAACAATATAGCTATGGAACAGAATAATCCGATGAGCAACAAGGGGTTTAGGAACTACTAGGAATCGGAGCTACAACCCTTAAACCAAACAAGGACCGGGGTTACAGATCTTTTCCCTAGCAGAACTTAGCCTCTGGCCACTCACCTACACAAGAGCATATAAGGTAACACACAATCAAAAGTGCACGGCCAATCATTGCCTATGGCTTTCTATCATTAACTAGAAAGGGTTATCACAATCCTAATTACTAATATGCAAGTTGAGGATTTTCGCAACTACCGGACTGCAGATACCCGGATGTCCAGGGGTACGAGTTGTACATCTATTGTCCAACAAGACTGTTGGCAGATGAAACGTGTCTAGACTTGTAACATGAACAACCATATCATATACTAGTAAAATAACACATATAACTGACTGTGCCGCAACCCGGCACGACATGTGACTCGATCGTATATCAATACGCGCAAACTTGGTAGGTCATGGAGCCCTTGCCTAGCAGGGTTGAGCCATGCCTCATGGGGCCCTTGGAGCTCGGGGTTGGTAATGCGAATTTCCTCCTACAATGATCTACTTGAATTTACTAGTCATTTACCTTATCATATTCATGTCAAGTTCTCAAGTCGTGGACACTCAAGAATTTTCTAAGATGACGTGTGTTATGTACGAGTAATTCGTAAGTTATCACTTACAAACATCCCCGTACCAACATCACGTGATACACGGAACAATATTCACACTCGATTGTCCAGTGCCAAGATGCAATAGATTATCATTCAACAAGCTATATCCACGGTGTCAAAAAGAACATGTACTCATATCTCGGGTTTAGAAATCAATAAGAAAATCAAGTCATGAGTGCGCTTTTACGAGCCACTAAATCGAGCTAGGCATATACAGTAATCTGGAGTGCACCATGACAGGCCACTAACTATAATCTATACATAGAACAATACATGAACATAAGCATGTACCGTGTATATAGAGTGTACAATCATTCTTTAACTATCCAAGATCATCTAATCATGTTAAGAGTTCATTACAATCGAGAAAATATAAAAAACGGACAAAAATGGGAAAAAAACGGACAAAAATAGGCAAAAACAGACAAATATAGCCTAACCGGATTATCCGGCAGATTATTGCGGATTTTCGGCGGATTTTCCGAAGTGTCACAACAAGTTTAGTGGTGCAAGTTCAGTTTTTTCGACGGATTTCCGCGGATTTCCGACGGATTTTCCGAACCGTCACAGAAAGTTGATTTTTGAACTCAAAACTTGTTTCGGCCATAAAAATTTCGTTTTAAATCGAAATTCGGACTTTCAAAAGTCAAAATTGAATAGAATTGAATTTTCAACAACATGAAAGTATTAGTTTTTACAAATTAAAACATTTGATAGATCAAAACTTCAAAATACTCAAAAATTATATCTAGAAAGTCAGATCTACGCAATATTGTCGATCAAAACCAAAAGTGCTATATACTAAAGATGTTAACAATTTAGAGGAGCATATTATAGAACAATAAAACTTTAATTTTTTATGGAAAACAAAATTTTAGCATGGTCATGTCACTTTTGAGCAAGATGTACTTGCCTAGGTTTTAGCAACCGAGCCTAATCTTCTACTCCACCACCAAGAGGGGCGCGAAATAACACTCTAGGCCAAGCCTTCCTAAGCTTGAGGAAGAGGGAAGAGAGTGAAGAGAAAATGGTGAAGAAAAGAAAAGAGAGAGAAGAGAGAAACTCATAGGATGTATATAGAGAGGGTGAATTAATCATGACCGTTGGATCGTGATCCATGTCAAAATCTAGATCAATCCTAGCCATTGAAAGAAAACCAATTGTCCATTGGATAATAGAATACATCTACACTATTCACAAAAATATCTAAACACTATTCATCAAAATATCCAAAATACTATTCATGAAAATATCGGAAACACTATTCACGAAAATATCTGAAATCGAAAATATCTAAAATATGGAAAATTTATCTAAGCGGTATGCCGTCGGTATACTCCGGTACACCGTCGGTATGCCGGCCAAGGAGAAAATCTATAATTTGGGAAAATTTTAAAGCATTCCGAAAATCAAGAAAATACGAAATACAATACAAAATACGTATCCGTATATAAATACCGATACTGTGAGACGAGTCTCATAATATTTATATATTTTGTTATGTTAAGATAAGTAATTAGTATTACTATGCCCAAAGATTATTATATGCAGTAGTTATTATTATCTTTCAAATATAAATATACATATTAAATAATTTCCTAAAAAAAGTTATTTTGCAACGAAAAGATCATATCGAGGCTTGTCCCTATATATATTTTCAAAAGTTTAGTCCTAAGCCTTAGATAATTTTTCAATATCTAAATACATATATATTTCTAACATTATTTTTCAACTATTAAAAATATAGTTTTCTACCAATTCTATTTTTTGAAGAACTTAGAGTTTTTAGCCAAAAATGATTTCTTCTTGACTTTTAGTATTTTTTTTCAATAATTACTTAGACTCAAACTAGTTTTCGAATATTATAAATAGTTTTTCTAAATTTGTATATATATTATTTACTTCGACTATCCTTCCGTCCATGACTAATTCTGTTATTACTATTCCTTCGCCAATTCCGTACCACCTTATGTCGACCCTAACTAATTTGACCCTTTGGACCCAATGGAACTGTCCGTGCCACCATCAGAGGTCACCTTGTGTAGTTATTACCCGAAGTCACAGTTCGTGCCACATTGATCATTGCAGCACACCAGGCATACTACCAGGCAAGACACCTTACCATTTGCTGTTTATTTATTTAGCTCATATTTTATGCATTATTTATTATTTTCTTTATACAAAATAAACTATGATACATGGCATAACCTGTTAGAACTTACTGTTTAGTTATATTTCCTGGTATGTATTATTCTCTTACACATAAAACCTAGATTTAAGGGACCATTTTGTGTGTTGCATTCATTGGCCTTGACACGTCGTACCACGAAGTTGTGTGTCGCATGTAGAACACAGACGTACATGATTGGCTGGCCACCAGTACATACAAGTCGTGTGATAAGGTTAATCGCTAATAGAATTGCATGCTAGTTTGACTTAGCGGTTATAGAGGTCCTCTGTTGTGGATACAACATAGTAGGCATTGAACGGGAAGGACAATTCCTTAGCGTATGGACTTCGATGCACTTTTCCTTGTGACCCGGACGCTCCGCTGGAGATACGGAGTTAATGACCCATGATTACTGATGGCCACTAGCATTCTGTGGAACGTTATGCTCTTATTGATTGGGCCTCTGGTGCCCCAAGGGAGGACTATGTCGATCCTATTTAGTCAGGGCCCATGCGTAGGAAGGATTGTTCTTAACTACATTTCACTTAGAATGGTTAGACACCTTTATCTGTTAGGTATGAGTACTTTTGGTTTGGGTACTTGTATCTGACCGTGGCTTGGAACAATAACTTATCGCAGATTAGTTCGTCACATCTTGCCCTTGTTTGGTTATAGGTGTGACTTACTACTTCGATGAGAAGGTATTGAACCTTGTTGGAGTCCGGATACCCTATTGGATTCATAGCATGGAAAGATATGTCATCATAAATTAGTTTACCATCACCTGTCCTTTTTTGGTTGGAGGGATGGTACGCTAGTTCAATAGGTGTGTATTGGACCATGTTATAATTCAATTGACTTATTTATTTGAGCAATTTATATTCAGTTATATTGGCATGATATTATGTGTCTTGTTACGTCCCTCTGAGGACCTGATTATCTCGCTTGGTGTGTGCTCTTGTCTTTCGCAGGTGTTCTAGCCGTGGCCATGATCGTCACTATTTCTTCGAGGATGATTGCACTTTGATCGTCTTCGCTTCCCTCGCCAAACTTAATTCATTTTCGATGTATTTTTTTTCTACTTGTTGGTAGTTGATTTGTCTCCGCCCAACATATTGTATCAAGACAATTCATTATCATTATATGATATCTTTTATTTATTTATTTTATGTGGATGAGATTAGTCATGGTTCTATTACGTTTTACAACTTACGTATATTTATTATATGGCTGGCATGTCTACGTTCCTAGTCCTACGTATTTTGGGACTGGGACGTTACAACATGTTTCAACTACTAGTAAATGAGATATACCTTCTTTACTCCCTTATTTGAGAAGTGGACAATTAGTCTTCCAATATCCTGATCCTTTGCACTTGAAATATTTGCCTTTCAACTTTTTCACCGCACCTTAATGTCCCATGCCCTTCTTTGCCGAGTTTGCCTGTTTCTGAATGTTATTCTTCTTCTTACCGCCTTTTGGCTTAGAAGTAGAAGCCTTTTCAGAAACAAAAATATGATCACTCTGTCTAAAGAGAGATTCAGCATCCTGTAGCTCTTTTGCAAGTTCTGCCAAACTATACAACCTTTTGTTCATGTTGTAATTAAGGCATAAATTGTCAAAACTTTTAGGCAGAGTCCCGAGAATGATATCGGACTGGGATTCCCCATCGATTTTAGCTCCAAGGATCTCCATCTCATTCAGATGACCCATCATCTTGAGAATATGATCCCTTACTGGTGTACCCTCGGCAATTTTTGTATTCATCAAATATTTCATCGCAAATTGCCTAGCTGCTCTACTCTGATGTCCGAAGAGTTCCTTGAGGTTATACATCATGTCATAAGCTGTGGCCATCGCCTGATGCTGATGTTGTAGTACATTTGACATAGATGCCAGAATGTAACACCGCGCCATCTCATCTGTCTTTTTTCACTTCTTATAAGCCTCTTTGATCTCTTTATCAGAGTTAGCATCAGGCTTAGGTGGGCATTCCTCATCAAGTACATATTTGTACTCCTCAGCAGTCAGAACAATGTCCAAATTACGTTTCCAGTCAATATAATTTGGTCCAGTTAGTTTGTTTTCTTTATGAATCACCATAAATGGACTGAAAGAACCCATTTTTGAAATCCTGAGAATCACATAAATAAAATTATGTAGGGCAAAAAAACTTTTTGAATTAATTAAATATTGATTCCCTCAAAACAATAATAAGAAATTCACCAACACCTTGAACACCATGAATTTAGCATGCTACGATGGTGTGGATGTATACAAATTCAACTTTGTTCAAGTAAGTTTTTCATATTAATTTTAATATCATGTCAACATAACTTTATGACAAATAAAATTAACATGTTGGTCTTGCTCTGGTCATACAAATAATAGCAGTGACTCCGATGGGGAGGATACCATTATTTGTATCTAAGTGTATACCATTACTTAATACTAAGTCCATTACCTTGTATTGAGTTCCTTCAGATGGAGAAGTGAACAAATACTAGGTAACTTTCTATAATTATCCCTAAGAAAGTTTGTACTGGTGATCCATAATTATACTCATCCGATATGGAGGAAGGCACTAAAGCCAACGCGCAAGTATAATTACATCATTTACAAACCAGTAATGGAGACCATAGAATTTATACTAAATAAATATCCTCTCCCACTTAGTTAATTAACAATGAGGATTTTTTCTACTAGTTGATATTATGTCCATGTTGTCCATTATTAATGTAGGATTAGTTTTTCAAAAAAAAACATCCACATAATAATAAACATGCATAATCAGAAAAAGTAAAATGACAACAAATAAGGGAAAAATATCCAACTATTATGATCATCTTTCTTGCACCGTCTTCAACTATCCGAATCCAAAATTTGGCGCTGCGCAGATCTATTCGGGGTTCGATTCCTTCATCTAAGATTATCGAAAATCAGCATCTCGTCCGGCATCAGAAACTTAGTTTTTTTTTTTTTTAGGTTTTGGCTGTCGATTCCTTCATCGAAAATCATCTGTCTGCCTCTGGACTACTTCAAACCAGCATCTCGTCCGTCGTCAGAAACAACCACCACCGCCATTACGATTGATCAAAAATAATTAAAATTACATCAATCCTATGCCTCCCGAAAGAGTTCACACATAATCTAGATTAAAAAATTCAAATAATAAGCACGATCAACCCTCGTGATTTTAATTATATCCACAGCAATAAAACATCCACGACATGTTCGTGATTTAAACAACACAATAAAAAATAAGCATTGGACCATAATAGTTGGATCTAAGATGCCTGCAAAATCGAGTTAGAACAGATCTACATGTACCGACTATTACACAACGCAGATTTTATTGGACAATATGACCGTATCAATCAATACGCAGATCCAACCTGGCTCTGATACCAATTGATGGAACGGAGTATGTTAAACTTGCACACTAGAAATCATAAGTTCGATTCTTGGTTGTAACATTTTTTAAAATTTACTTTTATTTCAATTTCTTTATGGTCTCCATTTTAAAAGTTTGCCTGGGGCTCCCATAAACTCAGGACCGGCCCTGCAACTCAACCCCTTGCCTCAAACTGTTGAAAACAATGAATGTAAGCCCCTTGTGAAGTTTCCAACAGTCACCAAATCTCAATCTGTCGTTTCCTTGAGCAAGAAACAAACCTAACCTACAATCGACATGGCCTTGGCCCTAAATGATTGTTAGTTACATTAATGTATATGCATCGTCGCTCAACCAACCAATCGATATTGATTAAAAAAAAAACCAATCGATATGGCCTTCCATGCATGTGCTGCTGCCACTTGACAATTAATTTGATAGACCACTTAACAAACCTTAGCATACATTCTCTGTCTCGGAGTTGACGTTAATATCCCAGGAATCGAAAGTCGGGGAAAGTACAATTTAACTTTTGTCGGCAGAAAAGTTTTATGAAACTTTAGAGCTTACAGCTAAGAAAATAAACATCACAACAACTACTTCAAGCCTGTAGTAACCACTTCAAGTCAACTCATGCATAACACCAGTGAGATAACTAAAACTGCAATTTCATGCGTTAATTAATTTTTTTTTTCAACGTCATCATCCTATTTGTTCAACACATTCATTGAGCAAATTAAGGCTGTGGCCTTAAACCTAACTGATAGGAATTGTAATTTCTCATGCTCATGGACAGAGGAAAGAATTGATCTCATTTCCCTTCATTTCTGGGAACCAAAGGAGGACTTAGTATTGATGGCTACCTACGGCTAATTAAGGTGTTAACCGAGTAAACTGTTTTCTCTTTTGATATGATCACATAGCAAACACACACTAGTAACTTCTCCGTTCTTCCTTTTCTCGGAATCAATGGTCTCTGAAGTCATCCTTGTTCGCCCACAAGAACAGCAATATGCTAGAAAACCTTAGGATCATTTGAATCAGGCTATACCAGTTGGGAATGCCGCCACTGGACTCGTAAACTAGCCAGTAACTGTTGCTGTTCAAGAAATAGCAAATAGCAAATTTTGTGCAAATTCTGATTGAGTTGGAGCTCGAAATGTCCACGCTAGGATGGGAGGACCTCACATTGAAACATCTCACATGCGCCTCAACTGTCCTCATCCACAATGGAGCAGTGTGACACTAGCTATCAGATTTAAACAACCTGAGAGAGGAAAGGAGACCATGTTCCTCTTAACAGGAAAGACAATGACTTGTACCCAAGCATTTTTGTCCAAATTCTCAGCTTCCACGCTTGAGATCTTGCACCTAGACTAGGCTTCTTTCTCCCAGATCCTCGCTGACACCACTAGATATCTAAGAGACTCGATACTCTCGAACATCCTCATTAATTTGATCCCTTATCAAGTCATGCTCAACGGTTTGGACTTTAATGTTATAATTGAACATCTCATCATCATATTATCGTATCTTAAGATGCTTGACTCACTCCCTAGAGTAACCTTACAAGTTCTAGTAAAGCCTTAAATCTAAATTGTAAGTTCAGTGTCAAAGTGTCAAGGTGTGTATTGGAATGGGCGGTCCAAAACCCGGTACGGTTTCGGCGGCCCGATCAAACTCGGACTGGGTCATATCGGTCAACGTGTTGTTCCGGTCTACCGTCTAGGTTTACTATCCAGGCCTGCAGACCTGGACAGATCCGACTCGGCTCCCCCAACCAGTCCGAGACGCGGGGCCTACCTCCCAAAAGTTGGTAGCCCGGGTGGTGACCCGGTCAAGCCCGATCCCAGATCCTGTCGACCTGATTATCCACCAGTCGCACCACATGGTTAAATTATTATTTGGGGTGGGGGTGTTTTACGGTTTTACCCCCTATTAACTGATAATAAATGTTGGACGGTTATTTTGGTAACCCCTAACAAGTGTTTTGTGGGGATATTTTTACCAATTTTTTTTCTGTTTTTCTAGTAGTCTATGAACGTTAATAAGGAATATTTTGTTAATTTTGTTGAAATGATTAAAATAACTTTATAACAACTATATTCAAAGGATATTGATGGTCATTTGGTACCCAATGTTTTTTATAAATATAGCTCATATCCAAATTTATAGTGTAGTTATTGCACGTTGGCTTAGTTTATCTAAATTTATAAAAAAAATTACAGTGTTCTTCCCGACCTAATACCCACCTTCAGTGTAATAATTACATTTTGGCTTTCATCGGTGATGAACCTGTAGGGATGATAATTGATCGGTTTATTCGGTTTCAACCGAAACAAAATAGTCAAAACCGAATAAACCGAAATTCTAGAAATCGAAACCGAGTCAAAATTAGCCAAAAATATCGAACTGAACCGAATAATTGATTCGGTTTATTCGTTTTGTTCGGTTTAACTATTTCTATTGTTTAATAGTTCGTGCCCAAGGTTGGAATCGTAGTTAAAATTATATTAGAATTTGTAATTTATATAGACACTTATTGTATTTCAAAGTTGTGTATAAAGTTGGATTACTTGTTAAAATATCAAAATTGGACTTCAAAGCACATACATAGAATTGTTATTTTTTTTTTAAGTATACACGTGTTTAATCACAAAATATGCATAGCGTAATTATATTAGTCTTATTAATTTGATTTTCAATTTTGGATCGAAAACGAAATCCAAAATCAAAACAGAATAATTTTTTTAGCATTTTTAAAATCAAAACTGAACTAAATAAACTGAACAGAGTATCTTATTCAAGTTGATTTGATTCGATTTCGGTGCAAAATCGGATAATGCTCATCCATCTGTCAACTATGATGAACTGTGAAGCACAAGTGTCCTTCATTTGTCTTTTCTCACACCTACCTCCAATTCAAGGTGTTACCTGGGTGGGGAAATCAAATCAAATCAACTTGAGTAAGATGTCGAATTAATAGTTGAAAGGGAGTGCCAATTAGTGAGATGGTTGATTGTCCTATCACTATAGCTAAAAGGGAGCTTAGGGCTCGACTCCTAGTGATGCCATTGCCAGGATTTGACATAGTCTTCGGCATCGACTGGTTGAGCGAGTAGTTTGATGTAATAGACTGTCATGAGGGGAAGGTTACTTTCAGTCCGCCTGGAGTTCCATCGTTCGAGGTTAGAAGACGGATTGCAGAGAGGCTAGAGGGGGTCTACTTCGGAGCAGTTGCAGAAGACAAAGAGTTGCCACATCCGCTGATTGCAGAGTTTCTCGAAGTCTTTCCCGAAGATTTGCCAAGATTGTCGCCAGATCGAGATATGGAGTTCACCATCGACTTAGTGCCCGGATCAGCGCCGAAGTCTCAGCATTGCTACAAGATCAACCCGAAGGAAGCTGCAGAGTTGAAGGCCCAGATAGATGAGCTTGAAGGCAAGGGTTTTATTTGGACCAGTGCTTCACCCTGGGGAGCACCTGTACTCTTCGTGCCGAAGAAGGATGGGACTGTTAGAATGTGCATCGATTACCGTACATTTAATAACATCACCATCAAGAATAAGTACCCATTGTCGCGGATAGATGAGTTGTTTGATCAGCTGAGTAGGGCGAAAGTCTTCTCGAAGATTGATCTTCGGTCGGGGTATCATCATATGAAGGTTCGGGAGAAGGATATTCCGAAGACACCCTTCAATACCCTCTACGGCCAGTATGAATTCTTGGTGATGCCGTTCAGACTCACCAACGCTCCAGCGGTATTTATGAACCTTATGAATAAGATCTTCCACAAGTATTTGGACAAGTTTGTCGTAGTCTTCATCGACGACATCTTGATCTATTTGAAGACTGAGGAAGAACATGTGGAGCATGTGCGGATTGTCTTAGAGATTCTGCGGAAGGAGAAGTTGTATGGAAAGCTCTCCAAGTGCGAGTTCTTTCTGGACAGAGGGGAGTTTTTAGGTCATGTGGTGACTGGAGATGGGATTACGGTGGATCCCAAGAAGATTGAGGCTATGAAAGCATGGGCACCTCCCAAGTCAGTAGCTGAGGTTCGTAGTTTCCTAGGACTAGCAGGTTACTACAGGAAGTTTGTGAAAGATTTTGCTAAAATAGCGGAGCCAATGACCAAGCTTACGCGGAAGGACAAAGAGTTCATTTGGAGCGACGCTTGCCAGTCCGCATTTGAAGAACTAAAGGAGAAACTCACTACAGCACCAGTGTTAACTTTGTCGTCAGGATCTGAAGGGTTCGTCATCTACAGCGATGCAACGGGAAAGGGCTTGGGATGTCTGCTTGAGAAGAACAAGAAGGTTATTGCTTATGCTTATAGACAGTTGAGACCCCATGAGAAGAATTACCCTACTCATGACTTAGAACTTGCAGCAGTCATTTTTGCCTTGAAATTATGGAAGCATTATCTATATGTGGAGAGAGTGAAAATCTTTACGAACCATAAAAGCATAAAGTATGTTTTCACTCAGAAGGAATTGAACATGAGACAGAGAAGATGGCTGGAGCTTATGAAGGACTTCGACATCAATCTGCAATACCATCCTGGAAAGGGGAATGTGGTAGTAGATACTCTTAGCCGATATCCGGTAGCCATGTTTCTTACTATGGATTGGCATATTCTTGAGGATCATGAGAGTCTGGGGATCGAGGTCATTCTTCTGGGAGTTCGGGGACAGCTGATGCACATGCGGATACAGTCAGGATTGATGGAGAAGATCAATGAGGCTCAGTTCTTAGATGAGGGACTCCGATGTCTCAAGGCTCAGGCAGAGGCAAGATTGCTAGAGGACTTCGTCATTGTAGATGATGGATCTCTGAGGCACGGAAACCAGTTGTGTGTGCCGAAAGGTAGACTGCGGAAGGAGATTATGCAGGAGGCCCACCAGTCGCAGTATTCTATTCATCTTGGGGCTACCAAAATGTATAAGGATCTGCGGGAGTATGTTTGGCGGTATGGGATGAAGCGGAAAGTTCACTACAAGAAATCCGAGTTTTCGTGACAAGTAATCTGTGACAAGTATAAAACTTATCACTGAAAGGGATATTTCTGTGACAAATAAATTTTGTTGTCACTCATAATTTGTTTCTTTGACAACTGATATTGTCCGTCACACAATTAAAACATTTAGTGACCATGTTTTTATTGGTCGTCCCTTAATGTGGTCACTGAAATAAAATTATGATTTTAGAGACAAGTTATGTGTGATAAGGAAAATAGTTGTCTCTAAAATTTTTAGTTGTTGTTACAAGAAAATATTATTGTCACATACAAGTATTAGCCACAAGATTAAAATTTTATTCTTGTCACTTAAAGTTTCTTTTAGTTACCAAATATTTGTACGTCACACAAAAGTATTAGTCACAAAGAAGAAATTTATTTCTTGTAACAAAAACTTTAAATAAATTTAAAAAATTTAAATAAAAAATATATCCTAATTTTGATACTATTTTGACATTACTATTTAAATTGTAACAAGAATTGACTATACCAAAAAATTTCACATCAAATATCACAATCCTATATATATATATATATATATATATATATATATATATATATATATATATATATATATATATATATATATATATATATATAACTTTTTTGTTCGCTGCTCCCCAACCGGCCCTAGCGTTCCAACGCGGATCGAGTTTCTCCTCGGCCAATGGATGGTGGTGATGTTCCGGCCGGCCCCCCTCCCCCTCCAGACCCAGGCGCTCCTCTTTTCCGTTCTTTCGCCCAAGCTCTGAAGGGTTTTCCCTCTCTTCCGGCCGCAAAGCTCCCAGAGCGCCCCTCCGAGCGATTTCGGAGAGAGCCGGCTGTCTCCTTCACGGAGGAGGATGAACGCCTCCTGGTGGATCCTCTCGCCCTGGCATTGATAGGGAAGTTCTCCCACAAGCGTCCGCAGATTGCAGCGGTCCGCCATGCTTTTGAGGGGTTCGGGCTTGCCGGACCCTGTAGGATCGACGTGGTGGATCACAAGTATATTCTCATCATTCCCTGCCTCGAGGCGGACTTCCTTCGTCTGAGATCTCGCCTTCAGTGGGTGGTAGAGAAATCTCCTATGCGACTCTTCCGATGGTCGGTGGATTTTGATCCGCTTATCGAATCTTCTCTAGCTGCAATCTGGGTTAATTTATCGGGAATCCGCCATCATTTGTTCGACAAAAATGCCCTTTTTCGACTGGCAAAAGCTTTCGGAGTTCCCCTGAAACTTGATAGCTCTATGGCGGACTTGACGAGGCCGAGTACGGCACGGATCTTTGTTGAAGTTGATACAAGTCAGCCTCTTCCTTCTCGAGTGAGGATCAATCTTCCGAACAACCGAAGTTATTGGCAGCCACTGATATACGAAGACCCTCCCCTCTACTGTAGGTGCTGCAGACATCTGGGACATGAAGAAAGCAAATACAAAGTGAAAGCTAACAACTTCTCCAAGGAAGTCGACCAGAGCGGAACGACCGTCGCTCCGACACCAGGCCCGATCTAGCCAGAAAAAATCACCCTCATCCTCCCATTCGTCCAGCTACTACCTCGGCCCGGGACAAGCTTCCCCTCATTGGCAATGAAGCTGCGCACAAGCCCTCTTCGTCCACGCCCAGGCATCCCATAATTTCTGCCGCTACGGACTCTGAGAAGGACCCCGAAAGTGCTGTCGAAGTGCTCACCATTCAGTCCTTGGGGGATGGAGTGGATCGTCCCCGGGGAATCTTAGTCTGAAGCCTATCGGCTCCTTCTGGAGGTGCAGTATCTCCTTCGGAAGCCACGGAGGTTGTCCCTCCCACCGGGTTAGAGATGCATCTAGAAATTATAGATACATACTATTTGTTATCAATACTCTTGCATTTCATGGAAGGCACGGGTCCAACTTCATATGCAGAGAAAATTTACATATATTAGCATGAGGTTCATATTTGATGCTGACAATTTGTAATATTCTAGTTGTTGGTTAATTTTGCTAAATCGTACATTCAGGTCCTTACACAAACGTAAAATTATCTGCTGAAGTTAACTGACACAAACATAGTGTGAGTAGAACTTGTGAATTAAAGAAGTGGGAATGTTATGCTGATGTTAGTGATCTATATATTTGAAGATACTTCATGCACGATATTGAAGAATGCTTAGCTGGGCTGGATGCAACTTTGTTGTGCCTTAATTATGCATCAAGGACATTAGTGTTTTTCTCTAGAAGTTTCTGATTTCTGAATTTGTTGAGTTTGTGGCAGCACATGAAAAAGGGCAACTTTCTTTTCAATGTCCTTGGGCACACACATACATCTTGCTTCATCTATCTTTCTACATTTTGATAAGAAGGTATCTGGTTAACAACAGGTATAAGTTGCACAAAGAAGGGTTAAGGTTATATGCACAATATTTATGAAAATTGTAACTGTAGCTTATATTTTTCTTTATCCTAGCAAGAATTGATTTGATTTGACCTCTTGCATCTTCCCCTAATCTTCCTCTCCCCGGGAGTTCATAAGAGCTCTTATTCCTTTCTCTCATTGTCGTATGTCTTTGGAGATCTTGCCCTCTTTATCAGACCATTTATCCTTAACCAATGTCTCTGTCTCCAACATCTTTGGTTTTGCATGTCCAATAAAATGGTACTCTTCACTCATTTTTTTTAAGTAGGCGAAGAACTCATCTAGCTGATCCAATTTGGAATAAGGCTTTGTTGCTATTATAGTATTGTTCCTTTTGTATATACCAAGTAATGCTCCTTCTAAGATTATTTCCAAAATTTA
Organism: Iris pallida; assembly: GCA_029216955.1. Classification (NCBI taxonomy): domain Eukaryota; kingdom Viridiplantae; phylum Streptophyta; class Magnoliopsida; order Asparagales; family Iridaceae; genus Iris; species Iris pallida. The sequence goes on from JANAVB010005999.1 coordinate 206,769, forward strand.
ATCTATCGTTGTGCTCGTGGACTCACCTCAGTACCCATAGTAGGGCCACTTTTTGTCGTTCTTTTATGAAAATTTTCTTTCGAGTCATACGATCATTTGATAATCTCATGACATGCAAGAAAAAATATGAACATTATTCTACATAAATGTTTTGTATACTTGATATACCCAATTGAAAGTTCTCGTGCAAAAAGGTTTCAAGAGCTTAATCATTTTAAATAAAAAAAATCAGAATACTAAATTAAAAACTCTTATAATCTTTTTGAGACCTGCCTCCTATTCACAAAGCAAAGTTATCTTTAGTTATTTGAAGTGTTTCTCAAGTTTATGAAATCTAGGGATACAACATAGAGATGCTACGATTTTCATGTTGTATTTTAAAGCATGATATACACTCATTGAACAAATTGAATTCCTACCTTATGTTGATCTGTTTGTGTGACAGGTATATCACTCTAGTTTCATTGATGACGAGGGCATCAGAAAAGCTTGTGGGTGTCCCCTTCTTCCACTAAAAACTCATATTAAGGGTCCTGCTCCAGTTTCCAATCAAGGTTTCTCACAAGTCCTTGGACTACTAAGACTCATCCTATTTCTCTTAAGCACATTGTTCTGATGTTATTCATTGATTTCAGACAAAGTTGACATTATTGATGAAGCAATATCTTTCTTTCGGGCAAACGTCTTCTTCAGAAATTTTGATGTACAAAGCTCAGCTGACAAGCTCCTTATTTACTTGACACTTTACATCAATGTGGCCTTGAAACGGCTGGAGGGTAGCCGGACATTGGCGGTAGGGACAAAAGCAATCATTAATCTTGGCCTCGAAGATGTCCCTGTACCTGGAGAGACGGGTTTTCCTTTTCATGGCCTCTTTGTCCTTCCACAGTCCAGGAGTGAAACTGGTACACTTCTGCACCTTTATTCTCTATGGTTTTTGGAAATATATGATTTAAGATGGATGATCTTATAACCATTTTCCTTGAAGAATCTTTATGTGACTGACGTTTGGTTTTAAAGCTAAATATGTGAACATAACAAGCATTTTCCCTGCAACCCACACAATTTCTATCTTTTACCCCTTGGGAACATCCGAAAAATGCAATTAATAATTCCAAATATTTGAACATATAATTGTGTTCAAAAGAAATATAAACTAAACCTCAAGGAAGCTTTTATCCTCCCCCTCCCATTCTTTTGACAAAGCAGAACTAATCCATGAGGTTCACCAGTATTATTTCCAAGCACGAATGGCTGTCTTTTTCGGCTCTTCGTCATAGTCTGCAGATATTTCAGTTCCTACAATTACAAGAGCTACAAATTCTGGTAAGTGTTCGAAAACAAGATACATGATATTTCCATTTATCAAGTAAATGTAAAGACACATTACTTATAGCTTTTGAACTAAACTGCAAATATTTGTGTCATTTTCTCTATTCTCATTGCTTCTATTGTAGAAATTCTTGACAATTTTTTTCTTATACATATATGCTTACGTAATATTCTAAACAATCTCTTTATTAATTTATACAGGTCATTAAAGATTGATCATCACCAAGACAGGAGCTGCATATGCAATTGATCATCAGTTTATATTTATAGATTACTCTAGATTTTATGTACCAGCTACTTTGGATGCTCTTTATTTTATAAGTACCAATATTACTTCTCTTCATGTTATATGTACTGAATTTTGTGGAGCAATATAATTACTTTTTGAGAATTGTTATAATTACTTTTCATGTTGTTGTCGTCTATAATTACTTTAGAGTTAGACGCCTATATAAAGGCTTTTTAGAATTTGTGAAGGTTAGTTTTGGTTTACATTGGAAAGTCGATGGGGATTTTCTTGGAAGATGAGCACAATCATGCATACCCTCTTCTACAAGAATTGTGTGATATTACATTGTGTTCTTGTGTTTTTAATGTATAATGACAATGACAAAAAAAATACTCGTGACAATTGATTTCCATCAAACATATAAAGTGTACACTATGGTGACAATAATAAATGTGTTACTGCAAGTGTTTACAATGATGACATGTACTTGTCACTAAACATATACGTTTATTGTGACAACAATAAAAGTGTTACAAAAGTTGTTTTGTGATAGCAAATGTCGTCACGAAAATAATTTTTATTTTTGTCAAAAAAATTTATTTATTTTTAGTTACAATAAAAAGCTATTTTGTGACAATATTGTGCGCCACTTATAATATTTTTAGTGATGAATTTTGTTGTCACGAAAAGTTTACTATCACTGACAACATATTCTTGTCACAGTAGAGAACTTTCTGTGACAACAACTTTTGGTCGTCACCTATACTTTTAGCTACGGAGGTATAGGCTACGAAAATAAGTCGTCACTGTACTCGTCACAGAAGATGTGTTGTGACGACTTTCATGATTTCTGTGACAACTTTACATGTCATAGAAACCATGTTTTCTTGTAGTGTGCCCCGATCTCCCTACGCCTTGGAAGTGGCTACGCCCCGATCTTCCTATGCCCTGGAGTGGCTACACCATCTAGAAACGCTAAGCCACAACTCATAAGGAGCATTTAATGCCCTCTGATATTGTGTTCAACTTTTAAGAGATATAACTTCGAACATAGTGTAGCACGTCTCGGCTTCTGTACAGCTGATGGTAGCACAAAAATCAAAGAGACGTCTGCCTAATGCTGAATAGTGGGCGTAGGCGTGGCCTCCAACCTACGCCACTACAAGACAAGTAGCCTCAAAATTTATGTTGACAGCCTATATCAATGCAAAAGCTGAAATAGCTGTGCAATACCACATGGAGTCTCACCCATGCTAAGGCACTTCATTAAACTAGGCTTTGACGTAGGGTCATCTCTACGCCTTACCCAATCACGGCGTAGAGTCTTCCCCACACCTTACCCAATCATGATGTAGGGAGCTCCTCTACTCTAACAGAGCAAGATCTCTGGACAATGCACACACGCTACGTGTCATTGAATCCAGTCCTAGTCATGAACGAGCGCTAACAGTCAAAGATATTAGCAACACGTGAATCTCAACAAATGCTACGTGGCGGCCCATGCGCAGCCCAAAAAGAAGTTACAATAGATTTGTCCCTCAAATCTCGCACAGTGCTCCTGCGCCCAACAGATTATGAGCGTAGCATCCCTATGCGCATGCGTGGATCATTCCACAGACCAACTATAAATAGAAGGATCACTCTTTCATTCAAAGACACAGTGCATCACCCACACTTCAGAGAGCCGAATTGTCGTCCTCCTTGCAAATCAAACAGGAAGACTTGCAGTTTTTTCTCGATCGTCATCAGATCGTCAACGGAGTAAAGAAAGCAACTTTCAACCACCATCGTCACAAAGTTCCCAGAAAAACAAATTGTAAGGATTCCATCGAGAATCCAGGATTGTACTTGTTCTGTTTGTTGATTTATAAAAGTTTCCTAAAAACTTTTTTAATGGCAAACACAAGTGTGTGTGAACAATTTAAACTATACAACAAATGCATGACACAAACAGAATTAAGCAGTATAACCCATAAACTCGTGCAACAGTTCATTCTTTACCTCGAAGCTGTATATTCTGATTTGGCGACCCATACAAATACCCTGAGGCACCATCCCAAAATTCGACAATTTATTGTTCATTCCTTCCAACAGTTTTTACGGATTTGAACCAATACTGCTCGCTTCGATGCAAAGCAGTCAAGTTAAGTTGTAGGCCTAATTTATAGTAGCTACGTTATAATTATCCCATGTTCTTTATCTTAGTAGAACAACATGTATTTAACCAGACATCGTCGATTTGAACGTTTGAACAATAAGAATTTATTTATGGAAAGGAATAGAAAAGAAGGGTGAACTACCCACCAAGTAGGAAATGCATCGAGAGTAGAAGATCACTTCACAACGATCAAATGCCAGTTATACGAACTCCTGCAATGGCACGAACATTGTATTAGAATCCTTCTTCAATCCTCCCTCTCAAAATCTCAAAGGCATGCGAAAATCGAGGGGAAAGCACACTCATCAAAACCAAGCAGCGAAAACATTAAGAAAACCTATAAAAACCAACAGAAGACCGATCTCGTTGAAGGAACACTTGTATAGAGCTCATTCACCAAGACACAGTCAGCTACATCTAGGACTTATTCCAAAAGAAGTTGATCCATTTGTTGGAATGGTTCTCTTATCGTTCGTCCAAATCAATTTTATTGATGCCAAAAAGGTTTTCTTATACCAAACTCGTCGCTGAATCAGACTAGCCATCTATGTTTCCGACCAAGTCTGACTTGCCACAAGCCTATTATATAGTGTGCGTCCTATTTGGAGCGGAACTCTATATAATATACCACTAAAAAAAAGTTTCGTCCTGAAACATAAGAACAAGGGTCTGACCTCTAGTTAACGAACAACAAAGGGTATTTCTTCCTCATTTATGACTATAACTTCTATGTCGACTCCTAAATTGAATAGTTATACCACAACACATAAACCAAGGACATCGACTGGTTTCGTAAGACCTTTTTCTTACAATCCAAGACTTACATAGGTTTTTCCGAGTATGACAAGTCAGAATGCAGCTCCAGTTAATCGAAGCTATACATGACTTGGATCATGCACGTACTTTCGAAGTTGAGAGACGTGGAAGACGTTGTGCACTTTAGCCAAGGTAGGGGGTAGCACAATCCGATAAGCAACAGTCACCATTCTCTCAAAGATCTAGAAAGGACCTACAAATCTTGGACTCATCCTGTCCTTAACTCCGAACCGCATAACGCCCAACATTGGCGTTACCTTCAAAAATACATGGTCCACGACCATGAATTCTAGCAGTCGCCGACGAGTGCCTGTATAACTCTTTTGTCGACACTGTGTAATACGGAGCATGTCTTGAATTATACGGACCTTCTCAATGGCTTGTTCCGGCCCGAGCACTTGTCGCTCCCCGACTTCATTCCAACATTTCGGAGATTGGCACTTCCTCTCGTAAAGTGCTTTATATGGAGCCATCTGGATGCTTGATTGATAACTATTGTTATACGCAAACTCTGCTAGCAAAAAATACACGTCCCAACTAGTCTTCAGATCAATCGCATACAAAAGCAACATATCTTCTAATATCTGGTTCACCCTCTCCATTTTACCATTAGTTTGGGGATGGTATACGGTACTAAAATTTAGCTTGGTTCCCAGTGCTGCTTGTAGGCTCGTCCAGAAATGCGACAAGAATCGTCCATCTCTGTCCGAAACGATTATGGTCGGTACTCCATGAAGTCAAAAAATATCATCGATGTAAATCTGCGCCAACCGATCAACGCTTCAGGAACCTTTGATAGCGATAAAATGAGTGGACTTGGTTAATAAATCAACAATAATCCAAATCGCGACTCCTCCACGACGCGTCTTTGGAAAGCCTACGATAAAATCTATGGACATGTTGTCCTACTTCCATTCTGAAATGGTGAAGTTCTGAAACTTCCTGCCTGGACGTTGGTGCTCTGCCTTCACTTGCTGACAAGCCATGCACTGTGATACAAAAGTTGTCACATCCTTCTTCATGTCCTACCACCAAAAAGTCGTACGCATGTCCTTGTACATCTTGGTGGTTCCAAGATACAACGAGTACTTCGTATAGTGAGCCTTCGTCAGAATTTTTTCTAAGTTCGGCAAGGTCAGGTATGCACAATCTTTCATTCACCCGCATCACCCCACCTTCATCCTTCGCAAATTCGATCATCTTTCTTGTTGAAATCTGTGGTGGCCCATGCAGGTCGAGATCATATCGCTTCAATTACACTATTGGGCCGAGCAAGCCTACAATTGGATAGTGTATTAGAATCTCAATTCACAATTGTTACTAAAATTTCGTTGACTTCTACTATCGCCCTTGAATATCGTATTTGTAATGGAACATACCTCTCTTGAACTCCTTATATTGGATTCTCGTCTTTTCCTATTTCGGAAAGACGAACATCTGTGCTTGATAAACTATTTCAATTTTATTGTATGATAAGAGTGAGATGGATAGAATATTTCATAATTATCTAAAGATGAGAAGGGTTGAGATAGATACCTATACTAGATGGACCAAGTAGGTAGGAGTGGCATTCTTCCGCGGTCAAAATTTTTACTTGGATGAAATAGAAATCCATGCTTGATATGACTAGGTAAATGGCGAAGGTGGATAGAATTTTACAGATATTCCCCTAAGATGGGAGTTAGAGTAGAGTACTGTGTAGGACTTAACCCTAACGAGAAGACGCTTGGATCACTAGACTAAATCTATGCTACCCCTTTGTCTAAGATAAAACCTTGAATAGAAGTGCTAGAGGGATTAGTATCGAGTCATAATATCATAATGATATGTGATCTAGGAGCACCAGATAGAGTAGGAAGGTCCGCATTAGACTAGATGATCATCTCTATAGAGGGTGAGACTAGCCTTAAAATGACCTATAAAAGACCAGGACAAAAAGATTGACCAATAAGTTTATACTATGTCAGGAGTATTAGATCTAAGCACCTGTTTAACTCAGCCATGACCTTTACTTAGCAGCTATGTGTAAAATGGTTAGGAGTACTTGTAAGAATTGTATAGCTTGTTGATAGTTAGAATAAGTAGATCATTGATTTCCTTCTATCTTGTCGAAGACCTGAAATATATAGGAATACTGCAGAATTAGTATCTTATAGAGTCATTGACCAATAGCACCATGATGGTACTTAGGATTCATTAATTAGAAAGCCCTTGATTTCAGTCCGTAATACATATGTTTTGTATTCCTTTTAGAAAATTGTACCATTCCATAAATCTCATTAGAAGGATCCTGACCTTGATTTTCTGTTGTCATCATATAAATAGGATGGATCTAGAACTAAGTATACCTTAGTCCATGTTAGATTATGTAAACCTAGAATCCTATTGGTATCAACGACCTCTAAAAATCTTATTCGACTAGTTTCCCTTACCCTACTTTAATGTAATTTTGAGGGAATCATGGAGGATGGATCAGACATCCAGGAGTACATCTTCAGCAGAGGGTCGTCCCGTACCAGACAAAACAGCTCCCAACTTGTCACTTTTGCGGCAAGAATGGACATGTTCATAAGGATTGCTAGAAAAAGGTAGGACTGTGCTTGAAGTGCGGATCAAAGCAGCAGCAGGTTATGAGGTGTTCAAAGCATCAAGACGAACTCAGTAGAAAGTTTTAAGGCCAGTTTTACCGGGATCGGGTATCACTGCCATTGATTATCTATTATTATTAATATTATGTGTTGTATATTATTGTATTTCTAATTTCAAGGATAAAATTCTCTAAGGTGGGTAGGTTGTAAGCCCCCTAAAATTTCTGGGATTTATTTTTGAATTTTATTTATATTATTTATTAATAGATATCTTTTTATTATTAGTTTTTATCATTAAAACCCCTTTTCCGTAGCTTTAATTTTAGAAGCACAACAAATGTCATTTTCCTCGAAAGAAATTTTATATGCTTGATCTAGACGAGTCCACCTTCATCTAGACATATCGTGACCCACTCAAACTCATTCCCTTGTACCCTATTTTTATCACACAACTTTTGGGTCAAAAAGACTAATTCTACTACCTACCGTGTTAGCTTTGTACTTTCTAACTTAAACTGGGGACTCAATTTCACATTCCGCTCTCGCTTTTCGGAATACAAGTACATAGCCAAGGCTTGCTTATGTCACAGCATCGGCAGTAGTACGTTGTCTAGGTCGTAATGTCAATCTCAAATACAACAAAATCATATCTAATTGCTCATTCACAATAATTGTTTTATTTACAAATCCAATAATACAACAAAAATGATTTTTGGGAACAAATCTGCTAAATATTTAAAAAAATAACTATCTAAGTATGGTCCTTAGCACAAAAGTAGAAAGTATGCCGAGTCACCTGCAACGATCCAGTCAGAAAAGAAGTAAAGTACAACCTTGTTGCATTTATGTAACTTAATACAAAATAAGGTAGACAAGTAGAGATGCGGTAGGAAATAAAGAAAATATGCATATGAACTGCAAATAATAAACATGTATAAGAAACTACTAGCAGGAACATGTATGAACAAGACAACTAGAACATGAACAAGTAAAACTAATCATACAGTGATTTGAAATACCTTTTGACATGTGAACGGCTGGGCTAATACGGTACATCATACGATGGCTATCCATATTTTTGGCATGGCCAACCCATACGTGAGGTATACGACTTAGCTATCCATATTAAACATTCATTGGGGTTTGTTCACACATCTACTTAGCATTTCCCCTTCCGACTCACTAAACAGTAAATAAACGAGCAATGACACAATCGAGTCTATCGTGTCACAATCGTGTCTCAATAGGATATCAAATGGAAAGATAATGTTGTATAGCATTATAATGTACTGGAAACATAATACAATATTGTACTTGCCTCAAGTTAAGTTGCAGTTGACGTGTGCGATATAATCTTGATTTGGTTGAAAGTTATCGTCATTATCGCTAACCGTGACCAAATCGATGAATTATCATCAAATCTGAGTTCAACAAATCAAATAAAATATTAAATAAATTTCAAAATTTCTGAAAAATTTATATGTTATAGATCTTCATGTCAGCTTTCTAAAACTTTAAACAGATCGTAAAATGTAGTTCAAGATCTCCCGAAATCTCGAAAACAGTACGATACCTTATTTTTGGACAATCTACACTCAAATAACTCTCCAGAAACTCACGTAAATAATACAGAAAAATAAAATATAGATTTAAAAAGATAAACTCGATACGGTTCGAACAAAAAAAAACTGAAGGTGAAATGGATAAGCAGTTTGTCGTAACGGCTTCTCAAAGTTGCTATAGCTTCAAAAAAACGAGGCTGAATTTATGACGAATTTTAGCCTATTTTGGACAAAAAATAGAGGAATTTTGGAAAAAAAAAATATGGGAGATGACATAGGTTCAAGATGTTTATATAAAAGATCGTCATTACTTAATTAGGATTAGATTGGAAGGATTTTGGGTTTGTGATAAGAATAAGAACTCCTTAAATAGATAGAGATTGACTCATAATTTTCTAATTTGGAAGGGTCAAGAATCTAATGAATAAATCTTTCCATTAAATTCAAATCAAATCAATCTCAAAACTATATGGATCAAGTCTCAATCCATAATTGATCATAACAATAATTAGGTTTATGGAAAAAGCAAATGGAGACTTCCCTTTATATAGGTGATAGGAGAATTCCTAAATAAGGAAGGATTAGATTCAATGAATTAAATGCTTCAATGAATTTAATTAGATTTGACCCAATTCCAATCCATAATTAATCACAATCATATTCCTTTAAAATAATATCTAATATTTTAAATAATATTTAAAATAGATTTCATAAAATCAAACATCAAAAATATTGATAAGAATAATTCAAATATTCCTAAATGTATATTTTCATAAATACAAATCTCATCTAAAATAATATAGCAATAAATTAAGACTAAATCCAATCATAATTTAGAATTGACCACATCTAAATACAATAATGTCTAATAATTCAATAATATTTAGAAATAGATTTTTATAAATATAAATTTAAACATAATTGATAATAGAAAATTAATAAGTTTAAAAGAATATCTTTTTCTAAAGACAAAATCAAATTTTAAAAAATATTTTGGCAAATTCCTTCGTCAATACAAATATCTTTTATATAATTAAAAATTAAATTTATTTTCTAACTAGAGAATATATAAAACAAAAAATAAATTAAATTAAAAAATTAAAAAATAAAAAAAATCAGGAAATGGGTTTACAAATCTACCCACCTTACAAAAATTTTATCCTCGAAATTTTAATGGATAATTAGGCACGATTAAGAATATAGTCAAGAAATGATACGACTAACGATCAAAATAGGTTAGGCATAATCGTGGATTGAATCGAGAGCTCAAGAAAAGATATGATTTGACACGATCAAAATATAGCTAAAAAGGGTTAGTCAAAACATTGGCTTGATTAAGTATATAATCAAAATAGGATTTTCTCAACAAGAAAAGTCATTAGGCACGATTATCTACTAACCAAAATCATTCGGACACGATTATAGAATCAAATTCTAGGAAAAGATGCGAATTTTCTTGATCGAAATATAATCAAGATCATCTACTCGTGATCAAAATCGTTTAAGAATGATCAAATCGAAATCGTTTCGGCACGATCCGCTATTTAACCCAAATCATTTAGGCACGATTATCAAATCTAGATACGATTATGTATCTAGTGGAAAGAAATCAAAATAGGTTTAAAAGATTACTAGGAAACTTAATAATGATATAAAAATAAAAGATAAGAAAGAAAGGTTGAAGAAAGGAAAAGGTAAGAATTAAATCAAATTCAAGTGAGGGTGCATGAAATTGCGAACCATAAAAATCAATAATCATATGCCAAAAAGGATGTAGTATCTATAATATTCAAAAATCGTAAGAATATACGAAATTATTTTACCGAGAATTTATACCTCGCTAGTGTACATCTGGCTGCAGTAAACCCTTTGGTTCTAGGACTCAAATAAGAATACGGTCCCGAATGCTCTATCAACTCTATCCAATATTGATATGACAACTCAAAGATCAAATAGGACAACTGGACATAGTTTTAATATTATTCGATAACCTACGCTTATTTGGAATTACTTCAACTTAGGGGTCATGTTTTGCCAGTACGCTGCTAGCTGCAGTGAATCTGCGATCTCCATAATTCAAATAAATGGGGACAATGCGCATCTGCCTTGCCATTGTAAGTCATTCAAATTATTCCAACTATATCCATAAGAATTTCAAAGGAGCTTCTAAAAATTCAAACAAGTTGATCATGATAAAAAAAAAGTGTAAGTATCTGTCCTTGAAGTAAAAGTATCAATTTTGAAAATCCAACGATCGATTAGGAAAAACACGATCAAAGACGAGAGAAATAAAAATAATAGATATCTTGAAATTCAAAAAAACCGACTCAGAATAAATATATGAATAATTGAATCATGTTAGGCTCAAAACTTAATAGATGGAAATAGAATATTGACTCTTAGAATAACAATAATTACTATGGCCAATGGAAATTAAATACAGATTTTATGACAGGATGATAATGATTAGAGGGAAGAAAATAAGATTGCACAAATGATCAAGATTAAGAATCTAATCCTAGGAAGTCCTAATTTACCAAGCAAATAGTCAACCCACCTTTGATCCTACCATCGTGTAAAAACACAATAGTACATTCTGCTAGAAAATTTTCTCAAGTTATCTAATAGGGTTTAGAATTCAATAAATCCTTACCTAAATCATATGGCCTATATAGCAACTTTAACTACCCAATAGTCAAATTCAATAAGGACTTTCCTATGGTATACCTAGTCCTAGCCATTCTACTAAAATCAAATACATCCTAATTGTGAATGGGCACTTCTTAGTCGCAGGCTCGCAGTAGTATGACTAACTTAAGTACTATTGTAACCTCCTTGAACAGAATTTTGGAATTCTTCGAATTAAAAAAAAAATTATATCCCTTCTTAAATTTTCCTAAATCTTCAAAATTATAAATTTTGATTATTGTACCTAGTTATATGAAAAATATTTTTTACAAAACATGATATATTATAGATTTTATATTCATGGGTGTTGGTTATTGGTTATCAAAACGATTTTATGAGATTTCTATAGTTTTGGACTTATATAGCCTAATAAACAAAATGAGTTATTTTGAACTCCATAATTAATATGGATTAGATTCATATATAAAAATACTTTGAAAATTTATATTAGCCATTTGGCCTAATGGATTTCAACTGGTTTGGGGCCTAAAGGCCTGAAGAATAATAATGATTATATTTGAAAACTTATTTGCATATGAATTTAAGCTCATTAATATATATATATATATATATATATATATATATATATATATATATATATATTATTTTGGGCCAGAATTAAATTCTACATAAAAATAGTTTTGGTTGTTAATAGATTTATTTATGAAGGGATTTTCTTCGAAAATTAGTTTTTATTGGGCTATTGGCCTAATTTATGGAAGAGCTTCTTGGAAGCTTCTCACATGCTTGGGAGCATGGCCTCACCATTATTTAATGGGCTACTCCCCATTCCTCGTTCACACATTTCCCAATGCAATCCCAAGTGCATTGTGTCCGTGTTCGTCCAAATTTACTATTATTCATTTACATTTACATTTATATTTACATTAATTTTCCCCGTGTCCACATGTCGGACACATTCGAATCCAACGCATGTGTCGTGTCGACAAGCCGACATGACACACCTCTCACCCATACTCATGCTCTCTCTCCTCTGCTGCCTGCTCCCGGCGACCAGCATCATCCAACTCCCTGTCCAACTCTCCGCCTATCCACTGTCGACCACCCATGGTTCCGCACACTTTTTTTGAACCACCACCCTTCGCCGGTGGCTATCAGCCACCACCGCTAGCTTTCTCCCCGAACCGACCTCACCCTCCTCCGCCCGGACCCTCGACTCCTACAACGACCATCGACAACCACCATTGAACCACCACTAGCCGGCCCCCTGGCCAGGTGCTCACCACCGCCGCCTCCAGATACCTACATCCCACCACCACCGCCTCCATCACCTGGACCACACCCGACCGTCGGCGATGGCCCAGATATGGCGCCTCCCCACCAGATCTAAACCACCACCACCACATACACCACACCACTCCAACCGGCCTAGCCCAACGCTCCAACGCCACCACATACGAACCATCATCGAAACCCTAAAACTAACTCACCTGACCTCCGTCGCCTAGGCGGGCGCCGTCGTCGTCACCTCGGCACAGCAACCCCCGGGCCCAAATCCGGTCGTGCCCCGCCCGACCGCCATCTCCCTCGAGCTCGACCCGGCCAGATCCAGAGTCGCATGGCCATATCCGACCACTGCGAGTCGCACAAGTAGCCTCCGCCGATGGGCGTCGCCACCACCCCGATCTGGGTTGACCGTCGCGCGACTCAGGTTATCCCTCCTGACCATCATACCACAGGCGCCTCTGCGTCGGCGCTCCTCCGTCGAAGCCACTGGTAAGCTCCCTCTCCTTCTCGTCTTTTCCTTCCCCCTCTTCGATCATTCTCTGTGGAAATTTAGAAATGGAGATGAGTGAGAATCGAACAAGAGAGGCCCCTTCTCTGCATAAGTATTATTAGGAATAATAAATCATTATTAATATTATTAGTATTTTATTATCATGAACTATAACAGGAGTTAAGGTTGCACATTTGACTGCAAGCCAGTGTGTTGATCTGTGGGCTGGGCTTCAAAGCCCACTGCAGATTCTTTAGATTAATCAGTCATTTTTGTGGGCTTGGGCCAGGTTAGATTTATATAGTAAATATATGTATTTGCATGTATAATATTTTGTATAAATTATTTAACAGTATATGTATAGATATGTATAAATGTTTTAAATAAAATATTTGGTTAAGCTTGGGCTATAAAATTGTATAATAATTATTGGTATTATCAATGTATACTTTGGGCCAATATATATAAAATTAGTGTTATAATTATATTCTTGGGCTTAAAACTATTTACCTTATATCTAAATTTAGTATGAATTATTTATATATAAAATTATTTCTATAGTCACTAATATTTTCTAAGGGGCTAATAGTACTTTTAAAATGGATATAAATATGTTCAAAATAAGTATTTTCAAATATAGTTTTATGGGGGATCAATATTCTGGCATTGTGATTAATCTCTCAAATTAATTCCTCTTTTATCAAATTCCTTTAATCATCTTTTAAAATATGACTAATATAGTCGTTTCATATTTTTTGATTCAATTATCATGTCGAACTCTGATTTTGGACTTCTATAAACCGAACTAGGCTATTTGGACCATACTGGACTCAATGGAACCGCATGTGCCATCGTTTGGGACCATCTTGTGGAGCATAGCATCATACCTATTTCGTATCGACATGTTCGTATCGTGTACGTCGACTCCAACTAAATTGAGGCGAATACATTCTCTGATAATTTTTCGTTTATAGTATTTTCTATGTTTCATTTATTTAGTGTAGATATCCTTGATTTCTTGACACCTTGGTCACACGGATTGGTATTGTCTGGATCCCATTATGAGATATTATTCCTTGTATATCTTGGTATATCTTGTGAAAGTCATGTCCTTATTCTTATGTATTGTATAGACACGATTCCTGCGAAGGCTCACGACCATCTCAGAGAATCCGTGTCATAACGTATCATGGTTGGATCCACTGTATCAGTCGGAGGAGGGGAGTAGTAGTATAGATATCTGGTCAATACCCTCATTGTGTAAGTCAGTTCCTTGTGAGTGTTGATCATACACCTCACGTATGATTAACTAGGCCATAAAACCTTGTACAAGTTCCCAAGCCGGCCACATGTCAAAGCTATTGCCCACTCACATAGATAGTACAAATTTTTGACTATTGTACATGATATAACTTGCTTTACTCATTCTTGCTCTTGTTTACAGTTTTATCATGCCATGCTACTTTCATGTACATTTTACTTATTCTCGTATATTCTCTCTATTTACTGTTACATAGTCCTTATCATTTACTGGAAACTATTGTTAGTGGTGTGCTCGCTCCAATCCCGACTAGATAACTTTTTTATAGGTAATATTATGCCCCACACCTTAGACTTTCCGATGACAGATCTCGATGTTCCTTTGATCGTGAGTTGACCTCTGGAGAGCTGTAGACCATATTCTTTATCTAGATTTATGTCTTGTTCATCGGATATGTCTCCGATACATTTCTTGATATGTATGATTCATTTATAGATTCTAGATGATTTAGAGTTATTATTATCTTTTTTATATATCTTCCTTAGCTGTATGTGATCCGAGTACAGGTTGATCTACTGGATTATATAACTGTTGAGATATTTTGCTGGGTACTTGACAGCGTTCTACCGCCGATAATACGGCATAGGCTAGGCGTGGTCCACGTACTCGTGCCCAAATATCCGGGGGCGGGTCGTGACAACTATCGCGAGTTCGCAATATTTTGCAAAAATAGACCTACATGAACCACCAAAAAACTTGTCACGTCCCGCTCCCACTTTTCGGGATACAAATACGTAGCCAATTCTAGCTTACGTCGCAGCATCGGCGGTAGTACGTTATCTAGGTCTTAATATCAATCTCAAATATAATAAAACATATCTAATTGCTCATTCACAATAACTATTTTATTTATAAATCCAATAATACAACAAATTTTTTTGGAAACAAATCTGTTAAATATTTAAATAAAATAACTATCTAAACTATCTAAATTTAAGCTCGGCCTCCAAGATCTCTATATTCCCCGTATGGTCCCTAGCGCAAAAGTAGAAAGTATGTCGAGTCACCTGGAACGATCCAGTCAAGAAAGAAGCAAAGTACAACCCTGTTGCATTTATGTGACTTAATACAAAATAAGGTAGACCAGTAAAGATGCGGTAGGGAATAAAGAAAATATGTATATGAACTAGAATGATAAACATGTACAAGAAACTACTAGCAGGAACATGTATGAATAAGACAACTGGAACATGAAAAAGTAAAACTAATCAAACAGTAATTTGAAATACTTTTTAACATGTGAACAGCTGGGTTAATACGCTACATCATACGATGGCTATCCACATTTTTGGTACGGCCAACCCATACGTGAGTTGTATGACTTAGCTATCCACATTAAACATTCATTAGGGTTTGTTCACACATCTACTTAGCATTTCCCCTCCTAACTCACTAAACAGTCAATAAACGAGCAATGACACAATCAAGCCTATCGTGTCACAATCGTATCTCAACAGGATATCAAATAGAAAGATAATATTGTATAGTAATATAATATACTACAAAAATAAAGCAATATTGTACTTCTCTAAAGTTAAGTTGTAGTTGACGTGTGCAACACAATTTTGGTTTGGTTAAAAGTTATTGTCGTTATGTCTAACCGTGACCAAATTGGTGAATTATCAGTCAAATCTGAGTTCAACAAATTAAATAAAATATTAAATGAATTTCTAAATTTCTAGAAAATTTATATATTATACATCTTCATGTCAGCTTTCCAAAACTTTAAATGGATCGCAAAACGGAGTTCGGGATCTCCTAAAATCTCGAATATAGTGCGACATATCAATTTTCAGACAATCGACACCCAAATAAATCTCCAAAAATTCATATAAATAATTACAGAAATATTTTAAGCCTACTACACACATGCCACTAGTGTCCCACTCAATTGAGTTTCTATGTGCTACTTATATTCAAATGGCACACAAGACCCATTTAATAGACTTTCAGAAACTTTTTCGAGAATATGATACTATGGTAAATTATTTTATAAAAATATTATTTTATGATGAAATACGATACTATGTATAGTAGATTTGATTACAATATAGTTATATGTTAGTTAGCTAGTTTATGACTAGATTGGGACCATATATAGTATCTATATATATGTAGTAGTGTTGCCATAGTTGGTATTGATTTTAGTTTATTTATATTCTAGGAGTTCACGATCGTTCGATTGTAGAATTTGGAGCCGCACCATTACTTTACACTCATTCTGTGATTTCAGGCAAGATACGTTGCTATTACTTGTTTTGTTTAAATTTTGTTTATCTATTCTTATGTTGTTAGCAGTAGCTTTAGTAGTGGGTGCGTGTTTATGTGTGTGATACTTAGAGTTAGTAGACGTTTTCGAAATTATGAATTTATTTCTAATAACTTCTATGACTTGTCACGAGGCATCACTCGACACTATGAGTGAGGTACATTGAGTCGGCACGAGCTTACACCAGATCATCGGTAAGAGCAGTTTGTATGTCGGTACATATGGAGTTAGATGGTGTATAGCGTAGTGACTTGCATTGAGATATGACTTGTTCGAGTCATGGATATGACTGAAGGTTAGAAAGGAAGATATCCCAAAGACTGCATTCAGATCGAGATATGGACACTACGAGTTTTTGGTCATGCCATTTGGTTTGACTAATGCTCCAGCGGCCTTCATGAATCTCATGAATAAGATATTTTATCAGTATTTGGACAAATTCATGGTTGTCTTTATAGACGATATCTTAATATATTCAAAGACCCACGAAAAGCACGAGCATCATTTGTGAATAATCTTGGGAACTTTGAGGAACGGGCAGCTTTATGCCAAGCTTAGCAAATGTGACTTCTTTCTTGAGAAAGTTTTATTTCTTGGATAGCGTCACAGAAGATGGCATATCGCTAGATCTAGAGAAAATCTCAACATTTAAAGCATGGCTCGTTCCCACCTCATCCTTCGAGGTAAGATGTTTTCTTGGACTTATGGGATATTACCGAAGGTTCGTAGAAGATTTCTCACGGATAGCTGGACCTATGACTCGATTGACTTGCAAAGACCAAGAGTTGATATGGATGGACGAGTGTCAAGCAGCTTTTGATGAGTTGAAGAAGCGCTAGACCACTGCACCAATCTTGGTCATTCCATCAGGACCAGGAGGATTCATGATTTATAGCGATACATCCAGGAAGGGATTAGGATGTATCTTGATGCATCGTGGCGAGTAGTAGCATATGTATCAAGACAGTTGAGAGTGTACGAGAAGAATTATCCAACCCATGATCTTGAGCGCACAGCAGTCTTCTTTGTTCTAAAAATTTGGAGGCATTACTTGTATAGTGAGAAGGTAGACATCTATACCAACCATAAAAGCCACAAGTATGTCTTCAAGCAAAAAGAGTTAAACATGAGGCAACGTTAATGGTTGGAGATGATGACAGACTATGATACCGAGTTGCACTACCATCCGGTCAAGGCTAACGTAGTAGCAGATGCGCTAATCCATAAACTCATGGCGTATTTCTTGACCTCTCAGAAGGAGATATTAGAAGATTTGCACAAGCTTGGGATAGAAGTTGTGTTGCCCAAAATTGATGGCGTACTAACCAATCTTCAAGGGCAATCATCACTAGTAGAGAGAATCAAGGCAGCATTACCCACAGATGCTAAATTCTGAAGACTTAGAGAGAGGACTGAAGCAGGAGAGCAAACGGGATTGAGGATTCATCCTGATGGAACATTATGATGTGGAGATCGTCTATATGTTTTAAAGGGGAGATTCGGCAAGAATTGTTGGCTGAGGCACATAGCTCAATCTACTTTGTACACCCGAAAGGAACCAAGATGTATGGGATCTACGAAAACATTATTGGTGGCACGAGATAAAGCGGGAGATAGCTCATTTTGTGGCCAAGTGTTTAGTATGCCAACAAGTAAAGGCGGAGCACTAGAGATCAGCGGGATTATTTCAACCGCTTTCCATTCCTGAGTAGAAGTGGGAGCACATCACCATGGATTTTGTTACAAGATTTCCTCGTAGTCCCAGTGGATGAGACACAGTATGGGTGATCGTATGCCCAGTTGCGGATGGGATCTGGAAAAGTTTACAAATACAATCATCTTTAGTAGAGAGAATTAAGGAGGCACAGAAGAAGGATGTGAAGCTGCAAAAACTATGGAATCAAACTGAGGCTGGGATACAATCAGGGTTGATTAAGCATTTCGATGGATCCTTGAGGTTCGGGAGTCGTTTGTGTGTACCATATGGTGAACCCCGGACCAAGATTATGTCTGAAGCTCATAATTCACAAGACTCTATTCATCCCGAGAGTACGAAAATGTACAAGGATCTGAGTCAAAAAAATTTGTGGCATGGAATGAAGCGGGAGATAGCTAAATTTGTCTCGAAATGCTTTGTATGCCAATAAGTAAAAGCCGAGCATCAATGGACTGCTGGACTACTGCAACCACTACCAATACCTGAATGGAAGTGGGAGCATATTATAATAGATTTTGCATTAGGACATCCAAGGACACAAAGAGGTAACAATGCTATCTGGGTGATAGTGGATAGACTTACAAGTCTGCGAGATTTATACTATTTCGAGTCGGATAATCCATGGAGCATCTAGCGGAGATGTACATAAAGAATATTGTTAGTCGTTATGGGGTACCGGTAAGTATCATCTCAGACAGGGATACTCGGTTTACCTCCAAGTTTTGGAAAAGCTTGCAAGATAGTCTTGGCACTCGTCTGAAGTTTAGTTCAGCCTATCACCTACAGACCAATGGGCAGTCAGAAAGGATGATACAGATTTTAGAAGACATGCTGAGAGCGTGCTCCCTAGATTTCAAAGGATCATGGGATGATCGTCTGCATTTGATAGAATTCTCATATAATAACAGTTATCAGGACAGTATCAAGATGGCACCATTTGAAGCATTGTATGGAAGGAAGTGCAGGTCACCAATATGTTGGGGTAACATCGGAGAATGTCAACTCCTAGGGCCAGAGTTGGTTACGCAGACTGTAGACATGGTTAAGGCAATCCGAAGTCATCTTTATGCTACACAAGACAGGCACAAAATATGGGCAGATAAGCATCGAAGGATCTTGAATTTCAAACATGATGATCATGTATTTCTGAAGATCTCGCCAACTAAAGGAACTATCAGATTTGGAGCAAGAGGAAAGTTGAGTCCAAGATATATCGGCCCATTCGACGTCCTAGATCAAGTCAGGGATGTATCTTATCGACTGGCCTTGCCACCATCTTAAGAAGGAGTTCATGATATTTTCCATGTATCTTAACTACGAAAATATGTGCCAGATCCTAGTCACATACTTGATCATTCGGAAATTACAGTTGCCCCAACTCTCCGCATTGAGCAGAAGCCAGTAGAGATCTTGGATCGGAGACAGAAGATCATTAAGAACAAGACCATCTCATTGGTTCGAGTATCTTGGAATAAGGACTCACCTGGAGAATCTACTTGGGAAAGAGAAGATGAGATGCGGCAACTATACTCAAACCTATTTGAGGATTAAGGTACTTTAATACCTTTCATTTCCATTCTTCATTAGAGTGTCATAACCTATTTTTAATTATAATTTTGTTTATTATTTTCACCTTAAAATTTTCTTATTTTATTATTTTCTTTAAAATAAATCTCCTTTTCCAGTTTGGTCCCCATGCAAATTAAAATTTTGCATTTTGATGACCCACCTATGTGGCACCCATGCATGAGAGAGGGGCCGTGTGGCAACCCCCTCTCATGACTAAGCCCAAGAGGTATTTTAGTCCTTTTATTATTGTTAACCTCTTTATTTATAGACCGAATGGGGAGAGAGAAAATTAAAAAACCCTTTTCCCTCAACAAGTAATATTTCTCCCTTCCTCTTCTCATTTTTTTTTCTTCTTCTTCTTCTTCTTCTTCTTCTTCTTCTTCTTCTTCTTCTTCTTCCTCTCCTTCTCCCTCTCCTCCTTAACAGCCCCCCCTCCTTTGCGTATGCCGCTGCTGCTGCGTATGCTGCTGCTGCGTTTGTTGCCGCGGCTGCTGCTGCGTTTACTGCCGCAGCCGCTGCTGGCCGCCGCCCCCTAGTTCCTCCTTCCTCCTCTTCCTCTACATCCTCCTTCTTCTCTTTTCCTTTCCCTATTTCAATTCAAATTGTCTTTATAGGTTATTATGTTTAACCCAATCTCAATTTTTTATAGGGAAGCCCTAATTTTGGGTCTTAGATAGGCTTACCAAGTCTGCCCATTTCTCCCCTTTAGAGTGGGCCAGCCCACGGAAGTCTTAACTGACATGTGCATGAAGTAAATAGTAAAGCTGCATAGTGTACCAATTAGCACCGTGTCAGACTGGAATTCGCAATTTATATCTCAATTATGGAGAAGCATGCAAGAAAGCTTGGGCACCCATCTGAAGTTTAGTGCGGCTTATCATCCGAAAGACCGACGGACAGTCATAGCATAATATCCAGACGTTAGAAGACATGTTGAGAGCGTATATGCTTGACTTTAGCTGATCATAGAAAGACCACCTCCATCTTGTGGAGTTTTTTTACAATAATAGCTATCAAGCGAGCATTCAAATGGGTTCATTTTAAGTATTGTACGGTAGAAAGTGTCAGTATCCTATTTATTAGAGTGATATAGGAGAACGATGAATTTTGGGTCCAGAATTGGTCGTGAGCACAATAGAAAAGGTGAAAAATATTCAAGGCTGCCAGCGAGCAGTGCATGACAGACAAAAGCAATGGGCAGACCTCCATCGTCGTCCTTCGGAGTTAAAGGAAGGCGACCATGTATGCTTGAAGATATCACCCACTAGAGGTACGATTTGATTCGAAGGACGTGGCAAGTTGAGTCTAAGATACATTGGTCCTTTCGATATCTTGGAGCAAGTTGGAGAAGTAGCCTAAAGATTGGCATTGCCACCGTCACTAGAGGGAATGCATAACGTATTTTATGTGTCTTAGCTGAGAAGATACGTGGCAGATAGCAGTCACGTACACGATTGGACCAAGCTTGTCATATCAAGAACAACCAGTAGGGATTCTTGATTGTCGAGTGAAGGTATTGCGTGTAGGAACGAATTATAAAGCACAATACTCTAGAGAGGAGGTGATTAGAATTTAGCTACTTAAACATGTTAGAAACAAGATCGCATATAATATATCACAAGTAAGTAAATAAAAAGCAGAGATCAGAAAGCAAACGTAAACACGGCGATGTATAATGATTTTTCTCTTTTGAGGACTATTCCAGTCGGAAGAACTCTAGCTTCCAGTTGAATCCACTATGGAAAAATATCACAAGTTTTCATCCGAAGTCCTTGCAACTTCTACAACGCGAGCTTTGATCAGAAGTACTCGACCAACTTCAATTGTGAAGTATCTTTCTTCTATCAAGCCTCTGATTACAATCACTCTAAAACTTCTACACCGTACTGCACTAGGAAATCGATTAGAGAATTGTAACTGGCTTGAGATTTGAAAATGAAAGAGCTTAGAATACTTTGAAAGATGTATTAAGCTTAGAGAGAAGAGAGAAGAGAGGTGTATTGAAATGTGTGAAATTCTTCTCTATTTATAGATTTTCCAAAGTCAGAATTTGGATAGAATTCTTTGAGAGAATCTCGACAAATAGCCATTGCATCCGTAACAGTAGGATGACCAAGTTCAAAATCCAACGGCACCCAAAAGAACTCGGGGCGGGTTCGGACCAAACTCGGGCCAAACTCTGTTGGTGACCAGAGTTTAATTTTTGGGGAATTTTGTAAATCGGATTTTGAGTTTTGGGCTTTTAAAAATTTTTAGCAATTGGGAGCTTCTTGTAAAATGGGCTATTTTCAAAACATATGATATTTTGAAAATATTTTTGGGTAGCCTATTTGCCAGTACGACTCGGTGTACAATAAATATAAAAATTATATTGAATATTGAAATACAGACTCATGTGGCAAAATAGCTTCAGTCTTGAATAGAGAGGTACAAGTTCTCAGCAATCGTCCAAGTAGTCTTTGTAGGAACGAATCGTAAAGCACAATACTCTAGAGAGGAGTGAATAGAGTAGGCAGCGAAAAATAGCTGATTAAAAAGTTAGCAACAAGATCACAGAGAATGTATATATCACAAGTAAATAAATGTAAAAGCAGAGATCAGAAAGCAAACGCAAAGATGGTGATGTATACTGGTTTCCCTCTTGTGGGGACTATTCCAGTCGAAAGAATTCTAGCTTCCAGTTGAATTCACTATTAGAAAATATCGCAAGTTTTCATATGAAGTCCTTGCAACTTCTACAAACGTGAGCTTTGATACGAAGTACTCGACCAACTTCAATTGTGAAGTATCTTTCTTCAATCAAGCCTATGATTACAATCTCTCTAAAACTTCTAGACCATACTGCACTAGCAAATCGACTAGAAGATTTTAACTAGCTTGGGATTTGAAAATGAAAGCTTTAGAACACCTTGGAAGACGTTTAAGCTTAGAGAGGAGAGATGAGAAAGTGAATAAGTGAGTTGAAATGAATAAAATTCTTCCCTATTTATAGGTTTTCCAAAGTCAGAATTCTGACAGAATTCGGGCAGAATTCGGACAGAGTTTTATGAGAAAAT
This sequence comes from Iris pallida, assembly GCA_029216955.1. Classification (NCBI taxonomy): domain Eukaryota; kingdom Viridiplantae; phylum Streptophyta; class Magnoliopsida; order Asparagales; family Iridaceae; genus Iris; species Iris pallida. The sequence goes on from JANAVB010005999.1 coordinate 229,812, forward strand.
CTCAGCAAGTAGCCGTTGCATCCGTAACTGCAGGAAGATCAAGTTTAAAATCCAGCAGGAAGTAGGCAAATTCTGGCCGAATTCTCCTAGTCTGGTTTTGGATTTTCTGGCCATTTTAAAAGCAGATTTTAGATTTCGGCTTTTTGAAAAAGTTTAAGCAGTTAGGAGCTGTTGTAAAATGGGCTATTTTTTAAAATATAGGATATTTTGAAAACATTTTTGGGTAGCCTATTTGCCAATATGACTTGGTATACAATGTATTCCTAGACTCAATAAATGTAAAAATTATATTGCATAAGAAAATACAGACTCATACGACAAAATCAGCTTCGGTCTTGAATAGATAGGTAGCAGTTCTTTGGCAGTTGTCCAAGTATCCAAATAGCCCATATATCGAGACAGAGTTTGATCATTATTAAAATCCGGTTCGATCATGAACAATGGGCCAATAATCTCCTCCATTTTGATAAGAAAAAAATCATGTATCCTGCAAAAGATGTTAGATCCTATTTCTCCCCCGTTGTCACTTAGTAAAATAACTACAAAGAGAGAAGCTCCTCCGCAATTCATGCATAAGGAACAAGCGTTTGAAAAAGAGATAATGCTATAACAAAAAATGATATAGATAAACAAATATTTCACGGGCAGTTTATAAGTTGAAGCAGAAAGAGATAGTGCTATAACAAGAAATGAGGAATAATGCAAAACTGAAATAAAATATTCTAAGCAAAGCATAAAACAGATGTTCAAAATACATCATCTCAGTCAACACAGTCACAGTGCAAAAATAAAAAATAAAAGTACTAAATGATATCTTGGAATGTCGAATCATTTCCAAGTAAACATAGACATAATAAAGTCTCACGAAATGACATCTAGACAAAATACATCGCGTTTAGATCATATATCCTCTGAGTCATCATCGTCAACAGTGCCAGCAGTACCACCATGTCCAGATGGACCAGCTCCAGAAGTGCCAGCTCCAGAAGGATGTGGAGTAGCACCAGAACCACGCTACCAATCATATGCGTTACCGGACTGAATGAAAGTATGGACTGCCTCATCCTTATAGCGGTAGCCTGACAGCTGGATCTCTAGAAAGAGAACTGGCAGAATGTCCAGTCTGAGCGAAATGAAAGTCAGCAAAAGAGTTGGCAAAAGCCTAAATCTGACTCACATCACAGAACTCGCATTCCCTGGATGTGTCAGTGATAATACGCAGATCCGAAAGATGCTGATGGATACCCTCAAATGACATAGGGTAATCCTGAGGAGGTGGAGCAGGAGCAGTAGGAGGACCAGAAGGAGCGGCTGTGCTGCAACGTGACAGCTGAAGATACTTGGACTCGGACTCAAGAGCACAAGTGGATAAGTCAATATCAAAAAGCTGGAAGATGAGAGGAATAATTAGCACATAAGAGGGGTTGTGATCTCGTCCGTGACAACGGCCCATTATCTGAATAATAGTCTTGGGAACCAAAAATGGAATTCCCTTGCGAATATGATAGAGAGCAGAAAGTTCAGGGGTGGTGACATCATCTTTTGAAGTAGATTTTGGTAAAATAGTAGAATAGATGATACGGTGCAACTCATAGTTGAATAAGTTCAAGTTTGCAGCCTTGAACTTGTCAGAACGAACACGGGCAGAACAACAGAGTTCGTTCTTGAAACTGATAAGAGTCGTGCCATCGGGAAAATCGAACTCAGTGATATCATCAAGCGGGGCACCTTCGTTAGGAATACCAAGCATTTCTGCTAGAATGGCATCATTGAACTCGATGTTGATACCGCCGATACGAGTTCTAACATCAAAAGTGTCCAATATGAAGTTGCAATAGAATAATCTAATAGTATTAGTAGCTATAGGGAATTTCTGTGTGACAAGTTTGTGTAACCTACAATGGACGATGTTCAGAAAATACAGTACATTTAATCGGGGCTTCGGTGCATATGTTACGTATCATAAAATCGACGTACCATAACATAGATTGATCATGAGTTTCAAAGTAGAACTCATTGAACGCACCGTCAGCCGATTGGACTGGAAAAGAGAGTGAATCCTCTTGTGGATTCGAAGACGAAGCCTCTTCACTGGCTTGGGTCTTCTTCCTCTTAGAGGGATTGAAACGCATAGGCATTTTCTCCCAGAAAGTAATAAAATACTAATGAATTGAAAGAGAGGGAAAGAGGAGTTTATAACTTCCAAGATTGGAGTATGTGGTAGAGAATGAGAATCTTCGCACGAATCCAAAGATTGGATGCAAATCTCCAAGTAGATTATGAGCAAAAGCTTGGAGAAGAACTAGGGTTTGGAGAGGGGCACGAGCGGCAGCTGCTGTGAATAGAGGAGTTTGGAGGAGATGAGAAGAAGGGGGCCTCGGGTTCTGACTTAAAAATATACACCACGAACCGAACTCTGGCCGAACTCGGGCCGAATTCTGGCCGAGTTCGCCTAGGGTTATGTGGATGTAATTTTCAAACAGAATATTTTTAGGCCACTTTTTTTGCAACAACTCTTTCATTATTTAATTCCAAGTTTAGTTATTTTAAATTTTAATTAATATAATTAATATTATTTTATAAAATAAACTTTGTTACACAGCGACTGTTTCAGATTAGCTGTCGGAGTACTGTCCCAGTTAACGGGAGTTCACCGGAGAACAATTAAATACCGCTTCGCTTCGACCGTAGTCGTGGTGACAGATAGACCCTTTGTAGGCTTGTCTTAAAAACAGTTTTTGAGTATTGAAAATAATCTATAAGACAAGATTAATTAATATTATTGATATCTAAAAATCCTAATTCTCGACGTAAATAATTGAAATGATCTTCCGTTAATGGTTTTGTAAAGATATCAGCTAGTTGATTCTCAGTATCTATATATACAAGGTTTATATCTCCATTTTGTTGATGATCTCTAAGAAAATGATGTCGGATCTCGGTATGCTTAGTGCGAGAGTGACATACTGGATTCTTAGTCAAATTAATAGTACTAGTGTTGTCACAAAAAATGGTTATGTGTGTGTATAGTAAACCAAAGTCTTCTAAGGTTTGCTTCATCCACGAAATTTGTGCACAACAACATCCTGCGGCGATATATTCAGCCTTAGTCGTTGATAATGCGACAGAATTTTATTTCTTGCTAAACCAAGAGACTAGAGCTTTGCCTAGGAAATGACATGTGCCGCTGGTACTTTTTCTATCCATTTTGCATCCAGTAAAATTAGCATTCGAGTAACTGGTTAGGTCAAACGAAGTGGTTTTGGGATACCATAAGCCGAAAAAATACCTTTAAGGTATTGGAAGATATGCTTAACCGTGCACAAATGTGATTCCTTAGGCTTAGCTTGAAAACATGCACACAAGCAAATGTTAAACATTATATCTGGATGACTAGCAGTTAAATAAAGTAAACTACTAATCATACCTTGATACTTACGTATGTCGACCGGTTTGCCTTGTTCATCAATATCAAGCTTATTCGAAGTTGCCATCGGAGTGCCAAGTGATTTGACTGCTTCCAGATCGAACTTCTTTAATAGATCTTTTGTGTACTTTGCTTGATTAATGAATGTTCCATTGTTGGTTTGTTTGATTTGCAGTCCGAGAAAGAATTTAAGTTCTCCCATCATTCTCATCTCAAACTCATTCTACATACACTTTGAAAATTCTTGACAGAGAGATTCATCAGTATATCCAAAAATGATATCATCTACATAAATTTGAATTAAAAGAAGATTTCCATTAAAAGACTTTATAAAAAGTGTAGTATCAACCTTGTCTTTTGTAAAACCGTTGTCAAGTAGAAAAGAGCTTAGACGATCATACGAAGCACGATGGGCTTGTTTCAAACCGTATAAGGCTTTCTTCAACTTGAAAATATAATAAGGATTTTTAAAATCAGTAAAATCTGGAGATTGAGCTACATAAACTTCTTCTTTTATAAAACCGTTCAAAGATGCACTCTTGACATCAATTTGAAATAATTTAAAGTTATAAAAACATGCAAATGTACATAGCATGCGAATGTATTCTAATCTCGCAACTTGGACAAAGGTTTCATCGTAGTCGATACCTTCTTCTTGATTGTATCCTTGAGCTACGAGTCGAGCCTTATTACGAGTCACTAAACCATTCTCATTCAGTTTATTTCAGAATACCCAGCGGGTGCCATTCACTAAACCATTCTCATTCAGTTTATGTCTTCTTCATCATCATCGACTGAATGTTGATTTAGTTCGTCAAATGTAACATTTATCGATTCTTCGATGATCATGGTTCTCTTGTTGAAGACTCTGTACCTTTGCTCTTTGTCACATAACCTAAAAAGATACCTTCATCGTCCTTTTCATCAAACTTTCCCAGATTGTCTTTAGTATTAAGAATAAAATATTTACAACCAAATATTTTGAAATATGAAATAGTAGGTGTTCTATCAAACCATAGCTCATACGGAGTCTTCTTCGATATAGGTCGAATTAGAACCCTATTGAGAACATAGCAAGCTGTATTGACAGCTTTAGCCCAAAAGTATTTTGGTAGACTAAACTGGTTTAACATTACTCTAGCCATTTCGGATAGAGTCATGTTCTTACGTTCAACAATTCCATTTTATTGTGGAGTCCTAGGGCAAGAGAACTCATGCAGATAATCGTATGTGTCACAAAATTGCTTGAACTCTGCATTCTTAAATTTGTCGCCATAATCACTTCGAATACGAGTGATCATAAAACCTTTCTTATTTTGTACTTTCTTGCAAAAGGTGACAAATTCTGACAATGCGTCATTCTTGCGTACAAGAAAATATACCCACGTGTATCTAGAGAAATCATCTACTATTACAAAAGCATATAACTTACCACCTAGGCTAGCAATTCTACTAGGTCCATCTATATGCAGTAATTGTAGAGGTCTAGTGGTATTTACAGCGTTCTTGGACTTATATGCGGATAGGGTAGCTTTGTTCTTTTCATATTCACTACATATTGTTTCCTTCTTGAAGGAAATGTTCGGTAAGCCTCGTACCAGCTTCTTTGTGGATAATCTTGAAATTGTGTCCATATTTGCATGACCGAGTCTCATGTGCCATAGTTGACCCTCATCACTTTTGGCCATTAAGCATCTACCTGCTTTGTTAGCATCTTCTAACAAATAGAAAATATATATTGTCTTCCCTGCTACCTTCAAAGATAGTACTACCAGTTGAGCTATCAACTATAGTATATTTGTCTTTGACGAAGTTAATATCATAACCATGGTTAGCTAACTGGATTATGCTGAGTAGATTATGTTTTAACTCGGTAACTAGACAGACATCTTTAATCACAGGGTAGGGGGCCTTACCAATATTGTCGATACCAATTATGTACCCTTAAGATTATTACCGAAGGAAACGTATCCTTCTTTCTTCTTCCACAGTGTTACGAATAATGAAGTGGCACCGGTCATGTGCCGTAAGCAACCGTTGTCGAGGATCCATTTGCTTATAGCATGTGAAGGGTGTTTCACCTACAAAAAAATTTGCAGATGAAAACTTTGGTATCCATTTCTTGTAGGGTCCTAGAATGTTATTTTTCGGTATCCATGCATAAAGCTTTAAATCAACAAGCTTTCTAACTCTACATGCAGAAAAAAAATATGACCAATGGTGCCACAATAGTGACATCTAGCATGTTGAGTGTTGAATGCAGTGTGTTGTACATTATTGGTAGGTCTTGGTTTTCTAGTATAAAAGAATGCATGCCTATTAGTCTTCTTGTGCATTATTAGTACTTACTTGATCGTAAGCCATCAGGCATACATTTGCAGCGTTATCTGATTGTTCATCTTCTGAGTCACTGGCTTCACTTTCATGCCATATGCTTGTATAAGCATACCTTCTGGATGTAGATTTCCTCATGTAGCCCTTGTCGTATTTTTTGCTTTTCCTAGTTGATGATGATGCTGTTGGATAGTCCTTTTTCATATGTCATTTCTTCTTACAGCCATAGCAAATAGGATCTTCTTCGTTGTTGTTGCTGTTGCTGTTGTAGTCCTTTGTTCTTCTATTGAATCTCATGAACTTTTTAAACTTTCTTACCAAGAGAGCTTGATCTTCAGATTCAGAGTCACTATCGTCGAATTTATCTTCGACAGTTTTTCTATGTTGAGCCTTGAAAGCGATCGACTTCTCTGACTTCTCCTTTGGTGCAACATCTTTAAAGTCTTGAAGTTCTAGCTCGTGGTGAGTAGCTTACCCATAAGTGTTTCAAGAGACATTATTGAGAGGTCGTTTCCTTCAATAATTGTTATAGCCTTTGGAATCCAATTCTTCGTGAGAGCTCATAGAAGTTTACAAATCTTCTCATAGTTACTGTAATCCTTGCCTAATGATGACAAAGGATTTAGAATATCCAGGAATCTGGTAAACATCTGGGTGACAAATTCATTTGGCTTCATCTTGAATGCCTCATACTCCTGAGTAAGTCTACTGATCTTTGACTCCTTGACTTGTATCGTACCTTTATGGGTTACTTCAAGAAGTTTTCATACTTTATTTAATGTTGTGCAAGTAGATACCCTGTTAAATTCAATCCTATTTAAAGCATAAAATAAAGCATTAATAGCACGTGCGTCAAGACATGCATTTTTCTTTTCATCCTCAGTATACTTATCATGGGGTTTTTCAACCAAAACATATTTACTAAGAATACGAGGAGGCTTTTTATAGCCATCAATAACAATAGACCATAAGTCAAAATCTAGAGATTTCAAGAAGAAACTCATCCATGTTTTCCAATATGTATAATTTGTACCGTCAAACAATGGAGGTCTGTTTGTGGCTTGGCTTTCACTTGTGAACTTCACAGTTACCGTGTGTTATACTGTGATCTATGTAACAGCTAATATAATAAAAACATAATTGTAACGTTCCCTCGCTTTACCTGTATAACCCGTTCTAATACCAATTGTAGGAACGAATCATAACGTGCAATACACTAGAGGGGATGAATAGAGTAGGCAGCAAAAAATAACTAATTAAAAAGTTAGAAACAAGATCACATAGAATGTATATATCACAAGTAAATAAATGTAAAAGCAGAGATCAGAAAGCAAATGCAAAGGCAGCGATGTATACTAGTTTCCCTCTTGTGAGGACTATTTCAGTCGGAAGAACTCTAGCTTCCAGTTGAATCCATTATTGAAAAATATCGTAAGTTTTCATACGAAGTCCTTACAACTTCTACAAATACGAGCTTTGATATGAAGTACTCGACCAACTTCAATTGTGAAGTGTCTTTCTTCAATCAAGCCTCTGATTACAATCTCTCTGAACCTTTTAGACCATACTACACTGGCAAATCGACTAGAGGATTGTAACTGGCTTGGGATTTGAAAATGAAAGCTTTAGAATACTTTGGAAGACGTTTAAGCTTAGAGAGAAGAGATGAGAAAGTGAATGAGTGAGTTGAAATCCTTCTATATTATAGGTTTTCCAAAGTCAGAATTCTGACAGAATTTGGGCAGAGTTCTATGAGAAAATCTCGGTAAGTAGCCATTGCATCCGTAACTACAGGGAGACCAAGTAGACCAAGTTCAAAATCCAACGGAAAGTAGGCAAATTCTGGCCGAATTCTGGCTGAATTCTCTTAGTCTGGTTTTTGATTTTTTGGCCATTTTAAAAGCAGATTTTGGATTTTAGTTTTTTAAAAAAGTTTAAGCAGTTAGGAGCTTTTGTAAAATGGACTGTTTTTCAAAATATAGGATATTTTGAAAATATTTTTGGGGTAGCCTATTTGACAGTACGACTCGATGTACAATATGTATTCCTAAACTCAATAAATGCGAAAATTATATTGCATAAGAAAATTCAGACTCATACGACAAAATCAGCTTCGGTCTTGAACAGATTGGTAGCAGTTCTTTGGCAGTTGTCCAAGTGTCCAAATAGCCCTTATATCGAGACAGAGTTTGATCAATTATTAAAATCCAGTTCGACAATGACCAATGGGCCAACAGCCCTTATATCGAGACAGGATTAGATCAATTATTAAAATCAGGTTCGACCATGACCTATGGGCCAACATTGCGGAATCAGTCTATTCCATTGGATCGTATAGCATGGAAGCATCACTCGCTATTAGAGTCTATTTAGGAGCGTGAGGATGACATCCGCAATCGCTTTCCCATTTTTTTTAAAATCAAGGTTCGATTTTCGTATGTTAAATTTCCTTTCCTTCCCATATTGCATTCATCGTACATTAGTTTTAATTTCGAGGACAAAAATTTTGTAAGCTGGGTAGGATGTAAACCCCCTAAATTTTTAAGAATTTTTTTTTTTTTATTTAACATAATTTAAAGTATTTTCTTAATTATTAAATAGTTTTGTATTTAAATTTATGTTTTTTTGTAAATAATAAAGGCAGTAATTGCTACATTATATGCATACAATAGGTACATTTATACTTATTTTTGAAAATCGTCGCATGCGCACAACAGGGAGCGGACAATGCAGTCGCAGCACTCATGCAGGTTCTCATCCTCATCAGCATTTTTCTCTCAATATATTCAAGCATTTCGCGATCCGTAAATTTTTACAGAAAACCTAGTTAGCCCTCTTGAAAACCCATTAGATAGATTCGGGAATAGTTAACTACTTGAAGACAGTTTTGGAAAACTACTTGAAGACAGTTTTAGACAATCTATAGGGCTTCAAAATTCATTTTGTAGATTTTAATTTCGTCGACTTTGCGTCGAGGAAACGGATTTCAAAAATTAAGAAAAATAGTTTTCGAAAACATAAAATTATAGAAAATTTTACCGATATGGCGTTCGTTCCGATAAACCAGGTGACATGGTCGCAAATCGAAAGCATCGAAAGGTGCGTATCGACTTTATCGATGTGTGGGATTCAACGGAACTCGATTTGGTTGTGTGTGCGTGACAAAATTGAGACGTATCGATCGAGATACTCCGTATCGGCCCTTTTCCCAAACTAGCCCACAACATCGTGCACGTTTGTCACATCGAAACGAAACTTGCGCTACTAGACTCGTATCATTTTTTGGTCATGTGAGCTAAGTTTGGTCTGATTATGAGAAGGTCAACCAGAATGCTAGTTTGGCGGGCCTATGACTCGATCCAACGGACGAAATTGTGCACGGCTCACCGGAATCTAAATTTGGACATACGGTTGAGTTTATATCATCAAACAGGACCCGTAGACATATAACTTGATGACTTTAGAGACCGTAGATTTTGGTATATTTTTCGGTGCCAAGAGGGTCCAACGATGGATACCGATTTGGCCTAAAAATGATTTTGCCCCTGTGTCCAGAATTGGACTTATGGGTGGAAAATCTTAGATATTTTTCTTATGCCGAAAACGTTCGTGATAATTATTTTAACATCTGAGGACGTTTGCGAAAGTTGACTTTTATTGCTTTTTGATTTTGACGATTTGAGACATTGTCATTTTTTATACACCACCTCCAGGCAAGATATCTTGCCACTATTTACTGTTTATTTACTGTCAATTTACCATGTTATTTTCTTTTATTGTTTTTTTGTCTACTTGTTTCTACCAAACTGAGCGTCCAAGTCATACTTGGGTGTGAGCGACTGTGCTAGTCGTTTATAGCTTTTATTTATTTTCATGCATGATGACTTGGTACTAGATGAATATCCTATTATTGTGAGGTATTAGTATATCTCCTATGGCCTTGACACATGAGTTTCTACGAGTTGTGAGTCACATGTAGGACACGGACTCGCGTAGTGCTGGCCACCGATACGTTTGAGATGTGCGACAGATATGATATAACTGCTAATCGAATTTGCATGATTAGTAGACTTAGAAGTTATTAGAGGTTTATATGTGTCATGGAGATGACATAGATAGGCATGGGGTTGGGAAGGCAGTTCCTTAACGTATGAGCCAAGTATGCACATTCCCTTTTCAATAACCCGGAAGCTCCGCTGGGGATGCAGTATGAGATGACCCTCTCAGGTTGGCCATTGACGTTTGTAGAACGTTATGCGCTTGGCCCAGGTACCCCAAGTGGTTACTATATTGATCCCATTTATAGCCGAAGTGCCCATGCTTTGAATGTTTGTTCTTAACTGTATATTCACAGTAGATTGGGTAGGCACCCTATTGTATTCATTCATTATTATATACTCAATTTATATGACATGTTTTATGTATCTTGTTACATCCCTCTGAGGACCAGGTGATCTCTCTAGGCTTAGATGACTAGGATTATCCTCAGGAGTGTGGCTCTGCATTGGATCCATCAGTCCCAGTTGAGGAAGTTTTACCTTCCAAGATCTAGTTATCCTTGTTTAGTAGTCATGGCATTGCTATATTTTAGTTTAATACCTTTTTTATTTTTTTATTTCATTTGGGAGGTTGGACTCCAGTTATCTCAGACTATTTTTCATAGTTGTTTGGTAGAGGATTTGCCTCCACCCGGCTATATTATCTTTTGACTCTTTCATTTATTTATCTGAACTATTGCCTTATACTTATGTTTTATGGATGAGATATAGATTATCTGTGACTACCTGTAGATTAGCTAATTACAGCTTATGTATGTGTACGTGTATTCCATATATTGGAGTATTCTTCGTATGCATGCAGCTGACATGTTTTGTATGCCTAGTCCTACGTATATTGGGACTGAGGCGTTACATATAGCGTAGTGACTCGCATTGAGATATGAGTTGTTCGAGTCATGGATATAACTTGTACCATTTATGGGCAGAGAAGACTACCGAAAGATGTATGAGATTACCTTACTAGACTTCATAATCGTCAGAGGAGATTGCGGGGTCATGAGCCTTATAGTTCATTGTTATTTGTTTGGTTCGTAGTTCATAGTTCTCTGTTTGGGCATCGGCTCGTGATCCGACACCGGCCAGTGATCCGGTGCTATATCCTTATCACCTACCCATATGTCCAAAGTCATGTCACGCCCCAGTCCCAAAATATAAAAGGTTAGGAACACAAGCATGCCAGATAATACGATCTAGAATAAGTTCTCAATTTAATGGACATACCCCTACGCTATAGAAGTGTACTAAACCTACGTTATTTCAACTATATCTCAATCCACAAATAAGTAAATAAAACAAGAATGAACAATATGTAATATAGTCAGCCGCCTATAGTACACATTTTCGAGCAAACTCAAGAATGAAATAAGTTTGCAAGACTAAGCTAAGAGCAGAGTATGTCATGATAAGAAGTATATAAAATATGGAAGACTAATAAAATAATATTACAAGCAATACATGAATCATGAAGACGCAAGCATACCATCCATCTATCTATCTATAAGAACTCCACAGTAACCTGAAGAGATCACCAGATCCTCAGAAAGACGTTACAGACTATAAAAAAAAACATGCCATAATATGTGTAGGAGCGTAAAAAGTGCTTCATAAAATGAGTCAAAGAGATAGAAGCATTCCATTCAACATAATCTATTTTTACAGGCTAATCGCTTTACGCCAGGATCAAGCCAATGGTTTTACGCCAGGGTCAAGCCAATGGTTTTACGCCTAAGACAGGCTAACCACTTTACGCTGGACAAAGCTGTCGAGTCTTGCATTTAATGCAAAGTCTGACATGAAGATTTAATGATGGCATATATCACAGAATTCGAAGGGATTTATTTTATACAGAGACCAATGTTGTCGTTTAGTATGTGGACTGAGCTATTTTACGCTCACAATATGGCTTCTTTTACGCATGGAGACTATATGAGTTTTTACGCTCAAAAGTTGACGTGTGCATAAAGTTTATTTGGGCTACTTTTACGCTCAAGGTTGTTTAACAACCACTTTATGCGGGAAGTCCATGTCAGGGCTATTTTATGCCTAGTCTACTAATTTACGCTCAGAGTATATTTTGGGTTGTTTTTACGCCCTATTCTCCTTCACCAATTTAGAACGTGGTTTGCCTACATGGCTTTCATACCACACATCTCGAAGAACGTGTGTACGTGCATCCTATTCTTATTGAAATGATGGGATACGTGTCAACATATGCAGAGGATGACTTCGGTCATGGGTGGCAGTTATTAGCGTAAAAACGGAGCTTTTGCTGAGTTTTTACGCACAAGAAGCCAAGTCTATAAAAAGACTTATTTTTCTCATATAAGGCACAGAGAGAGAGGAGAGAATACATAGAGATCAGAGCCCAAAGACTTTGATTTTTCGGAGCATTCTTCTTCAACTTTTCTTCCAGAACAGAGTGAAGCAAAGCAGAAAAGCATTCGGCCTCGCCATCAGTGCCCAAGTGCGTCGATACCTTTCTGGTGACTTAGTTCTTCCAACTATTCATCTTCTAGCAGTGATCTTCATCATCATCGTATGGTCCAAGGAACAAAGTGATCATTTACATATCAGACTTCCATAGCAATACTTTCCAGAATCAAATTTGTACTTCTTGTACTTTTTTCGTTTTATTTTCAAAAGCCGATTTTTAGGCATTTTGTTAAGTGAAACAAAAATGGCGACTCTGCTGGGGACGACCTTCTTCTTTGACGAGGAGGCAATTGCTCAATATGATGATGTGTCGATTGGATCGACAAAGAAGACTCTGGTTGTACACTTCGACCAGACTGCTTATGAAGGGATGCTCCGAACTGGGGGTGGTTCTCGCTGCTGCAATGTTCAAAAATCTCGCAAAGCACGAAAAGTTTGGATTCCTAAATCCAAAATAGCTTCTGATCTCTTTGTTGCTTCTGATGGCAAGGGAATTCTTTCCACTTCTGTCGTAGAGGCTCCCGTTCGTAACGAGGCAGCCCTTACTTCAGCGTTACACTCTAAGTGTGGCAATTTATCTCCCGTTTATGACGGTGAAGATAATCAGGTTTCACGCCCACTGCGTAAGAACCAAGTTTTACGTCTGGTGCATAAAAATGATGTTTTACGCCAAGTGGGTAAAAACCAAATTTTACGCTCAGTACATAAGAACGAATCTCCCATTTGTAATGAGGCAGACTCAAATGCTTGTGCTTCTAAGTGTAAAAATAAGTCTCCCGTCTGTGACGTGGTAGACACACAAAAATTACGCTCTTCACGTAAAAGAAAATCTCCCGTCTGTGACGTGGTAAATAATCAATTTTTACGCTCTACGCGTAAAGGTAAGTCTCATGTCTGTGACAGTGTAGATAAAATTCGCAACGATGTTTTTACATCTAATATAAATGTACCTAAATGCATACAGCGTAAAAATGTTGTTGGTAAAGCTTCAGTTCTACACCAAAAACCTTCTTATACTGCTCTACGCAAAGTACCAAACCTACAAATCACACGCAATGAAAATGGAGTCCTTCGTGCTCAAAAATCTCAAGATTTGCGCACACAACTCCAAACGCGTAGAAATGTACAGTTTGGTTCTGCGAATGCAGCCAGTAATCTTCTTTATACACAAGGGACTAAACGTTTTGCTACCCCAAATGTAATAAAGAAGACTACTCCTTCTACTCCTTCTGATTTACGTGAATTGCTAATACAAAAGCGTAAGAACAGACAATCTTCGGTGATATTCCCCCAAGAAAAACACCACCAGGTTGTAATCAACTGTTGTTGTTCGACTTCAAAACGGTCAGTTTTTGATCGATTAAATTTTAATGCGCCCCAACAACAAGCTGATGAGTTGTCATATGCATCAGTCAATATGGCATCTCATACCAACAGAGGACGACGTCCTAGACAGAACACGTCCCAAACCCCAGGTCAACAACAATTCAACAGACTTCTTGATTCTTTTGAAGGAGTATATCAGAATACTCGATCAAGACAAAGATAATTGCAGACTTCTGATTCTGAAGCTGGGGGTACTCAATCTCTTGAGTCCGAAACTGATAGTGTCAATTCATACTTCTATACTAATCCCTCTGTATCTTCAAGAGAGGTTGAATCCTACACTATTGGATATGAACTAGAGACGTCATCTGTTAATACAGAACAATGTCTCACTGCCGTTGAGCAATCATTGAAAGACATGCTTAATATGGTACAAAGCATGCACCAGATAATAACGGTTCAGCAAACTGCTCAATCGACAATTTTAACACCGGTACAGGTAGCAGCACCAACTCAAGATAGCCAAGGGGTTGATATACCTTTGAATATCCAAGAGCCTGCTGTTAACCAAAATTTTGCATCTCCAGATCCCATCATTCCAGAAGATGTACCATCTCCGATTAGGGGTTACGGTACAACCAACAACTTTTCAATCAAATGTACTTCCGCAAACCAGCGAAGCCATTCAAGCAGTGCATGAACTCAAAGTACATTTGAAGTTTTAAAGCAAAAGGATCAACTCTAGAGGTTAGGGATTAAGCAACCTTATCCTCCTCATTGCAATGATGTACCTTTTCTACTGAAATTCAAGCCACAGTCAATGGTATTATTTGATGGAAAGGCTTCTCCTAGTCAGTATATCAATTACTTTGATATTATGACTGTACATTTGCAAAAAAATAATGCTCTTCTTACTCGAGTATTCATTGGATGCTTGACGGGCTCAGCTACGACTGGTATCGTAGTTTACCCGACAATTACATTTCGTCTTTTGACGAATTCAAGGCAATGTTTCTCTCCCGCTTCTATGAAGGAGGTATGGACATGAACATGTCCTCCTTAATAGAAATTAAGCAAAAGGAGAAAGAAGATACTCGGACGTTCATTGAACGTTTCCGACAGGCGACTCTAAAGATGCCTCCTGGTATGCCAGATTCAGCGTTGATTGATACATGCAAGATGAATCTGCGACCATCTATCGCTGTCTTCACGGGTTCCCAATTCACAGATTGGGCTTCGTTTATCATAGCAGCAGTTTCTGCCGAGACCAATGGTAGGTTGGCTCGTGAACATGGGATGATTTTTGCCTCAGAGGATAAAGGAAAGAAAGGTAATTCTGGTAATAATTTCGGCAATCGTAATATGAAAGAAAAAGACACTCTTATGGTCAATCTTTCCAAGAATAAAACGACGTCGAATAATCAGGAATCTTCCAGGCCAAAAGAAGAATACTCTTTTGACGAAAGTGATATCCCAGGGATATTCTAATGTCTGGTGAAGAGTGGCAAACTCCAGATCCCGGAGCCAAAGAGGCCTAATGAGGTGAATCTGACTGACAATCCCAAATATTGTATCTATCACAGATATATAAATCATCCCACTAGGGCTTGTTATGTCCTAAAGAAGAAAATCCAAGAATTGATTAATGCCAATGCCATCTCTCTAACTAATGATGAGCATACGGTCACAACCAATATGGTTTCTCTTCAATTTGGAGATTTTTCTTCTCAACAAGTACCAGATGGAATTATCCCAATTCCGAAGACGACGATGAAGATTGTGAATATCCCGCCTGCAAGGGAGGAAAATGAAGGATTGTTGCCTCTTACATTAAAGAATGGTGAAATTATGTGGGTACATCCTGACTTAGTACCTGAAATGGAAGATGAAGGTAAAACTTCAAAATCCAAGAAAGGTAAGAAAGTCAAAACCTGCAACATGATTTCTCATGTTATTCCAGATCCTGACGATTTGGATCATCTATGGGATGGCATTCCTTTGGAAGATAGACTAAGAGGATTGAACATATGTCCTCCAAGTCTGGCTCCTCCTACCAAGCTCAAGTTTACTCATCAGCAGTGGCTAGCCATGAATAGTGTTCCCTTATATCGGGCACAACAAGTCTTCGCTGCTTATGAAAAAGTTCCTACAGGGATCTTTTCTCGTATCCCGAATCATTCTCCTCCCGTAGCTACAGAGACGTCTATTCCTCATTCTCCTGTAGTTACAGAGATTTCGTCTTCCTCTATTGAATCACTTGTTAAAAGTCCTTTGCCTACTCACTTGTACAGTCAGCAATCTGTCCTTCTCATGAAGAAGATGGGTTATGATTTTCAAAAGACAGAAGGTTTGAATTATGATAAAGGAATACGACTTCCTTTACAAATTCAAAATAAAAAATCCACTGTTGGATTGGGTTCTGAAGTTCCTCATAACAATCCTCACAAAAAGAAGGCTAAGGGAAGGAAGACTAAATCCTGTAATATGGTACTTCCTTCTCCTGAGTCCGAAGAAAAAACTTTTACTGGTACAAGATCTGAAAAAGAGTACCACAAAGATTATGAGGGATCCTCCAAAGAAGCAGAGAATGTTGAAACACCATCAACTCAACCGTCTCTTGTTTCTACTGTGGTTAAAAAAGGGAAACAGAAAGCGGTACTCTTCGACGTCCCGTTGAAGTCTATTTCTAGTCAGGGGGTGGTGATGAAACCCTATAAATTTGATATTCTAGCCCAGTTAGCTAATACTCCGGGTAGATTATCTATCTTCGAGTTGCTTCGCCTTTCTAAAGAAAGTCGTGAAACTTTGAGTGAAGCTTTGCTGCAAGCTGATTCCCACTTAGCTCAACTTAAGACTCCTGACAATATACCAGTGTCATGCCCACAATGTCATAGTGTGATGGAAGCAATTCCCAATATCACCTTTACACAAGAAGATATGTTGTTGAAGCATAACAAGCATGACAGGCCTTTGTGCTATAATGGGTATATTGAATCCATTGAAGTTGACAGAATTTACATTGATCCTGGGTCTTCCATTAGCATAATTCTTTAAAGTATGCTAAGACCATTGAGGATTGCTACTAGTGATCTGACTTACACTAGTACTACGATAGTTGGTTTCAACTCTGGAAAGAGCAAACCACTAGGGAAGATTCGTCTGAAGATTCCGATTGGTGATCTTCGAACTATGGCAACATTTTATGTTATTAATTCAGACGTATCCTATAACATCCTTCTTGGAAGACCGTGGTTATATGAGCATAACATCGTGCCTTCAACTCTCCACCAATGCTTCAAGTACGTAGATTCCCAAGGGGTTGTAAAGACTGAGTTTGCTGATATCAATCCTTTCAAGGGTGTTGAAGCCTATTTTTCTGATTCAAGGCTCTATAAACAAGAACATGTAAAGGAAATATCAGACATGGCTGAAGATCGATCATTTGCCGAAGATCAGTCTATTAATGAAGATTCGCCAGAAGAGCAACCTTTGAATATCAAAGTCAAAGGACGAATCCAACCCCAACCTGTCAACAATCAACCTTTGATGATCAAGGTTAAAGGAAGAACTCAAGCTTCATCTGAGGAATCAGTGAATGTTCCTGCTAAAAGCCAAGTTCAACCTCTTGTGATCAAGGTCAAAGGGCGTACTTTTTGTACGAATGATCCAGATATACGCAGAAGACGGATGATAGTCCACTAGTGATTAATCCGAAGCGTAGCAGTCAAATTATAAATGATGTAAATATTGATCATTCTGTACTTTTTGATATCAATAAAGATTTCTTTTTCGAGTATATGGCTGTCTAGTTTATTGAAAGAATGACTTTATCTTCTGATAAACAAAGTCATCAATATAAAGACGACATAGACACAGAGAAAACCTTATACATTGACAATAAGAAAAATTCTTTTCCTCCTCATGTCGATGTTGGACCTTATGCTCAAAGGTTTCTAACATCTTCTTCCTATCTTCTTCCTGTAGCCACTTCATCGTAAGCTTGTGTAACTTATAAACGTCACGAAGAATCTTATTTCGTGATTCCGTCTGATAAGAAAAACAAGCGTCAAATTGTGTTTGGTACGGCTAGAAATATCCCTGTTGCTCAGACAGATGATCTTAGAGATAAAGATAAAGGAAGAATCCGAATTGACAGATATAGTCAACATTCTCTCAAGATTATTCAGAATATGGGATATGATTTAAAGACTATGCAAGGTCTTAATCAAGGCAAGGGTAGACGATTACCATTATGTGGTGATCCATTTTACCAAAAAACTCGTCATGGGTTGGGATATGATCCGTCCCATATGTTTAATAACGATATTCAAGAAGAATTCTCTTCTAGCTCTTCACAATCATCAGATTCGAAAGAAATCCAATTCATCGAATCCGATATATCTCACTCCTCGTGTGTTAAAAGAGGTTGTTATGATGAATCTGAACAAATATTCTCAGTAAACATGGTTCAAACTGATGGTGAATCTGAACCATTTGAGAATGATCCTTGGGCTCAACAGATGGACACTCAATAGGAACTTCGTTTTGAACAACGACAACCACCTACAGAGGACGAGATTGTCCAGATTGATGTTAGAGATGGAACTACGCCCAAACCAATATTCATCAGTAAAAATCTTTCTGAAGATGAAAAGGAAGAATTGATAAAACAGATCAAAGAATATATTGATATTTTTGCATGGAGTTATGAAGATATGCCCGGTCTAGATCCTAAAATTGCTACTCATAAACTCAATATTCTTCTTAATGCTAAGCCTGTAAAACAACAGCAACGACATTTTCAACCAGATATGATGGATACAATTGAAGCAGAAGTCAAAAAGTTGATTACATGTGGCTTTGTTTGTGAAGAACAACACCCCGATTGGGTTGCTAACATTGTTTCTGTTATAAAGAAGAATGGAAAAGTCCGAGTTTGTATAGATTTTTGAGATCTTAATGCAGCTTGTCCAAAAGACGAATTTCTACTTCCAATTACTGATGTCATGATAGACAATACATGCAGTTTTGAACGCATGTCTTTCATGGACGGATTCTTAGATACAATCAGATAAAGATGCATCCAGAAGATGAGAAGCATACTGCTTTTCGTACACCCCTTGGGGTTTACTGCTATACGGTGATGCCGTTTGGTCTTAAAAACGCCGGTGCCACATATCAACGGGCTATGAGCAACATCTTTCAAGAACATCTACGGAAGACAGTAGAATGTTATGTAGATGATATTGTTGTTAAGAGTCGATCAAAAGATGATCACATTCAAGACTTGAAGACAATATTTGAACTGATGCGCCAGCATCAATTGAAAATAAACCCTACTAAGTCTTTCTTAGAGGTTTCCAGTGGCAAGTTTTTAGGATTTGTCATTACTTCTCAGGGTATCCATGTTGATCCTGATAAGGTTAAAGCAATTCTTGAAATGCGTCCTCCTCGTAATTTGAAAGAACTTCGTGGCTTTCAGGGTCGCATTGCTTATATCAGGAGATTTATATCTAATCTCTCTGGAAGATGTCAACCTTTCTCTCGTCTATTAAAAAAGGGTGTATCATTTGTTTGGGATGGAGCGTGTCAGAAAGCCTTCAATGACATTAAGCAATACCTTACAAATCTACCTATTTTGGTACCTCCAGTGATAGGAAGACCATTTTTGCTATATGTTCGAGCTTTGGATCATTCACTTGGTGCTCTTCTTGCACAAAAAAGTGATATAGGGCATGAACAAGTGATTTATTATCTTAGTCGAATGATGGTCGGAGCAGAATACAGGTATACTCCTGTAGAAAAGGAATGTCTGGCCTTGGTTTTTGTTGTCCAAAAGACAAGACATTATGTGACAGGACAGACTATTTATGTTATCTCCAGAATAAATCCCATTCGGGTATTGATGAGAAAACCGATCATTCTTAACTCTAGGTTAGCTACCTGGGCGATGTTGCTCACTCCTTATGACATGGTTTATATACCTCAAAAATCAGTGAAGGGTCAAGCATTAGCTGATTTCTTAGCTGCTCACCCTATACCTGAAACATCAAAGCTATATGAGGACATTCCAGATGAAGTTGTGGATTGCAATATGACTTTGAAAAATGACATCTGACAATTATATTTTGACGGAGCATCACGGGTTGGACCTAAAGGTAATATTGTCTCTGGGGTAGGAATCGTCTTGGTTTCTCCTGACAAAATGGTCATATACCGTGCCTATTCTCTCAATGAGCCATGCTCTAACAATGTAGCAGAATATAATGCTTTACTGATTGGTCTCCAAGTCGTAAAACAATTGGATATTGAATTCTTGGAAGCTTATGAAGATTCTCAACTGATTGTTAATCAGGTTAGAGGGACTTATGAAGTCAGAAATCCTTATCTCATCCCTTATCATCAAGTGGTAGTCGAATTGGTTCTTTCATTCAAAGGATTCTTTATTGAATTCGTACCACGTTCTCAGAATGTGGAGGCTGATGCTCTTGCTAGCTTAGCTGCAGACTTGGCTGTTCCAATTCGAAGACAAAATACAATCACTTTGTTGGACCGAGACTTATTTTGTGTCAAGAATAATTTGTATATTGAACAGAGTTATACTACAGAGTCAAGCTCCCAGCAGAGGGATTAGAGAACTCCATTTATTGATTATACGGTTCATGGGATTTTACCTGAAGATCCGAAAGAAGCTGCATCAATTAAGAGACGATCATTTCGATTCTATTATGATTCATCTTTACATATGTTATATCGTCGTTCATACGATGGACTCTTGCTGCGCTGTCTCTCTGAAAGTGAAGCTAAACAAACACTTCGTGAGGCTCATGATGGTGTCTGTGGTGCCCATCAATCGGGTCCGAAATTACAGGACCGCATTCGAAGAATGGGGTATTATTGGCCTTCCATGATAGCAGATGCTGTAGATTACGCCAGAAGGTGTAAAGCATGTCAGATTCATGCTGATTTTATTCATCAACCGTCTGAATTTCTTCATCCTACAGCAGCCTCTTGGCCCTTCGAAGCTTGGGTATGGATATCATCGGTCCTATTAACCCTCCTTCTGTTAAAGGACATCGGTTTATATTAGTTATAACCGATTATTTTTCTAAGTGGATAGAAGCAGTTCCCCTCATTGAAATGAAAACATCTAATGTGATCAGCTTCATCAAGCACCATGTCATTTATCGTTTCGGGATTCCTCGACGGATAATTCATGACAATGGACCATAATTTGCCAGTCAGGCGTTTTATCGATTCTGTGATAAGAATCGAATTCAAAATCTGGCTTCTATGGCTTATAATCCAGCTGCTAATGGTTTAGCCGAAGCCTTCAATAAGACGATCAGTAAACTTCTCAAAAAGTTTGTCTCTTCTAATAAACGTGATTGGAATGAGAAACTTGGAGAATGTTTATGGGCTTATCGAACAACAGTCTGGACTCCTACTGGTTTTACACCATTTTCATTAGTTTATGGATGTGAGGCTGTTCTTCCCTTGGAAATCCAGATTCCATCTCTACGAATAGCTATTGCTAATGAGCTAACTATAGAGAACAATGATCGCTTACGACTCCAAGAACTTGAAGGATTGGACGAGAAGCGTCTTCAAGCACAACAGCATATTGAGCTATATCAAGCTCGTATATCTCGAACTTTCAATCGTAAAGTTAAAGAGAGGGTATTCAAGATTGGCGAGTTGGTATTAGGCGTTCGAAGACCAATGATTATGACTCACAAAAGCAAAGGAAAATTCTAAGCAAAATGGAAAGGCCCTTATGTGATTGAGACTGTGTTTTCTAATGGCGCCTATCGGTTATCAAAGCCCAATGGAGATTTACTCATGATGTCGATCAATGGCAAATTTCTTAAGGAGTACTATGTATAAAAAAAAGACAGAATAAAAATAAAATTTCTTTTATTATTATTTTCGTTCAGAACAAAGGATTAAGGACGAGGACCACTGCCTTCCTTATTAAATACATAGTCGGCCAATGCATCAAAGGCATCATTGCCTGAGTTTACAAAGAACTTGCAGGCAGCCATCCTCAGTGTTTCTTCCTCAGGAGTTTTCCCTGGCTCTACTAAGAAAGCAAAGATGTCTTGTGGTGGCTTGGGAGTAGAAGAACTTTCGCCTACTTCGGTTGGGTCTGATACAGTTGGCTCAACGGGGTGCGTCTCGATGACGTCCTCAACCTTCTTGGAGACTTTATTCTTTTGCTGCACACCCATGGAAGACATTTTCGATAGAG
The DNA here is from genome assembly GCA_029216955.1 of Iris pallida. Classification (NCBI taxonomy): domain Eukaryota; kingdom Viridiplantae; phylum Streptophyta; class Magnoliopsida; order Asparagales; family Iridaceae; genus Iris; species Iris pallida. The sequence goes on from JANAVB010005999.1 coordinate 251,641, forward strand.
GAGGGGAAATAAGAATGAAATGTTACAAAGAGTTCTCACCTATTTATAGGAGAGATCTATTAATGAACCAGTCTTTGAAGTTGAAAACAACTGTTCATTCCCGAAAAGACCTGTCCGTTCATTACATCAGATTCATCCATTTAATTATGGAATTGAATTAACCTTTTTCTTTTCCCGAAAGATATGTCGGTTTATTCATTAATATTGGCATATATCCTCAAATGACATCTGTCTTCTTAATCCCCAAACAAGAAGGCTGGTTTTGCAAATTGTTGTGCATCTAGTAAAGTCAACAATTCTCCATTTATCATGGTTAGCAGCATCTTATCCCCTTGGGCTGCTATCAACTGTGCCCTATCTATACGGTAATCAGGGTTTGATTGAGGAAATGCTACGTGAGATAGATTTTCCAGATAATTTGAACCCACCATGCCAACTGATGAGCCAAAGACTTCTGCAAGAGGGTGAATTTGCAAGTCCACTGCAAAAAGAAAAAGAGAAATCAAGTTAGAAAAAAATCTAATTTGATGTCATTTATGCAGATAAATTGATCTGAATTTTACATATAAGGTAAAAAGTTTTCTAAAATGTAAAAAGTCTTTGTTTTTACACAAAGTCTTTTCATTTTTGGGAGATTTACGCTGGCACATTAGATATGGGCGTATTTCAAATTTTACGCTGGCACATTAGATGTGGGCGCATTTCAAATTTTATGCTGACACATTTGTGGGCGTATTTCAGTTTTTACGATGACACATTTGTGAGCGTATTTTACGCTAATACGTATAAACGTGGGCGTATTTTTGAATTTTACGCTGACACGTATAACGTGGGCATATTTTGTTTATCTCAATTTCTACGCTAACACGTATAATGTTGGCGTGAAATAGAAGATCTTTGGTCTTTTTCTTCTCCGATGAAGTTTTACAGCCATAAGGGAGTGCTTTACCCCTCACTGGAGGAGCCACGGCGGGTTGACTTTGCTGAGATGCGGCTGATGAAAGGACAGGGGTTTGTGCGCGGTCGATTGATGAAGAATCGACGGCGGGGTTCTTGCCTTTGCTGCTACCGGTGGCGGACTTCTTGGGGGCCATTGAATGGAATGCAAGAGGAAGGAGAGAGTTCGAGAAGGATCGGGATTATGAGAGCAAGAAAACAAAGTAAGGTTCTCTCTCTCCCCGAAGAACCCTATTTATAGAGAATTTTCAAATCGGTTCAAATTCCAGATTTTATGCCGACTGTTGGATATCCCCACTTTTACGCAGATGACTGTTGCGTATCCCGAATTTTACGTCGACTGGTCAAAACCTAACTTTTACGCTTCTGTTCAAAGTGTTTCAAATTTTGAAGATATTTAAAAACTTTGAAGGGGGTCTTGTAGGAGCGTAAAAAGTGCTTCATAAAATGAGTCAAAGAGATAGAAGCATTCCATTCAACATGATCTATTTTTACAGGCTAATCGCTTTACGTCAGGGTCAAGCCAATGGTTTTACGCCAGGGTCAAGCCAATGGTTTTACGCCTAAGACAGGCTAACCACTTTACGCTGGACAAAGCGGTCGAGTCTTGCATTTAATGCAAAGTCTGACATGAAGATTTAATGATGGCATATATCACAGAATTCGAAGGGATTTGTTTTATACAGAGACCAATGTTGTCGTTTAGTATGTGGACTGAGCTATTTTACGCTCACAATATGGCTTCTTTTACGCATGGAGACTATATGAGTTTTTACGCTCAAAAGTTGACGTGTGCATAAAGTTTATTTGGGCTACTTTTACGCTCAAGGTTGTTTAATAACCACTTTACGCGGGAAGTCCATGTCAGGGCTATTTTACGCCTAGTCTACTACTTTACGCTCAGAGTATATTTTGGGTTGTTTTTACGCCCTATTCTCCTTCACCAATTTGGAACGTGGTTTGCCTACATGGCTTTCATACCACACATCTCGAAGAACGTGTGTATGTACATCCTATTCTTATTAAAATGATGGGACACGTGTCAATATATGCAGAGGATGACTTCGGTCATGGGTGGCAGTTATTAGCGTAAAGATGGAACTTTTGCTGAGTTTTTACGCACAAGAAGCCAAGTCTATAAATAGACTTATTTTTCTCATATAAGGCACAGAGAGAGAGAAGAGAATACATAGAGATCAGAGCCCAGAGACTTTGATTTTTTGGAGCATTCTTCTTTAACTTTTCTTCCAGAACAGAGTGAAGCAAAGCAGGAAAGCATTCGGCCTCGCCATCAGTGCCCAAGTGCGTCGATACCTTTCTGGTGACTTAGTTCTTCCAACTGTTCATCTTCTAGCAGTGATCTTCATCATCATCGTATGGTCCAAGGAACAAAGTGATCATTTACAGATCAGACTTCCATAGCAATACTTCCCAGAATCAAATTTGTACTTCTTGTACTTTTTTTCGTTTTATTTTCAAAAGCCGATTTCCAGGCATTTTGTTAAGTGAAACAATATGAACTGAATAAATATAAAGGAATAACCTGGATTAAAATACAGTCCAATATCTTATCAACGAAGTAGTGAACCACCCCTACAACCAAACAAGGATAAGAGGTGGCACCCTATTCCATGACAAGGTAATGTCCCATGCTATGAGAAGGTATAAGTACAGATATAACCGCTTTATGTGAATGAATATGAAGGCAACGTTGGACGTGTGAGTAGGTGATAAGGATATAGCACTGAATCACAGGCCGGTGTCGGATCACGAGCCAATGATATGAACTATGAGTTATGAGCCAAACAGGAAACTATAAAACTATGAGGGTCATGACTCTGTAACCTCCTCCAGAGATTATGTAGTCTAAAGGGACTATCTCATACCCCTACTAGTAGTCTTCTCCGTCCATCAATTGTACAAGTCATATATGTGACTCGAACAACTCATATCTCAATATGAGTCACTACGCTAGACACCATCTAACTCTATATATACCGACAAACAATCCGCTTGTACCGATAATCATTCAAATGTGTAAGCTCGTGTTGAATCAATGTACCTCACTCACAGTGTCGTATAATGCCGACGTGACAAGTCATAGAAGTTATTAGGAATAACTTCACAATTACAGGAACATCTACTAACTCTAAGTCACACACACACATGCACCTGCTACCATATCGATGCCATCATCGATAGCACCCAAGTCATTCTTGGATACACACTACTAAAGCTGCCACTAACAACACAGAAACAAACATAAAGAATTTAAACAGAATAAGTAATGGCAAGGTATCTTGCTTGGAACCTCAGGATGAGTGTACAGCAATGGTCCGAGTCCAAATACTGCAGTTGAATGATCACGAACTCCTAGAATATAAATGAACTAAAATCAATGCCAACTTAATGACATCACACATACCTTATATGTGTGCATACTATGTATAGTCTCAATCTAGTCATAAACTCGCTAACTAATATATAAATATATATGTAATCAAATCTACTATACATATTACCACAGTAAAATAATATTTTTATAGACATAAATTACAATTTCTGTAGCTTTGATTTTAGGAGTACGTCATATGCCATTTTCTCAAAATAAATTTCATATGCTTGATCTGGACGAGTCCACCTTCATTTAGGCATATCTTGTCCCACTCAAACTCATTTTCTTGTACTCTATTTTTATCTCACAACTTTCGGGTCAAAAAGACCAATTCTAATATCTACCGTATTACCGTTGTATTTCCTAACTTAAATTGGGGACTCAACCTCGACCCAAATCATTCGATCCAATGTACGATTTTGACCTATTTTTAGCCTACTACACACATGTCACTTGTCCCCCACTTAATTGAGTCTCCATGTGCTACTTATATTCAAATGGAATACAAGACCCATTTAATAGACTTTTGGAACTTATTTCGACTCGAATAATTCTACCGACCCAAAACTAGTCCAACAAATTATGGAATAGCCTATTCTAGGTCACCCTAACCTAATATATTCATTTTAGGTTGATTTTATCAATTAATAAGTAGGCATTATTGATTTAAATCAATATGAATAGAATCCAAGATTTACTTTTCTATTTTGGAAACTCAATCAAATCTCTTTGTGATGTATCTCACATATCTTTTGATTGGGACATCAAAACCTTACCAAACCCTACCAAAACCATACCCTATCAAACCCTAACCCTCTCCCCCACCTTTTTTAATATATAAACCCATTATATAGGTTCGGCCACCCCCCTTCAACCCCCTAAAACCGAAATCCCCCTCAGCTACCAAGCCGTCGACCATCTTTAGCCGCAGTAGCAGTTTGTAACCCATTCTGACCTTTGTTCGTCAAGCCACCACCTCCACAATGACCCCAAGACACCCCTCTTTAACTATATTAAGCTCCCAAGGAGCCACAATACTTTGTTTGGCTTGTGGACGGCCAAACTTTAGAGTTAATTTCAGTCGTAACAGGAATTCCGAACAACTGGTTGGTGATCTTCAAACCCTTCTTTACCTACTTTTTATTGATAAATCCTCAACCAAACCAACTCTAACATATAAGCCTATGTGTCAACTAATATATCCAATTGCCATCTCATGTGGATCTTAAGGTTTGTCCGTGGCGAGCGTTTTACGAAAGTTGGTTCAGGCTGAACCAATTTCTGTGCACGCTTGTTTTCTGACAACTTATGAAGCCTTGCGACCTCAAAAAAATTATTGGTAATGATTCTAACGTCCCCCTCTATCAATCTATAATGGTATATAATGATCTCAATGAGTTCTTATATATTTATGCATCTGTTTTTGTGGTACAAGTTACCGAACACCGAATTCCTTTGAATCTAGTATTTTCTTTGAACTCTAAAGTTCTTAGAATTTCTTTATGATGCCTATCATGTATCTCTCGATATAAAACCATATTTTTATTATTTTCTAATTTATTCAAGTATTAAAACCTATTATTTTCCTATTTACTTTTGGTTCCAATCGAATCGACAAGTTGGACATATTGTGCTGCTAGTTACAACTTAGTTAGTGTCACTACCACTTTTCCAAATATAGGTAATTTTTTCATTTCATATTATATAATATTGTGTATATTTATTTATTTATATTGTGTTAGTTATTATGGTTAGTAGTTAGTCTATTTGTCAGACTTGGGGTTAGTGAATCAATTAGACTAGACACTAGATTAGAGCCCAACAATTAGCATAACATGATTCATGGACCAACTCATTGGACTAGACCCAATTAGACCCATTTAGTCATGCTATTTAATTAAATTAGGATTAGACTATTTACCAAAATAGGTTTAGAGCCTTCCATGCATTAATTAGCCCACATGACAAGCTTTAGAGGGCAATTTAGACATTTTGGATTGTCATGGTAGAGCCCTATTTGGCTAGCCACAATTAGAGGGGGAGAGCCATCCTTTTATTTCTTTCCCTTGCAACAATTCTTCCCAATTTGGTGTCCTTTCCCAAATTAAGACATCCCTCCACCAATTCCTCTCAATTTCCACTCAATTTCTCATCCATCACCCTCACTCTCATCAATTGAAGGAGCCTACAAGCTTGAAGACTAGAAGAACTAGAAAAGAAGTCCAATTGCTAGGAGCTTCGTGTTCGGATTTTGTCCAATTGACTTTTCATTGGGAATCTATCTCCCAATAGGTATACATCTCAATTTTCTGTCTAATTAGACTCTAGTTGTTCTATTTGATCCTTAAAAATTTATCCATGGACTAGAACTTCCCATAGGGAGAAGATCTAGGCTCTAATGACCCTTTATGTAGAATTTATGTTTTGTGTCAATTTTGGAAGAATTTTGTCACGACCTGTACCCGATATAGGGGTACGAGTACGTGACGACGCCTAGCCTATGTCATTACATCGGAGGTAGAACGCTGTCTAGGTCAAATATGTTAACTAGCAATATGTATCATAACCTGTCAAGATATCTCAACTCCAAACGGAGGACAAATAATGATAATATCGATACTCAATCATAAGACAATAAGGAAGATAAATGACATGATAAAGACATGAGATATAAAATATCCATAGAAAGTCTAACTTAAATATAACACAAGTCCAAAGAGAGTCTAAGAGTCCACTATCTTAAATACAAGTCTCAAATAATAACATGCCAAGAGTCATAAAGTTGGAGACAAATCCAGTACAAAACCTAGTCTAACTAAGTCGCTACCAAAGCCTCATAAGCTGAAGCTATACCCTCTTGAATTAGTGTCTCCTGGCCTACGCCTACTACATCTTATGGGCCGTAAGGTAGGGCAACCGTCATCTCAATCGTCTGGAAAAAATATATACAATTAATATTGGAGCGAAGTACACCTCTAATAACAGTTTCAATATATGATAAAGACTATGTAACAGTAAATAGAGAGAATATGCAAGGTAATAAAATAGGTACAAGAATATATCAAGACATGAATAATGTTGTAAGTAAATATAAGAGCAAGTGAGCAAGAAATATCATGTACAAGAAAATCAGGAAATAACTTTTTATGTGAGTGAGCACTAGTTTCAACATGTGATCAGCTTAGAAACTTGCACAGGAATTTATGGCTTGGTTAATCATACGTGTGGTGTATGATCAACGCTTACAAAGAACAAGACATGCACGAAGGTATGATCACTTATCTACACTATTACTCCCCGCCTCCTACTGGTATAGCGGATCCAACAATGGTACATTATGATACGGTTTTCTAGGAGAATGTATCAAGTCTTCTCGAGAATTAGTGTCCATACAAGTACAAGAACAATAACAAGGCTTGCACAAGGTACACCAAGATATACAAAGAATAATATCTCATGACGGGATTCGAAAATACCAATCCGTGTAACCATGTGTCAAGAAATTATGGATATCTACACTAGATACAAGAAACATAGAAGATATCATAAACAAAAAATTATCAGAGAATGTACTCGCCTGAGATCCGATGTAAAATATCAACAGTATCCGATATGGTGCCTCAAAGACCTAAACATGGAATATCAATGTTAATTCGTGTTTTGGAATCATAAACATGCTATACTAGCTCAATACTAGGTCTCCAAGTCATTTTTAACTCAAACTAGGTCAACTAGGTCAATTCCTTGGTAAACTAGGTCAATCTAGGCCATACCTAGGTTTTTGGGTCCATACCTTGCCATTCCAAGGTATTCTAGTCTATACTAGGCCATACCCTATATAATTAACTATATTGGATACACATAGGGGAATCTATAATGCAATATCCTAACTATTCTCAAATATCCTTTGCATAAGCCTATACCTAAACATAAGGTAAACTAATTACCTATACTCAATACCACATACTCTACAACATAAGTATCCTAAATCTTTTTGGCATCTTTACTCTATACATTACCTATCCCACATATCCTATACATAACCTATTTGATGCACCTAATAAATTACCTACATAGGTAAACCAAATACCTATCTCATTACCTAGTCACTCTAGGTAAAGCCCTTTACTTGGGAAATTACCCATTACCTATATCTCGACCCTTTTCATATACCTATGTAACCACTATAGTATCCTAATTGTTTACCCTATGATACTAGGATACATATACAAGCCTATATTAAACCCCTTGACTTCCCCCACTTCTCCTATATTACAGTATACCCTGCAGTTCATAACACCTGTTGTAGGTGTTCTTTAAATAGACTACTAACAGCAGTAATCCAATATTTGTTGCCACCGAATGCACAGGCCCCCTTGCCTACAGGTCCACACAGGATCTTCTTATCTTCTAACCTGCTAACTGGCCCCTTTTCTTCCTATTCCTGAACTGGTACAGGCAGCAGCCCAAGACTGTTATTGGGTCTGCCCCTAAAGGCCCTTATGCAAGAGTATGCATTGCCCAGCATTGGCAAGGCCAAGTGCATTACTGCACAAAGTGGCACACTTACTGTTCACCAACAGCAGGTACGTGCCACTGCCTGCTGTAATATACATGTTGCTTCCTGCACCTACTCCCCTACTCTATACAGCAGTGCTCTGCCGCTAACACACGACTTTTTCCCCTCTATCCCGATCTATTAAGCACACACACACACACACACACTCAAGTCATACACACACCGCCAAGCTTTCCTCCTACAGCTACTGTTGCTTAATCTAATACCCATGCCCCTAATCACTTCAACTAAACTGCACAGGTCCTATAACCCTGCACAGGCCCCTCCCAGTACAGTGGACGTATGCACAGGTGCTAGTGCCCCCTTTATACAATATACTGCTATTGTTCTCACTCTTCTAATTCCCTCCACCAAGCAGCTATAGTTGTTGTTATTCCCTGCCGCATTCCCTGCTTGTCCGAACCCTTCAACTGATACCTAAACTACATGTGTATCTATCTTTTACATTATCCTCCAATCTACCTATCTACTAATCACCTAGGCATCTACCAAACCAACTATCTATATACCTATGCATATACATGTTCATACATATATATACATGTTCATACATATATATATATATATATATATATATATATATATATATATATATATATATATATATATATATATATATATATATATATATATATATATATATTTGAGGGGGTCCACTTCTTAATGGTGCTTGGAGGCATGCTTCCAAGGGGGCTCAAACCCGTGCCACTGCGCCAGGGTGCTCCACCGTTCCCAACGGGCTACGGCCACTGGGAATATATATATATATATATATATATATATATATATATATATATATATATATATATATATAATATATATAAACAGCATCTTATTGAATAAAAAGAGGGACTCTTAACGAGCAGTACAGGTGCCAGGGTCGAAAAACACAAAAGGGCCCTGGAATGCTAAGTAGCAAATACAAAAGTTTTAAGGGGTAAATTGCAAAATTTCAAAAAAAATTCGAAATTTGAAACTGTGTGGGCACTCGGCCCTAAGGGAGGGGTGGGAACACAGCCCAATGCACGTGGTTGCTGCTCCAGGACACGTCACCCGAGGGGGGCAAGCGCACGTCAGCAGCTGGCCCGACGGGGCGCGCACCACGAGGAGAAGCTGGCACGTGAACCAGGGGGTGGGTGGGTGCGCAGCACGAGGGCGCCTCGGGCCCCCCACCCAGGTGCGTCACCCGGAGCCGGTAGGTCTCCGACGGAGGACCGGGCCGGAGGGGCGTAGACGGGAGGGGAGAGAGGGTGGGAGGGAGGAGGAATGCGGGGGGAGGGAGCGGGGGCTCGACCTCCGGGCAGCGAAGGAGAGTGGGGATCCGACGAGTCATCGAAGGAGGGGCCTGAGGAAGGCATCGCCGGGGAAGGAGGCGTCGACGGAAGGGAAAGAGGAGGAGAGGGAGGCTTCCGGGAGGAGGGAGGCGGAAGGGTTAGGGGGCGGTGGACCACGACCCGAGGCTGGGTGCACGTCCCCAGGCGATGCACTGCCCGAGGATGAGCACTCTGTCCAAGGGGACAGAGTGCACGGCCCGAGGAGGCGAGCGCACAACCCGAGCTGGCGAGCGTGCGGCAGGAGACCGGCGGGATGCAGTCGCCCGGAGGAGGGAGGGGCGGGCGGAGGGGGGGCTCGACCTCCAGAGGGAGGGAGCTACGCAGGGCGCGACGGTTGGAGGCGCCTACCGTCGGCGAAGGAAACGCCGGAGAGAGGAGGAGGGAGAGGGAAGAGCAGCGGTCGGGAGGGACGACGTCGGGGAGAGCAAGGAGCTGGACGCTGCCACGGGTGCGCGACCCGCGGGGTCCACCGACGAGGAGCCGGAGGCAGCCGGGGGGAAAGAAAACCTAGCCGGCAGCTTCGCAGCCACGATAGACCACGAGGGGGCTCGCTGGGGGTGTCCGCCGCCGTCGAGAGAGGAGGGGGAGGTCCCGCGAGGCCAACGGCGGAGGTAGGGGGAGGGAGGAGGCACCGCTTGTACCACCAGAGGTCGGATGGATGAGGGCGACCGCCGGAGGGGGCCAGTGTAGGGCAGGAGCGGGCCACTACAGGGAGGGGAATCAGCTCACCGCCGGCGAGGGGGCCGGTGGCTCGGCTGAAGGAGCGAAGGGGGGAGGGCTGCTGGGAGGGAAGGGGGAGCCATGGGGCTCCGGAGACGCCTCCGACGGAGGGCCAAGGTGGGAGGGGGCCGGAGAAGAAGCTAGGTTGGGAGGAGGAGGAGTCGGCTGCCCGTGCATCAGCCGATGGCGCCGAGGCCGACGGTGGTGGCGGCGGCATCGAGGAGGTGGAAGGGGGGAGAAGGTAGGGGAAGGTGGCGGCCGGGGAACCCGCTACGACGAGGGGGACGGGAAATCCCCACAGGAGGAGGAGGTGGGGCGGCCAAGCGAGGCTCGGCCAGCCGGCAAAGGGAGGGAGGTTCCCATGGGGGAGCGCGCCCTAAGGCGCAGCCTGCCAGGACGGCCACCCGACCACGAAGGCAAAGGAGGGTGGCGAGCAGTGGTGGTCCGGCCGGAGCTCGAGCGCGAGCTCTCCGCTGCTCCATCCCAAATTATTATTATTATTATTATTATTATTATTATTGTTATTATTATATATATATATATATGGTCTCTTCCGGCGATTCCAGAGCTCCTACGCACCCTCTCCGGCATATCCCCCGGCCGCCCGGGCGGCCGGCTCCGCCAGCAGCTCCGTGCCCCTCTCTTCCTCCATCCCCGTTCCTCCCCCCACCTCGTTCCACCCCCCTCCATCTCTCCCCGCACCCTCACCCTCATCGTTCTCGGAGGCCAGATGCCTAAAGTGCTCTCGTCCGCCCCGGCGGCAACGCCCCCCCCCCCCGCCGTATCCTCCGGCAGACCCCCGCCTCTTTCGTCACCGGCGCGCACCCCTATCTCCCCCATCGACGCCGCCCTCTCCGCTCTCTGACCGACCCCGCGCCGACCTCCCTTCCGTCGTCCTCCCTCCCCTTCCTCCTCGGCGCCCCCCCTCCGGCGCTCCCCGCCTGGACCCCCGACCAACTCTCTCTCGTTGGTCGGAGGGCCGCCCTCCACCAGCCTCGGAGAGGTCCCCTCCAGCCTCCTCCTCTGGGCTCACTTTGCCAGCTCCTCCTGGCTTGGCTTGGCCTTGCTCGGCCGCGGTCGAGAGCGGTGCGGCGTCCCGCTCCCAGAGGACTGCCACGGGCATCGTGCCAGAGCGTCAGCCTTCCCCATTCCCCTCCTCGGTTCCTGCGTCGAGTGGAGCGGTATTCTTTTCCCGAGGCCGGCTTCGGGCCACGCACAGGAGCGTGAGCTGCTCTCCTTTCCACCTTCGGTTCCCGTGCAACACGGGTTCGGGGATCTGTGCTCTCCTTGCTGCACGCTACTCGAGGCATGGGCTGGCTTTGCATCTTTGTCATGCGTAGCTGCAGGTCTTCCCTCCTCGGTGACCGAGCCAGCTATTTCCTCTACGCTCGGGCTGGCTCAAGGAGCTAGCACATCTCCCGCTTCTACGTTGCATGGTGCTAGCGTATTTTTTGGTCCTTCTGAGAAGGACAGGTGCGTTGACTCCCACGTTGTGGGTTTTTGCGAGCTTGAGGGCTCCCACGGTGTGGGACAACCCTCATCCTCTGTTACGGGCTTCTGCACGCCCGGTGGCTCCCACATTGTGGGCCAGCCTTCTCTCTCTGTTGTGGGTTGTATAGTACGCACGCCCGCAGGCTTCCACGGTGTGGGCCAGCCTCTCCCCTCTACTGCGGGTCTCAGTGAGCCAGGTGCCTCCCACTTTGTGGGCCTGCCCCACCCCTCTACGCTGGTCCCTCCCCCCCCCCCCCCGCGCTGGGACTCCTTAACCCCTTTGCTGGAGGGCTAGTTACTGGAGGTCCCGCTCTCTCGACCGCTCCCGCCACCTGCTGCCCAACCCCTGTCCCTTCCTCTCTTCTCCCTCTCTTGGAGGACCCAGTTCCTCCCCGTATCCCTTTCTACGCCGAAGCATTGTGGCCTGACCGCACGAAGGTTATTCCCTCCCCAATCACGGAGATCGCTCTTCCAGATATCGTCTTCACACCACCTTTGGACGGATACCCTATCCGCGTTCCCTTCTCCGACGCGGACATTTCTTCCCTATCCACCTCCTTTCTTAAGACTTTTGTCCTAAAATTTACCTTCGGTTGTCCAAAGATAGCTAGGGTGAAGGAGGCTATCGTGGCTTGGGGCCTCGTTGACGCCTACCGGATCGCCCCTCTCGATCCCAAGCATATGTTCCTGCACATTTTCTCCGACCAAAACTGCTCCATGGTTTGGGCAAAGGGCCCCACCAAAATTGACTCACAGATTGCCAAGATAGTCAAATGGTCACCTAAGTTCAACCCCGTCGTGGATTCGTCGATCATATCCACATGGGTCACCTTTCCCAACCTCCCCCTAGTGTGCTTCCCCTCAGCAGGTCTTAAGCGTATAGCCAGTTCCTTCGGGTCCCTGGTTGTCTGTCACAACCCGCACCCTGAAGAGGGGCACGAGCACGTGATTACATCCAGCCTACGCCGCAGTGTCGGCGGTAGAACGCTGTATATAGGGTCTGTAAATATTACGAATAAAACAGATAAATGTACCTGTACAGTATATACACTCCGAATCGAGGTGACATAGCAATACAGTCTCAATCACATAATCAAAACTAAGGTAGATAGCATGGAAAAGAGATATGATAGATAAAACAGGAAACGAGTCCAAAATCCCAAGTCAGAGCTAAACACAAATATCCAGAGTCTCAGAAAATATAAGTATAAAGATACTACAGACTGAAATGTACTAGCTGGCTCGCAGGCTAGGCAAACCTAACTAAACTATGCTACTCAGGGTGAGCAAAGTCTAGTGGCTCTACCAACAAGCCACGGTCTAAATCTAGTCCATCAGACTCAACCCCATAGTAGGTCGGGCAATCAGTCTCAGAGTCATCTGTAAAATTTGTCAACGGTATCCTGTCAGAAAAATGAGCAAGTATAAAACACCAACAACAGTTCCATATGAATTGAGAAATACTATAAGAGACGGCAATAATGAAATATAAGACAAAAGATATAGGCGACTTGGGAACCGTTTGAAAGCCGAGTTACAACCCTTGAACCAAACAAGGACCGGAGTTGTAACCCTTCCTCCAAATAAAACTTGGTCTCAAATCATGGTACAGTATAAAAGACAGATAGAGCATGTGAGAAATAGAAATCATAGTATGGTGAGAAGTACTGAAAGTAAAGCTGAAATAGAATATAAGATACACTAATAAATGTAAAAGTGATTTGAACTATTAGAGCGATATGTGATCGGCTAGAGAAGCAAGAGATGGTTATCCACTTGGCCCGGCAATCTGCGGTGTACTCAACGGAGGATCATGCCGTCCAACCTGGATAACTGGTAATGGGGTGCGTGCTACACCCTACGTGAGGTGAGGGTGGCGCTAGCAAAATATAGTTACAGGAAGGTTTTGATCACGTAACCCCTAATAATTCTTCTATCCCCGAATAGTATCACGGATCCGGACATGGCACGTTATGACACGGGATTCAAGAGCAGGAGGCCAGCCCACTCCCAAATCAGTGTCTATATAAGTACAAAAACACAGGAATATCTCATACTCATATACCAAGGGAGTCTAAGAATAACATCTCATGACAGGATCCGACGTATACTAGTCCGTGAAACATCGTGTCAGGAATCATGTAAAATACTACGACTGAATCGGATGTAGTAGATATCAAGACAATAAAAGCTATCAGTGAATGTACTCGCCTGTGGTCCTAAGCTGATAAGGTGAACAGACGCTCAGAGTGATCACAGACCTAAAATAAGATACTATGAGTCAAACAGGGCTTAATACTGAGAAAGGAAACTAATATAAGTCATGAATGCAAGTCTAAGTCAAAACTAGGTCAATCTAGGTCAAACTGAGTCATACTAGGTCATACTGGATCATACTAGGTCATACTAGGTCACTGGGAGTCAATCCAAGTCAAACTAGGTCGAACGGGGTCAAAGGTTGACTTACAGTTGACTTTTGGTTAAAAAGTCAACTCTAGTCAACTCTGGTCAACTCTAGGTCAACCCTAGGTCAAACTAGTCAAATGTTGACCAACTATTGACTTTCAGTCAACTGGTCAACTCTGGGTTGGTTTCGGTCAAATCGGGTCGCTTAAAGACTAAGTTTGACTCTCGGTTGACTTTTGGTCAAAAAGGTCAACCGACGTCAAAACTAGTCTATGAGCACCATATTTGATCATTACCAACCACGGAAATCAAGTTCTAACCCTATCTTAGACTTCTAAAACCAATACCCTATTCCTAGGCAAAACTAGCATTTACCCTACCAAGGTAAATCCCGATACCTTGCCCAATCCCAAGAAAACCCCGCAAATACTCATGGTACTAGCCTAGACTTCTTAGGGTAGCTAGGTATCAACCTATCTAAGTTTTACCTACCAAGGAAAATGGGTATCCTAGGTATCTAGGCTATGTTGGGATACATGGGTATTGGTTTACCCTATTCCTAATCCCATATCATGAATTTACCCTCATAACTCTACCACACTCATATACACACAACCCTCTCACAAATATTATACTCTAATAGGCTCTCCTATAGGCTTTCCTAGTAGTTTGCACATAGGCTAAACTATAGGCTACTAGACACACTCACTTAGCTCTTACACACACACACAATATCTCACAAATACACACACACACCCCACTACAAAAAAAGTGTCTTTTTTGGGACGACACTATAAGGAACACTAGTCTAAAATGTCCTAAAAGTATAATTCTAGGGACGGCTATATTTTTAGTAACAAAATGTTTCTTTTTTGGGACAGATTGTGAAAATGGATCACTATTTGGGACTGATAAAAATTTTTGTTCCAAATAATACATATTTTCGTCCCAAATATGTTGGCGGGAATACCACACGTGTGGCGGCTAATTGCCAAATTATATGGTGGAAAAGTTTACCTCCATGTGTTTCGATCGTAACCATTCGATCGGATGGATTAATCCAGACCGTCCATCCCAAAACCTATTTCCTATAGTCGATAGGACTTCTCTCTCTTTTCGATCATAAACTTTCTCTTCCTCTCTCTTTCCGATCAAAAATGGCGATAGAACTGCTCTCTCTCTCTCCGACCTAGGTGATCCAGTGTTGCTGCTCTTTTTTCTCTCCGACCATTGTTCCGACCTGGTGCTCCAGTGTTGCTGCTCTCTCTCTCTCCCCGACCATTGCTCTCTCTCTGTCCGATCTTCCAACCCTAGGTGCTCCATTGCTGCTGCTTGGTATACTTCTCCCAATCTTTAGAATTTTTTACCAAAATGTTTTATTCTTTCCCTAATATTTGGATGCATGTTATTTTGTCCTAGATTGTTTGCACTATTTACACCGTTTACTCAATTTTTCCTTGAAATTTGAGTGTTTTACACTGTTTACACGGCTGCATGTAATTTTGTCATAGATTGTTTGCTTAAAATTTGAGGGTTGTACACTGTTTACTGAAATTTTGGTTAAAATTTGAGTGTTTCACACTGTTTATACGGCTGCATGTAATTTTGTCGTAGATTATTTGCTTAAAATTTGAGGGTTGTACACTGTTTACTGAAATTTTGCTTAAAATTTGAGTGTTTTACACTGTTTACACGGCTGCATGTAATTTTGTCGTAGATTATTTGCTTAAAATTTTAGGTTTTTACACTGTTTACTGAAACTTTGCTTAAAATTTGAGTGTTTCACACTGTTTACACGGCTGCATGTAATTTTGTCGTAGATTATTTGCTTAAAATTTGAGGGTTGTACACTGTTTACTGAAATTTTGCTTAAAATTTGAGTGTTTCACACTGTTTACACGGCTGCATGTAATTTTGTCGTAGATTATTTGCTTAAAATTTGAGGGTTTTACACTGTTTACTGAAATTTTGCTTAAAATTTGAGTGTTTTACACTGTTTACACGGCTGCATGTAACTTTGTCCTAGATTATTTGCTTGAGATTTGAGTGTTTTACACTTCACTCAAATTTTTGCTAGAAATATGAGTGTTGTACACAGTTTACATGGCTGCATGTTATTTTGTCCTAGATTATTTACCAATTTTTTTATCAACATTTGCTTGAAATTGATTACTTGTCCATATACATGAATTGACTTTTGTCATCACTATTTATCAATGACAATTATTGTTCAGTCATACTCTAGTGATACTGTTCATCATTGCTACTTTGTTCTCTGGCAGTGGAGAATGGTTTGCACATATCATCAAGATTGACAATTTTGAGGCACCCATCACTTCTTCTTTTTTCATTATCCTATGCAACTCATACTTTTTCCCTGACTTCTGCAGATTTCAATGTGTAAAACATGTGTGTATATATATATTTGTGCCTTACAGGTTATTCTCTTGGATATGTGTGTATATGTGTGTATATGTGTGTGTGTGTCTGTAGCAAATAACTGGGTGTACCTTACAGGTTATTCTCTTGGATACTAGATATCACAGAGACCCATTGTCTAGTGATGGAACTATATTAGGGGAGACTTAGTGGGAATGGTTGCGAAATGAGTTGTACGGTCCTGAATCACAGATTACCATTAAACCTTGTTAGACTTATGCCACTTGTTTTACATACATCTTGGACAATGTTAGTTCTGCACAAATACAAGACACTTGAAAGGATGAAACTTTTGTTAAACTAACTGGCAGTGGTTGCGACCATCTCTAGTTAATAGTGCTTAGTATCCTTGTGGTCTTCTCATATACATCAAACGTACTTACATTTCTAATAAGAGTTATTTACCAATTTTTTGCTCGAATTTAATTACATGTGACACTGTTTATACAGGATTATTAACCAAGATTTTTTTTAGGATTATGTACCAATTTTTCATAATTATTTACATGTGACACTGTTCCCGGCTGCATGTTTTTGTCTTAGTTTTAAGCATCAGTTATTTAGGTGATTGTTTTTCTTTTGGAAAGATTTCGGTTTATGAAGTATATCAGTTTATTGAAAAAATTATTTGGTGGCAAAAATATGTTAAAACACCACAATATGTGCACATTGTCATTAATTTGTGATTATTTGTGAAAAAATAGATTTTTTTGTGAAAAATTAGGCCACATTTAGACCTGTCAATTGGGCCGGGCCGACCCATCCCAGCCCGGCCCGGCCCGAACCCCAAACACTGCTTATCATTTGTTTGTCAATGTGTGTTATGCTTGGCTTTAGCACAAGCAATTTGTGCTGTGCTTGGCTTTGGCCAAGCAATTTGTGCTTTGCTAATTGGCTTGGATTTGCTTGGCTTTGCTTTTTGCTGTGTTGTGCTTAGTTTGGCTTTTTTTTGTGGGTACATGCCAACCAGTCTTCATGACGGGCGGTGAACGGTGACTGTGTTGTTTGTGGGTACATGCTTAGTTTGGCTTTTTTTTGTGGGTACATGCCAGCCAGTCTTCATGTCGTGGGTCACGTGCCGGACTGGGCTGAGATTTTTCACCCTTGGCCCGGCCCGGCCCGCTATAGTTCATGGGTCGAAGAGGCCCGAGCCCGGCCCACCCAAATTCTGTGTCGGGCCGGCCCGGCTGACTTGACAGGTCTAGACACATTTGCATGGACAGGAACATGAGTTTGAACTTGGCTATGTTCTTTGTAGATTTTAATTTGTCAAATTATTGCGATTATGCGTTCATGTAGGAATTATTGTGATGATTTGTGAAAAATTGGGTTTTCTTGTGAAAAATTGGGACACATTTGCATGGATAGGAACATGAGTTTGAACCTGGCTATGTTGTTTGTAGATTTTAATTTGTCAAATTATTGTGATTATGCATTCATGTAGGAATTACTGTGATTATTTGTAAAAAATGGGTTTTTTTTAAAAATTGGGACACATTTGCATGCCCATTCTGGATTGATGTTAAACATATTATAAATGGAGATGAATTTGAACCTGGCTATGTTCTTTGTAGATTTTAGTTTGTTGAAAATCGACATTTGTGAATCATGCTTGAGCTTTTCAGTTGAAATTGGTTATTTGTGCCATGTGTTAGTTCCATGTCAGTAAGTCATAATCAACCTTGGTATATTAATTTCCTTTTTCTAGCTAGTAATTGTCATAATCAATTGGTTATCTATATGCTTATTATTTCTTCTTCTTGGGCACATTAGTACATGGCTACCAATAAGTGTTTGCTCTATTATTAAATTTGTCTTTGCTTGATATATTGCATAAGAATTTTAACTCTAATTTGTTAGAAAGTATATTTTTTTGGAAACTGAAATGGATAAGACTTATGTAGTTGCTGCCTCAAGCTATAGTTGCTGCCTCAAGTTTTATGATTTTAACTCTAATTTGCCTCTGTATTTTAATTATTAGAAAGTTATATAGCTGCTGCCTCAAGCTTTTTGCCTCCATTTGCCTCAAATAGAAATTTCAAATTGAATTCTTGAAACAATAAAGATACAACTATTGTTCTGAATATATATTTTGGATGGTGCTAGGTGATAATTGTCTTTTGGAAATTGATATGGATAAGCGTTGGATTGGATCACATGATTGGAATTCAAAGGCATACAAGGATGGGGTCGAAGCATTTCTTAAATTTGCATATAGAACTAAGAATGCTAATATGGTCCATATTTATTGCCCATGTAGTAGATGTGTAAATCGTGTTTATCACAATCGACAGACTGTGGAGGTTCATATAGAGATGTATGGATTTGAAAGGAGTTATATGGATTGGATATATCATGGGGAGTTATTGGGTGGTTTGGGTAATAACACCGATAATATAGGAGATGATATGTCAGTTGATGAAAGTGATGCTGGATTAAATGAATGTGCTAATATGACAACAATGGTACGAGAGGGAATGGGATTCTCATGCATGATAGAAAATATGGGTTGTGAGGAAGAGCCCATGGCAGAAGAAACTTGCGGTCCGATGAATGCATGCCGAAATACTTCAAACTTCTAAATGAAGCAGAAAGCGATTTGTACGAGAGTTGTCCTAAGGGTGTCACTGAGCTATCATTTGTTGTCCAACTTTTACACCTGAAGCAACTTAATGGATGGACAAATCGTTCTTTCACAATGTTGTTGGTCTTCTTAAAAAAGGTGTTTCCGTGCGCCAAGATTCCCAAATCATACTATCAAGCCAGTAAGCTAACTACTGACTTGGGGTTCACTTACAAAACATGGGATGGCTGTCCTAATAGTTGTATGTTGTTTCGAAATGAAACTGAAAATCTCGACAAATGTGAGATTTGTGGGGCTTCTAGATATAAAGTTGATCATGCCAACGAGGGTAATCTTCCTCCGGTTGACCAGGGTACTAAAGTTTCTCAGAAAAAGGTTCGATATTTTCCTTTAATACCAAGACTGCAACGATTGTTTTGGTCATCGCATACAGCTTCGCTTATGAAATGGCATGCTGAGAAGCGAGTAGAGGATGGTGTAATGAGGCATCCGGCAGATTCTCGTGCTTGGAAGGCTTTTGATGATAATAATCCATCCTTTGCCAGAGACAGTCGTAATGTTAGACTTGGGTTAATTACCGATGGATTTAATCCGTTTGGTAATATGAGTGTTGCTCACAGTACCTGGCCTGTTGTAGTCGTCCCTTACAACTTACCCCCGTGGTTGTGCATGAAGCAACCTAACTTAATTTTGTCTATTCTTATTGATGGACCAAAAGGTCCAGGTGATAAGATTGACGTTTATCTGCAACCGTTGGTAGAGGAGTTGAAAGAACTTTGGGAGGTTGGTGTTTCTACTTATGATGCATCAACCAAACAGTTATTTCAACTAAATGTAGCACTATTGTGGACAATTAGCGACTTTCCTGCATATGCTATGTTGTCAGGATGGAGCACAAAAGGTGAATTTGCTTGCCCTTGTTGTAATAGGGATCATCAAGCTACCCGATTGACAAATGGTGGCAAGTATTGTTACTGGGGTCATCGTAGATTCTTACCGGGGCGCCATAAGTTTCGAAGGGAGGGGGTAACTTTTAATGGCAAATTAGAAATGAGGCCACCACCTTTGACATTATCTGGAACAGAAGTGTTAAAGCAGTTGAATGATCTCAATGTTTTAACTAAATATAAGAAGGAGGACCTCTTTACAAAGAGGAAGAGGGAAGAAGAAGAAAAAGAGAGAGCAAAAACACACAGTCTGCCAAAAACAAGATTAGGTTGGAAGACGAAGAGCATCTTTTTTGAACTACAATATTGGGAACACAATTTGATTCGCCACAATCTAGATGTTATGCATATTAAAAAAAATGTATGCGATAATGTCATTTTTACTTTGCTAGGTATTAATGGCAAAACAAAAGATAATATAAAGGCTCGAAAAGATCTCAGAGATATGAAAATTCGATCAGAGCTACATCCTCAACCACGGGGAAGAACTCTAGAGTACTTGCCTCCAGCTGAGTTCACAATGAGTAACAAAGAAAAGGACATTTTCTTGAAAGTGTTGCGAGATGTAAAAGTCCCTGATGGTTATTCATCTAATATATCTCGATGCGTGCATACAGAAGAGCGGAGTATGTGGGGGTCTTAAGAGTCATGACAATCACGTTTTAATGCAATAGTTACTTCCTATAGCTATTCGAAGGGTCTTACCAAAGCATGTTGTTAAATCCTTAATTGAATTAAGCAACTGCTTTGTGGTGTTGTGTTCAAGTGTAAATAGTATTACAGACTTGAACAATTTTCAAGATCGTATGGCACTTACGCTTTGTAGTCTTGAGAAGATTTTTCCACCTGGGTTTTTCGATATAATGGAACACTTGCCTATGCATTTAGTGGATGAGTTACAAATTGCTGGAGCAGTATTGTATCGTTGGATGTATCCCATGGAAAGATATTTGCACACCTTAAAACTTTATGTGCGGAATCGTGCTCATCCAGAGGCTTCTATTGCTAAATTTGTATTGTTAGAAGAATGTATGACTTTCTGCTCAAGGTATTTGGACAATAGTACGGAAACCAAAATGAAGCGGCCAAGAAGAAATGATGATGGAGGAAAGAAATCTGGTCGCGTTGTAGGTAAAGCAGTGCACTTTCGACTTGATCCAATTATGCAAATACAAGCTCATCGATATGTGCTTGCCAACACGGAGGCAGTAGCACCATTCATTGAGTAAGTTTGTCTTGACTAATACCATGATTTATATCCTCTCATTTAGTTATGTAATTGAAATAAATTTCTACATCTTTATACAGGAAACACCTTGCTGAACTTGGGTCAAAATATCCACAAGCTTCACAACGACACCTTATTAGTCGCCTTCATAATGAACACTTTGTCACTTGGTTTAAGGAGCATGTAAGTAGATGTATCTTTTAATGAACATTTAATATTTTTGACAACTTGCAGTAAAATATCATTATTAAACTTATTTAATGTTTTTTAATATAGGTGAAAGGTTTACCAGACGTACAAATATCAGAGGAGATTAGAAGCTTAGCTTCAGGCCCTCTTAAGGATGCTTTGAAATTCAATTCTTACATTGTTAATGGTTTTAGATTTCGAACAAAAAAAATTGATCTTCGTAGAAAAACTCAGAATAGTGGAGTCCTCCTAAAAGCAGAACAAATGAGTTATTCTAGTCGGAAAGATAGAAATCCTCTTACAGGGGATGTTATATTCTACGAACAACTGATAGACATTATTGAGATAAAATATTTGAACGGCATGAAGTATGTTTTATTTAAGTGCAACTGGGTTAATCCACGAGTGGGCCAGAAAGTGGATGAGTTTAATTTTACTCTGGTGAACTTCAATCATTTGTTATACAAAGAGAATATGGTGATTGATGAACCTTATATCTTAGCATCCCAAGCAGAACAAGTTTGGTATGTTCAAGACCCTCTAGAGTCAGATTGGCATGTTGTTGTTCAGATGTCGCCGCGAGACGCATTTGACAAGTACTCAACAATAGTAGAAGATTTAGAAGCTAATAGAGTGGAACCTTATAGCATGCAACATCTGGATGAAGCTCATAATGGATCTTGGGTTAGGCAAGGAGTAGAGGGCTTGGTGGTTGACACAAATATTTGTGATGGTGATGATGACCATGATGACAGTGGTCATGAGTAGCAAGTTTGTAGCTTGATTTGCAACTATTTGTGATGGATATCAAATTACAAACTTGTATCTCTTAGCTATTTTATATCCTTTCAAGTTGTTGGTTGTTTTATCTACTGTGATTGAACGTTGATGAATTTTGCTTATTTCAGTGAATGTTGATTAATTTTGCTTATTTTCTTTACTTCATTCATTCTCAATTTCTATTAGAAAAAAATGTTTACAGGAAAGTGGTTGTAGAAGCTATACTATACTTCATTCATCTTGTCATATACTTGCTTCTACATGTTGTATGATAAACATGTTCTGTGATAAACATATATTATTTAGTGGCTCTACTATTTAGTGGCTTTTGGGTGTGCTAGCCATCCTATTGTGGTCATTGTGCTGTTAATAATAAATATCATTAATATTGTAATGTCCGCATGATGATAGTATATAAATGTACGCAAGTCGTTTGCTTATCAGGTATTTTGACATAGAAACTCCTCAATAGACTGGAAGTCTGGAACAAAAATGTTCTGTGACATTATCTTGTAATATAATTTTAATCATATATGTGTTTGTATCCAATTAGATTGTGTTTTAATTATTACTTTTTTGTCCATTTTGTCCCTCTCTAGACATTACTGTGATAAACATGTTTTGTGATAAACATATATTATTTAGTGGCTCTACTATTTAGTGGCTTCTACATGTTCTGTGATAAACATATATTATTTAGTGGCTTCTACATGTTCTGTGATAAAGCATCCAAATTGTAAAGTACCATCAAATTATTTAGTGGCTCTACTATTCTGGCTTCTGTATCCCTTTAATTCATCATGCTACTTATACGAGACTGCAATTTGTATTTGAGTTGATAGTGTAGGTTTGTAATGACCAATCACGGGATAACCCTGCATATTGCAATTTTTAACTTCTATTAGGAAAAATGTCCCCATAAAAGAAGAAGTTTATCAAGCCTGGGTTCATGTCGGGATATGAGAGGCAAAGATTGGAAAATATTACTAGAAATAAAATGAAAATGGATGCTTTGAATTTGCAACAAGCTTCAAAGCTTGTAATGAATTCGAAGATGGTTACTCGAACAAGTTCGAGTAAGATGGGAAAAAGAAGCGCAAGTGAAAGAGATGATGAGTATATCCCCGTCGGTGATGACTTGCTTAGCGAGGAAGATAGCAACCATAATAAAGAATCTTCCGACTCTAAAATAAAGAAGGTAATAAATTGGATATCTAGTCTTGTGTTTTCTGTCTTCATTCATTGGAATATCTCACTATTTTTCTTATGTTGCAGGTTGCAAACAATGATGACTCTTCTGTCCCTAAAATAAAAAAGGTTAAAAATTTGATCATAAGCAATTTTTTACTGTTCTAGTGTACAGCTTACTACTATGGTTGCAAATGATGAGAAAAGCAACATCCGGGGTCCTCGAGTCTTGATCCTCTATTGGTGCTGGTCTTGACCCTTTACCAATGCTTGCACTGCCAATGTCTAATGAGCTGTGATACGCTCTAATACACCAGTGTGCACTTAAATTTCTTCTGATACGCCACTGTGCAATTGATACTTCTTCTGATACTCGGGTATCCTGCTATGGTGGTTTGGTTCTTCATTGGTAGAGCTGGTTGAGCCGCATCGTGGATGTTATTGAGCTCTTGCAGACCCACGGTGAGCCTCGATCTGATGCCTAGCTTCAACTGGGATCAAATTGTAGAGGAAGAGTATTTTACTATGGTTTGAGCTTCCTTGCATAGATTTTTATTCTTATTTGAACTTCCTTCTATGTCTTTTTAGTGTGTTGGACTATCTTGATCTAATACAACACATGTAGCAAATGATGAGAAAAGCAACATCCGGGGTCCTCGAGTCTTGATCCTCCATTGATGCTGGTCTTGACCCTCTGCCAATGCTTGCGTTGCCAATGTCTAGTGAGCTCTGATACGCTCTAATACACCAGTGTGCACTTAAATTTCTTCTGATACGCCACTGTGCAATTGATACTTCTTCTGATACTCGGGTATCATGCTATGGTGGTTTGGTTCTTCATTGGTAGAGCTGGTTGAGCCGTATCGTGGATGTTATTGAGCTCTTGCAGACCCACGGTGAGCTTCGATCTGATGCCTAGCTTCAACTGGGATCAAATTGTAGAGGAAGAGTATTTTACTATGGTTTGATCTTCCTTGCATAGATTTTTATTCTTATTTGAACTTCCTTCTATGTCTTTTTAGTGTGTTGGACTATCTTGATCTAATACAACACATGTAGCAAATTGTGAAATCCATATTTTGTAATTAATTATTAATAGTAGTATTTCTAATTATTATTATTATTAATATTAATATTATTAAATATTTTGAGTGGAAAATGATTTCGAAAATATTAATAACTTGGACTTTTGATTTTCGGACCCAGACCCGAGTCCGAGCCCAGACCCAGGCCTGAGCCTAACCTAATCTTTTCCTGTTTCTTAATTCTGAATTGTTGGACTTGGTTAATCTTTATATATATATAAAAAAAATTTATTATAATTTTGAGTTTGTCCCGAAGGACTAGCAACTCACGATTTAGCCAACTCCCCTGTCCTATTCTCCCTCTCTCCCTTAAACTCCTCTGGACCACACAATTCTCCATCACTCCTCTTTATTTTCCCACTTCCTCCACCATACACCAGCACACAACAATGACCACCTCCTCATTTCCGTAACTCCAGCACAACTCCTCAACTCCCATTCCTCTCTTATAACTCCCCCACAGCATTAAACCCACCTCTCCTTTTATAACTCTTCACCCCTTATAACTCCCACTCTTCATGTTCAGAACACATCATCACTCTTTTATTCCCTCCTCTTTTTCTTCACAAGCATTAGAGAAGAGATCAACTCCACTCTTTCTCAACAGAGCCATATTCTCCATCTCTCTGGAACAAACCCATCTTCCCCACCTTCACCTAGCCCTAGCCCGGCCGTTTCCCGTCCTGCGAAGCCGCTGCCATCCGCCCCGCCGGTGCCTCCCCTGTTCAGTGCGCGTCCCCGCGCGCGACTCTCCGAGGCCGACGCCTCCTCCGCGCGCGGCTCCCAGCGGCCCGACCGCCCCGCGCCGCTCGACTCTGACGGCGCCCCGACCCCGAGCTCCTTCCGCGGCCGACCCTGTGGCTAGCGCCACCCGCCCCGTCCAGCGGAGCTCCGAGCTCGCCCCGCCTCCGCGGTTCCCGAGCCCCCTTTCTCCGGCCAGATCCGCCACCGCGCCGCCTCCCGCGAGCGCCACCGTCCGTGGCCGACGCCTCCGCGCCGCCGCAACCCCCTCTGCGGCCAGCCGCCGCCGTCCCGAGGCCGGCGACCGCCTCCCGCGCCGCCCTCTTCGTCCGGCCGAGCCCCTGTGGCCGCGGCTCCCTCCGCCGCAGTCAGCCCGGCGATTCCCCGCCGGCAGAACCCCGACCCCGCTGCGCTGTCCGCGCCCCGCCGCGTCAGCGTGCTCCGCTGCGCTGTCCAGCGCCCTTTCCCGCGGTCCTTGCTGTCCCCGCCGGCGTTCCCGCTGTCCGTGGACTCTCGTCGCTGTTCGGAACTTCGACCTGCTGCCGACTTAGTTCGGATTTCTTTCCCGAGATTTTTCCCGCGGCTCCCCGCCAACGGAAACTGGTAATTTCTGGATAGTCACAGTAGTTCGTCCCCGTAGAGTCGATGATGATAGATCGGTCCCCCGGTTCCCTCTCGGGAATCCGGTTAGCTGCGTTATATATTTTCATTTAGCTGCGTTAGATTAATTTTCTGTGTTTTACTTGCTGGGTTGGTGTGATTTGGATGGATTATGGATTTCCGGATATTTCGGGAATTATTCGGTGGTGTTGGAATTATTTTTGTGGTGTTGGAAATCATTTTGGTGGATATTTCTGTGGATTATTTTGGGTTGGAAAATATTTGCAGGTTTTCCGTGGCACATTTCCCAGTTTTGGGTTTGTCCCGAAATAGAGGAAGTGCTGCCCAAATTTTTACAAAAACTATATTTATATTGATTTTAAAATTGGTTTTCGGAAAATGAATTTAAAACTGATTTTTCGGGCGACGACCGTACCGGTCTGTGGGCCCCGGCGAAATGCAAACGCACCGGTCCGACCGGACGTTGTGGTATTAGCCGAAGTTTGAGGAATGGACCGAGTCTGAGACTCTTAGTTTCATTTTCAATTAGTTTATTTAACATTTAGGCTATTTATAATTAGATATTTAATTCTTGCACTTTAATTATTTATTTCAGTCATTTTCTCTTATTTAATGTAAAAGAAAATTGTACAGGGCATAAGCCCACCCTAGGACCATTAGCTGTGCCACTGTATTGTGTAGCGTAGTTTATTTTATTTTTCTTTTTCTGGTGGATGTGATTTGGGTGGTTTTTGGTTAGTCGCATAAATCGTAGATTAGATCGCGATTACTGGTTAATTACGAATTTAGTTAAAATGAATAAAATATTATTAATTCACGGTTTATCACTAAAAGAAATTGTATTTTTATAAATATATTACAAAACACAAAGTTTTCCAAATTGTAATTGATTCTCGTGTATTTCCAAATAATTCAATTAACCGGCTTAATCAACGCACGTAGTTGCGACGTAATCGTTAGCTGTAAATTAATACAACTTAAAACCTGACTAGGACTTACTACTAGAGATTGCAACTAGCACACTTAGTCTGGTTATTCAGGAATCTAAGTCGAGTTCTCAATTGTAGGAACTCGAAGCTACAACTGACGTTCCTCCTCGGTACCGACTCGTTCTTCCAGTCAATCTAATACAAGGCAAGTGCAGTTATGTCTATTTGGTAATTTATCTAGTAATTATTTTATTGCAATTTTAAACCACATTGCTACACGGAACTCTCTCCTAGAGTTCGAATATTGACTCGTTGATTGAATCTGATTGACTCGGGATATTAGGGGAGTAGTGTAGCGTCTATGACCAATACCCCTATATTGCATCATTGATTGTGCGAGCTGATTCCTCCTATACACGAGGATAGGCCGGACCGTATCATTAGGATATAATTGAATCATCCCAAGCCGGTCATAGTTCGTTACCTACTCAAATCACATTGTTTTCAATTGTAGAATTGTGAAAAATATTGTTAAAGTATTTCAAATTGTTTAACATTGCAAATTTCAAATTATTATTTGAATTATTGGATATTCGTAATTGTACTTTGCTCCCTCCTGACTAGAGACCCAACATTTTAGGTATCGCTGATGATGCTTTGTTCCACGGTATTTTTCCTGAGTTTCCAACTAAAGGACGATGATCTCGAGACTGATGAGCTGGATGCCTAGATTTTTTTCTTCTTCTTTTATAATGATGTTTGTGGAAAACAATGTATTACAGATATATCTTTCATTTTATTGTAAAAAGTTTTTTTTAAAAACTATTCGAATTATTAAAGTTGTGACAATTAGACTGTGTTGTTTATTTACCTGCATGAGTGATACAGCTTACTGCCGCCGTCTCAACAACGGTGCAGGCTGGGCATGATCCGGTTCGACCCAAGAAATTGGGATCGGGTCGTGACATGTTTTTAGTGGTGGCCCATGCAGGTCAGAACAACAACTTAGGAAAACATACCTAGAAATAATTAGAACACTAGAACATCAATTTGTCACAACATAGGACCGAAATATATTATAAATAAATATTTTTGTTTGATTATAGACTGGTAGGATACCTTGCTTATGTATGCATCCTAAACCTTCCAGAGAATGACCATTGACCAAATCCTACTGGCGATGAGGTGTCATCTCCAGATCATACCCCATCTCCTCAACCAAGCCCAGGGTCCTTTCCCTTACGGCTGATTGACCGTCCCCATAATGCATCCAGTGAAGTTTTTCCTACACTGGCAATTCCTACCTCATCTCAAACTGAATTGCATTTCCTTGGTGGAGTATTCATTTTTGTTGCTCCACTAGTACCAGCAATCATCTTCCAAATGGTTGTCCTATTTCAAGAAATTCTGGAGTTCCAGAAAGCTCAAGATGAAGCCCAGCAGGAACAGATGAATATCACGAGAGAAGACATGAAGAACGTCATGATGTAACCTTAGTTATCCCCAACCAAGTTAGAGCAGAACTTTTGTCCTAGGAAGGATACCCTTGAAACTAGAAGATATTTGGGTCCCATCAAGTACTCTACTTTCGGCAGCCTTGTCGTAAGAAGCTATGGGCTTGTAACTACTGCAAGAGGCCTGGTCATCAGACCGTTAGTTACCGCAAGAGTTTGGGACAATGTTTGGCATATGGATCTGTTAAACATCGGGTAAAGGATTGCCCCTTATCTTTTCATCATACCAGAATACCTATCCCAGCAACGCCTGTTAGGCCACAACCCAGAGACTCTCTTCCTATCTAGCAGACCTTGCCTCCTACAAAGGCATGATGCAGACTCGAAGTTCATAGAAGATGAAGGACCAGATCAATGAAGGCTCTAGGATTTATGCAGAATGGAACTCTACCTTAGGGAGTACCTATCTTGTTTATGTCCAAAAAGGATGGAACAACGGATGTGCATCGATTACCAGACACTAAAGAACAAGTGCTCTCTGTCCGGATCGAGGATCTGTTTGATCTGTTTGTGTGGAGTTAGGGTGTTTCGAAGTTTGACTTAAGATTTGACTACCATCAAATCAAAGTCAGGAAAGAGGACATTTCCAAGACGGCGTTCAAACACCAAGTATGGGTAGTTTTCTTTGGTCAGGATGTTAGACTGACAAATGCTTCTGCTATGTTCATGAATCTCATGAACAGAGATTTTCATAAGTATTTGAATCAGTTTATCTTCTCCATAGATAACATTCTGATATATATTCGAAGACTGAAGAAGAGCATGAAGAACATCTGAGGAAGTTTTGGAAACTTTGAGGAAAAAGAAGTTTTATGGTAAGTTATCTGAACGTGGATTTTTCTTTGACAAGGTGGACTATTGGCCATGTTGTCAAGAGAAGAAATTTCGATGGAAGATAGCTGCTGTTGAAGAATGGTAAACCCCAAGTTCAATTCAGAAGTTTCTTGAACTTGGCTGGCTACTATCAGAAGTTCGTGAAGGATTTCGCCAAGATTGCTGAGCCGATGACGAAGCTCACTCGGAAGAATGAAGAGTTCATCTGAACGAAAGATTGCTAGGCGGCATTAAGGAGCTGAAGAAGAGACTTACCACTACACAAATCCTTGCGCTACCCGCAGGAACCGGTGGGTTCTCAATTTACAGTAATGCCTCTGGAAAAGGACTGGGTTGCGTTCTTCAACAACATGGGAAAGTAATTGCTTATACATCTAGGCAACTACAGACTCATGAGAAGAATTATCCAACGCCTAATTTGGAATTTGCTGCAATTATCTTTATCTTTGAAGCTATGGAAGCATGATTTTTATGGAAAGGGAGTAAAAATATGTACGGACTACCAAAGTCTGAAATATGTCTTCACTCAGGAAGGGCTGAATGTTAGATTAAGAAGATGGTTGAAGCAGATGAAGGATTTCGACATCAACTTGCAGTACCATTCAGGTAAGACTAATGCGGTCGCTGTTGCACTTGGTCGATACTGATGGCGAAGTTCTTAACCAAGGACTAGCACCTGCTAGAAGACATCGAGAAGTTTGGACTGGAGGTTATACCACCTGGAGATAGAAGGACGGAGCTGGATGCTGATTCAGTATTGATGAAGTTCGAGGCTGATGGACAAAATCAAGATGACGTAGTTTCAAAACGAGGCACTTTGCAGTCTTAGAGATCAAGTGTTGGCAAGAACACTTGAGGGTTTCTAAATTAATCAGCATTGGAACTCTGAAGAATGGTGCGAGAATTTGCGTATCGGCTGGCAAACGGAGGAACGAGTTGAAGGAAGAAATGCACCAGTCGCAGTATTCCATATATTCAGGAGATAATAAGATGTATCGGAATATGCCTCCATTGATTGGTGTTATGGAATAAAGAAGGACAATTCCAGGTATAGGATTAGATGTGAATTTGTCAACATGAGGAATTTAGCAAGAACAACAAGTTTGTTGGAGCCGCTGGACAATTCGGAGTGGAAGTAGAAGCATATAACAATGAACTTTGAGTAAGGATTGCCTTGTTCCCAAGGAGGAAAGGGCACCAATTGGATTTTAATAAACCGACTGACTAAGTCAGCACACTTTCAAAGTTGGTTTATCCACTAAGAAGTGGGCATCATTGTACGGGAAGCACATCTACCGGATTCATGGAGTACCGCGGGACGAGCAATCAGAGAGGTCAATCCAGACGCTTGAAGATGTATTGAGATTTTGCGTCTCGGAATTTAGTATGTCTTGGGAAGACCAAATTGCTTTTGGTGAAGTTTTCTCCTACCAGAGGAACAATCAGTTTTGACGGAGCTGGAAATTGAGGCCAGGAACATCAGGCCATTTGAAGTTTAAGACAAGTTGGAAGTAGCATACCAGTTAGCTCTACCAGCTAATCTTGGGAGTGTGCAACGTTTTCTACGTCACAGCTCAGACGTTACATTTCGGATCCGAGTCACAATTTGGATAATTCAGAACTGAAGATTGGAATCAACCTTTCAGTGCCAGAGAAACCAGTTGCAAGCCTAGTCAGAGATGAGAAGAAAATCAGAATTTGAGTCATCACTTAAACTCCTATTTCTTATCTTTTCTTTTTCCGTTCTAAATTTGACTAATGCTGCTAAGTTAGCCTAGTTTTGCAAGCTATCTCCTTATCAAGCTTGATCATGACAGTATTTTATTGGGTGCACCCACTAATATATTGTCTAATCAGAACCGGTGCATGATGGTCTGATCAACCTCGTGTACTTTGGTTCGCTTTTGTATTTTTCTACATGGATGATATCATAAACCGTCTCATCCACGGCTGCCTTGAAAATTCTTATTGTTGGACCTGAGTTACGGGCGTAGTACCCGTAGCTGTTTGATCCCTAACCTTACTTTAATTTCGAGGACGAAATTTTCTAAGGAGGGAAGATTGTGAAATCCATATTTTTGTAATTAATTATTATTAGTAGTATTTCTAATTATTATTATTATTAATATTAATATTATTAAATATTTTGAGTGGAAAATGATTTCGAAAATATTAATAACTTGGACTTTTGATTTTCGGACCCAGACCCGAGTCCGAGCCCAGACCCAGGCCTGAGCCTAACCTAATCTTTTCCTGTTTCTTAATTCTGAATTGTTGGACTTGGTTAATCTTTATATATAAAAAAAAATTTATTATAATTTTGAGTTTGTCCCGAAGGACTAGCAACTCACGATTTAGCCAACTCCCCTGTCCTATTCTCCCTCTCTCCCTTAAACTCCTCTGGACCACACAATTCTCCATCACTCCTCTTTATTTTCCCACTTCCCCCACCATACACCAGCACACAACAATGACCACCTCCTCATTTCCGTAACTCCAGCACAACTCCTCAACTCCCATTCCTCTCTTATAACTCCCCCACAGCATTAAACCCACCTCTCCTTTTATAACTCTTCACCCCTTATAACTCCCACTCTTCATGTTCAGAACACATCATCACTCTTTTATTCCCTCCTCTTTTTCTTCACAAGCATTAGAGAGGAGATCAACTCCACTCTTTCTCAACAGAGCCATATTCTCCATCTCTCTGGAACAAACCCATCTTCCCCACCTTCACCTAGCCCTAGCCCGACCGTTTCCCGTCCGGCGAAGCCGTCGCCATCCGCCCCGCCGGCGCCTCCCCTGTTCAGTGCGCGTCCCCGCGCGCGACTCTCCGAGGCCGACGCCTCCTCCGCGCGCGGCTCCCAGCGGCCCGACCGCCCCGCGCCGCTCGACTCTGACGGCGCCTTGACCCCGAGCTCCTTCCGCGGCCGACCCTGTGGCTAGCGCCACCCGCCCCGTCCAGCGGAGCTCCGAGCTTGCCCCGCCTCCGCGGTTCCCGAGTCCCCTTTCTCCGGCCAGATCCGCCACCGCGCCGCCTCCCGCGAGCGCCACCGTCCGTGGCCGACGCCTCCGCGCCGCCGTAACCCCCTCTGCGGCCAGCCGCCGTCGTCCCGAGGCCGGCGACCGCCTCCCGCGCCGCCCTCTTCGTCCGGCCGAGCCCCTGTGGCCGCGGCTCCCTCCGCCGCAGTCAGCCCGGCGATTCCCCGCCGGCAGAACCCCGACCCCGCTGCGCTGTCCGCGCCCCGCCGCGTCAGCGTGCTCCGCTGCGCTGTCCAGCGCCCTTTCCCGCGGTCCTTGCTTTCCCCGCCGGCGTTCCCGCTGTCCGTAGACTCTCGTCGCTGTTCGGAACTTCGACCTGCTGCCGACTTAGTTCGGATTTCTTTTCCGAGATTTTTCCCGCGGCTCCCCGCCAACGGAAACTGGTAATTTCTGGATAGTCACAGTAGTTCGTCCCCGTAGAGTCGATGATGATAGATCGGTCCCCCGGTTCCCTCTCGGGAATCCGGTTAGTTGCGTTATATATTTTCGTTTAGCTGCGTTAGATTAATTTTCTGTGTTTTACTTGCTGGGTTGGTGTGATTTGGATGGATTATGGATTTCCGGATATTTCGGGAATTATTCGGTGGTGTTGGAATTATTTTTGTGGTGTTGGAAATCATTTTGGTGGATATTTCTGTGGACTATTTTGGGTTGGAAAATATTTACAGGTTTTCCGTGGCACATTTCCCAGTTTTGGGTTTGTCCCGAAATAGAGGAAGTGCTGCCCAAATTTTTACAAAAACTATATTTATATTGATTTTAAAATTGGTTTTCGGAAAATGAATTTAAAACTGATTTTTCGGGCGACGACCGTACCGGTCTGTGGGCCCCGGCGAAATACAAACGCACCGGTCCGACCGGACGTTGTGGTATTAGCCGAAGTTTGAGGAATGGACCGAGTCTGAGACTCTTAGTTTCATTTTCAATTAGTTTATTTAACATTTAGGCTATTTATAATTAGATATTTAATTCTTGCACTTTAATTATTTATTTCAGTCATTTTCTCTTATTTAATGTAAAAGAAAATTGTACAGGGCATAAGCCCACCCTAGGACCATTAGCTGTGCCACTGTATTGTGTAGCGTAGTTTATTTTATTTTTCTTTTTCTGGTGGATGTGATTTGGGTGGTTTTTGGTTAGTCGCATAAATCGTAGATTAGATCGCGATTACTGGTTAATTACGAATTTAGTTAAAATGAATAAAATATTATTAATTCACGGTTTATCACTAAAAGAAATTGTATTTTTATAAATATATTACAAAACACAAAGTTTTCCAAATTGTAATTGATTCTCGTGTATTTCCAAATAATTCAATTAACCGGCTTAATCAACGCACGTAGTTGCGACGTAATCGTTAGCTGTAAATTAATACAACTTAAAACCTGACTAGGACTTACTACTAGAGATTGTAACTAGCACACTTAGTCTGGTTATTCAGGAATCTAAGTCGAGTTCTCAATTGTAGGAACTCGAAGTTACAACTGACGTTCCTCCTCGGTACCGACTCGTTCTTCCAGTCAATCTAATACAAGGCAAGTGCAGTTATGTCTATTTGGTAATTTATCTAGTAATTGTTTTATTGCAATTTTAAACCACATTGCTACACGGAACTCTCTCCTAGAGTTCGAATATTGACTCGTTGATTGAATCTGATTGACTCGGGATATTGGGGGAGTAGTGTAGCGTCTATGACCAATACCCCTATATTGCATCATTGATTGTGCGAGCTGATTCCTCCTATACACGAGGATAGGCCGGACCGTATCATTAGGATATAATTGAATCATCCCAAGCCGGTCATAGTTCGTTACCTACTCAAATCACATTGTTTTCAATTGTAGAATTGTGAAAAATATTGTTAAAGTATTTCAAATTGTTTAACATTGCAAATTTCAAATTATTATTTGAATTATTGGATATTCGTAATTGTACTTTGCTCCCTCCTGACTAGAGACCCAACATTTTAGGTATCGCTGATGATGCTTTGTTCCACGGTATTTTTCCTGAGTTTCCAACTAGAGGACGATGATCTCGAGACTGATGAGCTGGATGCCTAGATTTTTTTCTTCTTCTTTTATAATGATGTTTGTGGAAAACAATGTATTACAGATGTATCTTTCATTTTATTGTAAAAAGTTTTTTTTTAAAAACTATTCGAATTATTAAAGTTGTGACAATTAGACTGTGTTGTTTATTTACCTGCATGAGTGATACAGCTTACTGCCGCCGTCTCAACAACGGTGCAGGCTGGACATGATCCGGTTCGACCCAACAAATTGGGATCGGGTCGTGACACAAATGATGAGAAAAGCAACATCCGGGGTCCTCGAGTCTTGATCCTCCATTGATGCTGGTCTTGACCCTCTGCCAATGCTTGCGTTGCCAATGTCTAGTGAGCTCTGATACGCTCTAATACACCAGTGTGCACTTAAATTTCTTCTGATACGCCACTGTACAAATGATACTTCTTCTGATACTCGGGTATCCTGCTATGGTGGTTTGGTTCTTCATTGGTAGAGCTGGTTGAGCCGCATCATGGATGTTATTGAGCTCATGCAGACCCACGGTCAGCTTCGATCTGATGCCTAGCTTCAACTGGGATCAAATTGTAGAGGAAGAGTATTTTACTATGGTTTGAGCTTTTCCTTGCATAGATTTTTATTCTTATTTGAACTTCCTTCTATGTCTTTTTAGTGTGTTGGACTATCTTGACAATTCTGGATATTTGATCCTCAAATTTTGTCGAGGATGACCATTTTTCCTTTTATTTATATACATATTGAATCTAATTTTCTTATATCTAATACGCCACTGTACAAATGATACTTCTTCTGATACTCGGGTATCCTGCTATGGTGGTTTGTTTCTTCATTAGTAGAGCTGGTTCAGCCGCATCATGTATGTTATTGAGCTCATGCAGACCCACGGTCAGCTTCGATCTAATGCCTAGCTTCAACTGGGATCAAATTGTAGAGGAAGATTATTTTATATGGTTTGAGCTTTTCCTTGCATAGATTTTTATTCTTATTTGAACTTCCTTCTATGACTTTTTAGTGTGTTGGACTATCTTGACAATTCTGGATATTTGATCCTCAAATTTTGTCGAGGATGACCATTTTTCCTTTTCTTTATATACATATTGAATCTAATTTTCTTATATCTAATACAACACATGTAGCAAATGATACTTCTTCTGATACTCGGGTATCCTGCTATGGTGGTTTGGTTCTTCATTGGTAGAGCTGGTTGAGCCGCATCATGGATGTTATTGAGCTCATGCAGACCCACGGTCAGCTTCGATCTGATGCCTAGCTTCAACTGGGATCAAATTGTAGAGGAAGAGTATTTTACTATGGTTTGAGCTTTTCCTTGCATAGATTTTTATTCTTATTTGAACTTCCTTCTATGTCTTTTTAGTGTGTTGGACTATCTTGACAATTCTGGATATTTGATCCTCAAATTTTGTCGAGGATGACCATTTTTCCTTTTCTTTATATACATATTGAATCAATTTTTTTATATCTAATACAACACATGTAGCAAATGATGAGAAAAGCAACATCGGGGGTCCTCGAGCCTTGATCCTCCATTGATGCTGGTCTTGACCCTCTGCCAATGCTTGCGTTGCCAATGTCTAGTGAGCTCTGATACGCTCTAATACACCAATGTGCACTTAAATTTCTTCTGATACGCCATTGTGCAATTGATACTTCTTCTGATACTCGGGTATCCTGCTATGGTGGTTTGGTTCTTCATTGGTAGAGCTGGTTGAGCCACATCGTGGATGTTATTGAGCTCATGCAGACCCACGATGAGCTTCGATCTGATGCCTAGCTTCAACTGGGATCAAATTGTAGAGGAAGAGTATTTTACTATGGTTTGAGCTTCCTTGCATAGATTTTTACTATGGTTTGAACTAACTTCTATGTCTTATTAGTGTGTTTTTTTGCATAGCTTACTACGTACTATGGTTTGAACTTCCCTATGGCACTGTGTTGGACTATCTTGATAGCACCTACCTATATACTGCTACATTGATTATGTATTTTCAGGCTGCATACAACAGTCCTACGCGTAGGTCATCGCGTATTGCAAAGAATATGGAACATGTCATAGCAATGGGTGAGAGGACATTAGAGCCACGATTAGAACCCTCTTTTATGGGGGATGTCTTGCGCATTCCTATATCAAGACATCAAATTTTTCAGGAGAGCGATGATGAGCCTTTAGATAATGAGCCAGTATAGAATTCTGAGAAAATACCGAAGGGTAAGTTTTGTATTAAAATTTATAATGTAAATTGTGAGCTATTAATGGTTCTGGTTTTTAAGTAGTATATTTATGAGTCTTTCCCTTTTATTTCTGATAAGGTACGATAGAGAGTGGACCTTCCACTAGGCAACATAGAGGAGCTGCTAAGCCATAGAAAAAATGGGATAATGAAGTAAAAAAAAATCATAGAGTGGGATGAAGATTGCCAACCAGTTGGAGAACATGGGCACCATTTGATGTCTCATCTTGGTAACCTTTTCCGAAATGGCGAATTGTTTCCGTTAACAATGTTATCTTGGCGTAAGGCTGATAAGGATAAACTAGAAATGGTCTGGGCGTCGGTTAAGGTAACTTTCCCCGTCTCTTTATCTGTATTTTCATGGATTACTATCTTTATTTTTACTATTATCCTACTTGATAGTGAACCCCCTATTGTCTGTCTTGCTAAACCTATAGACACATTGGCATTGACTTTGTAGTCAGTAACACTCAAGGTCTGTATTGTAAGCTATAGATCATAGCACTATAATTCACCATCAAGAGTAAAAACAAATCGATTGAAGCAGCTGTGGCCTAGAAGTGTTGATTGAAATTGTCATTTCAAGTGCAA
Source organism: Iris pallida (assembly GCA_029216955.1). NCBI lineage: Eukaryota > Viridiplantae > Streptophyta > Magnoliopsida > Asparagales > Iridaceae > Iris > Iris pallida. The sequence goes on from JANAVB010005999.1 coordinate 288,529, forward strand.
TATTTTGTTTATATTCGTTTAATGTTGGAATGAAGATATTGAAGTGGTTACTTGTTTTTGGTTTGGGATGATTCAACTAATTTATATCTTGCTGTTCTTGTGGTTGTTTGGAAGTATAACCTCGGATATCATGTTTGAATTCTTTACCATCACCTGTTGTTCACATATTTTTGCTATTGATAATGGCTACTTATATTGATAACTTAGATATCATGTTTTTTTAAGGAAAACACAAATGCACCCGATGCTTTTAAAGCTATTTGCTTTAAGAAAATGGGAATTTCCTGGAAGGCCTTCAAGCATCGAGTGAAAAAAGACTTCTATACAAAGTTTGAGACCGATGAAGAGCGCCTAGCAAATGTGCCGCCCCGGGTGGAGCCCAGTCAATGGCCAACTCTAGTGGCATATTGGGGCTTGGGTAACACACAGGTATAAATCGACTAACAAATAACTTACATCCATATTCATGCTAGTGGCAAACCCTTTATTTCAATTTACTAAATAATGTCCAAACGTTTTTTAGAAAGTTTCGGAGAAGAACCAAGTTAATCGCGGAAAACTTTGTGCTCTCCCTAGAACTGGTAGAAGATCCTTTCCAGAAATAAAGAGAAAGGTTAGTATTGTGTTTTTTGGTAAGATAATTGTCATATATTTTCAGTTGATAATGTATAAATTTTTTCTTACTTTGGAACATGCATACACATCAGAGGAGGCTAGAAAACAAGCCTGTTGACCTTGTCAACATGTGGAGAGCCACTAGAGGAAAAGATGGCAGTTATAATGAAGAAGACGGGGCTGCTGGAACAGAGGTATATAAAATTCATATTTGTAATGAGTTTTTTTTAACAAAATGTCTATTGCAAATTAGAGAAATTTAACACAAACCTCCTTGCATGCTATAGAAAATGTTAGAAAGGAGAATTGAAGAGCTACCAGCTGAAGAACGAGATAACGAGGAACAATTGAATAATGTTTACAGGGAAGTGATCGGACAAGATGGGCATGGCCGAGTTTTAGGCCGAGGAGTAGGTGTAAGCAGTAAAGGATCAACATCCTTAGCAGCTCATCAGGCTGAGATTCAACAAGCAACAAATGCTGAGATTGTACAACTACGAGAAGATGGTAAAAAGTTACGAGAATATACGGAGAAGTTGAGAGAAGAGACTGACGCTTTATGGAAAGAGCGTGAGGAGCAAGAGGCCCGGCACAAGAAAGAGCTTAAGGCGGTCAAGAGTGAGCTTAGGACTGAGCTCAAAGATGAAGTTGTGGCCATGTTCCTGAATGCTCAACTACTTTCTCAACAATCCAGTACATCGTCCAGGTAATTTGCCAACTATCAACTTATTACATTGGTTTTTCTCTGTGATTCTTATGTTTGGTTTTCTTTCGTGGCTGCAATTTATGTTTGGTTCTCCATTTCCTTTCCTTCAAGTTAAAATTTGTATTTATTACATTGGTTTCTTTTCTGGACTGAATTTTTGGACTGAATTTTGCATAGTCTGAATTTTGCATAATCTCGGTATCAGTATCGGAACTGAATTTTAGCTTCTGTTTTCACTGTGTCCTTTTCCCTGGAAACTCCGAAACCAGTGATATTTTTTACATATTGCCAAGTTATTTTTTACACTGAATTTTAGAGTATGTTAGATGGGTATCCATTGTTTTGTTTTAAGTTCAAATTATTGGACTAAATGTTCAGTCTCAGATTTACACTATACGGTTATATTCAGTCTCTAAATGTCTATATCACCTACATATATCAGTCCATTATTTTGTTCAGGTCATTATCTCATTATAAACAGTCCTTCTGAACTAAGGAGTTCAGCTCCCTGTTTTGATATTCCGATTTGTACCTTCATTTTAGACAATTGAAACTTCAAGTTCAGTCATTGAACTTTATTTTGGAGAATGAACTTCAAGTTCAGAACATTGAACCTGTGTGTGGGATGTCTTGGTATCCTAACCCCAGGTTAGCTTGCATCTGTCCACCTTGATCTCGTCCACTGTAAATTCATGTAGGTTCACTGCATTTCCTGGGTTCAATCACACTATGATACAGTAATTTAGGTGCTGCTGTAACTTTATTTAAGGGGTACCAGTTGCAGTTGCAATTGTTTGCACTTTGTATGCCCAGTCAGCCTATACTTTTGGGGAGAATAGTGACAGAACAGGGACATGAGTGAACAAAATCTTGTGAGTTATGCCCAGTGACCGAGTGACTACCTTATTTTCAACACTCTTATATACACATGAATGGTGCCAGCCCCTGGTACCAATCCCTATATAGGTACAAGTATACACAGGAAGTAGTACAACGTTAGTATCCAAACCAGGATTGACGTCATATGATATTCGACAAGTATCAGAGGATACTCGGTACGGTAATTGGTTTTACTGATAACCGAGTATTGGGTGGACATTAGGAAATCAAATCGGACCCTTCATTATCCTGATGTTGGATCAGACTCTGCTCGGCACACGTCAGGTTAATACTGATGTGTATCTTCCTCAAGGTACCTTATGAACTCGGTCATAGTTGGTATCCTCTCGAAATTCTCGATATAATAGGATCAACCCTGTTCTAGATCATTGTATTGGATACACTGAGTTATCCGTTTGATCAGATAACTGGACGAAAGCAATTAAGCTTTCGAAACACCTGACAACCACTCTTAGGCATTAGAACTTGTGTTGTTCGAGCCAACCTCATATTAAGATTCATATTGATACCAAGTAGGTGATGTTTTGATTTTACCATTTTTTCGAATACATCAACAGTCAGTATCTTATTAAATTATTGAAGCGCGACTGAACATGGTATCCGACCCTACCCTTATACATATATTACATGCACTTGATTACAACTACCCCTAGTTGTAATTGGCCAATCAGTGAAGGCCATGGGTAGTACTGAGAGATGTCATCCTACTGCAAAACCCTGGTTGGGAAGTCATTTATCCTTCTGAGGAAGAGACATCCTTAATGGCTTGCTCTCGAAACCACCTTGTGGTGTCAGTCTATTGATTTTAACTTTTACAGTGGTTTTTTCCAGCTTGTTACTGTAATTCTTGCTAGAATAATTGTACTTCCCATTTAAAATGTTTCCCAATTTTTCCCGTCTTCACTTAAACTTCCTTTTTCACTTGAAGCTTCCTTTGTCACTTGAAGCTTTTTCTGTACATTGTTTTTTTCCAACTTTTTTGTACGCAGGTCCGAACAGTTTGGAAGAACGGTTAGTAGGTTTGTACAATTTGTTTAAACCTTCACAAACTAATGTGGTCTAGTCTGTACAATTTGGAAGAACTTGTCTTTCTTTTCTGGTTGTTCGTGTATAGTTAGCAGGTTGCTAATATATTGGCATATCTTCATTTGCAGGTCCTTCAAAAGCATTCTGGATATGCTAAAATGATGGGCGACGATCTTGTGATGATAAAAAGTTTGGGTTAATTTTTGGGTTCATGTTGGATATACTAAAAACATGGTGTAATGGTGGAGACAATGGGTTCATTTTGTAACTGAATTGTGGGTGATGTATAGTATTTTGGATTTATTTTGGAAAAGGTGGTTAAGGATGCTTAATGGGTTCAGCATTTTGTATGTAATGGTGGAGACAATGGGTTCATTTTATAACTGCTGTTGTGGGTGATGTAGTGTTTTGGATTTATTTTGGAAATGGTGGTTAAGGATGCTTAATGTTAAGCTTTTTGTTGTTTATCAATTGAACATATATAGTTATATATGAATTTTGTTGTCTTCTACTTAATGGTAAAGAATGCTTGATGTTGTTAAGGTTTTTTGGTATTGGAGCTTTGATGCCTGGAGATACATCTGAAGACAAGCTTGACAACGTCCATGATTATATGAATTTATGTGTATTTAAATTGTATGTTTTATAGCTGAAAAATACAGACATTAATTTCATAAGTGTTACTTTTGGGACAGTTATGTAATTGTCCTAGATAAAAATGACATTCTTTTGTAACGCTGGCAAATTTGTTTAGGACGGGTGTTACTCGTCACAAACTCTTTTATTTTGGGACGGTTTTGTAAACCGTCGTAAACATGTAATAATTCAAACTCTTTTGGTACAGTTACATTTTTCGACCCTAAAACCAAATTAGGACGGTATTTTTGGTCCTAAAACTTTTTGCCACGCCACCCTAATAGCACTGTCACTTACCGTCCTAAAATTTGTCCCAAATCACAATTTAGGACTGATTTGGGTCTTTTTAAGACGGATTTTTGGGGTCCCAGAAAAATACTTTTTTTGTAGTGCACATAGGTAATACATGGACTGATTTATGGGGTTGTAAGGCTGTCATGTAGTGGTGTTTGGACTGAAATGAATGGCATGATTTGATGGCAAATAGGACTGATATTTGATGGTTTTGTGGACAGCAGGTTGGGGTTGTTTTGGGTGTAGTATGGACAGCAATTAGTGGGGAAATGGCAGCCAATAGGTAGACTGAAATGGTGTCATATGTAGGCTGATTTGGTGGCCAAAAGGACAGCCACCATGGGCCAAAACTGGACTGGTTTCCAGGAAAAATGGGACAGCCATTTGAGGCTTGTTTGATGGCTATTTGGACAGCACATTGGTGGAGAAATGGGGGCTGTGTTTAGGGGGTTAATGTGTGCATTTGTGGACTGTTTTATGTTGATTCATGGGGGACTTGAGGGGACTGTCATGTGGGGAAAAAGAGGACAGCCATTGGGGTTTTATGACAGCCAAGAATTGGTTCCCCCTCCCCCTCTCTATTACTCTACACAACTACTCTCAATCTCTCAATATCACACAACCATTTCACGTGTTCCCCTCTCAAATATTAACTCAATCACCACCACTACACTAATCAACCACACACAAACTCTCTACACTTGGCCGAACCTGTCATGCTCCCATACCAATCACAAAATACACATCACCCCATCACAAATATATCCACACATATAATCCACCATATACATATACAAATATATATATATATATAGATAATGATATATATATATATAATCATATATATATATATATATATATATATATATATATATATATATATATATATATATATATATATAGATTATAGGAGTATGATACATTAAGAGAAATCATTCCTAAACACATGTAAATTCTGAAATAATAATAGAACACACCAAAATCAATGCACAAACAATATACATGTGTCCAAATAGGGGGTTTTCCTATTAGGACACGATCCTACATATTGGACACCTCTACAAATGTCCAAATGGACACAAAATAGACTCTAATGGAGACACAACCATGGGAAACATTTCTATGGGTTCCTAACCATTCTACATCCAATGGAAAACTATTTTAGAGAAGAGATTTACCTATTTTGGAGATGGAAACTATGGTGGAGCTCTCAAGAATGGAAAGAACCCTTGGAGAAGAAGAAGAAGAAAGTGGATGAGAACAAAAGATGATGTCTTTCTCTCTCCTACCCACCTACATGTGGTCGGCCAACAAAGGCTCCAAAACCCCCTTTTCACTAATTACAAGTTTGCCCCTCTATTGTTTTATTAGCTCAATACAAGTTGGCTTAGGGTTTGGGGGTTAAAAATGTAAATCTAATGTTCTAATTAGGTCTAACCTAATCCATGGGGTCATGACTAATCCCTCTAATTTTTGATGGTAATATTGTGGGTCATGGCTAACTAGTGTGTGGGCCCGCTAAGGTCAACACTACCCCGGGTCCCCGAAACAAGTCGAAACAAGTCGGAATGAGTTGAAATTCGAACCCGACTCAAACAACCCCAAAATAATACAATAAATAAATAAATAATTCCAAAATAATTTTAAAGTGGAAAATTACCAAAATACCCCTGTTCATGGAAACTGGGGGTGACAAATCTATCCACCTTAAAAAAATTTGTCCTCAAAATTAAAACAAACATACACTGAATCACAATGCAGAAAACAAAATTATACCTCAGGGCTCAAAGAGATAAGGGAAACGCTCTCGCATGTCGTCCTCTCTCTCCCAGGTAGACTCACCTGGAGAGTGATGCCTCCATGCAACGCGAACCAAGGGTATAACCTGGTTCTGGAGAACCTTCTCCCTACGATCCAGAATCTCCACTGGCTGCTCTGAATAGTGAAGAGTAGGCCCCACCTCGATCGCTGAATGGTCCAATACATGGCTGGGGTCCGCCACGTACCGTCTCAGCTGCGACACATGGAACACGTTGTGTACCCCCTCTAGCGTAGGCGGCAAGTCCAGCCGGTAAGCCACTGCACCGACCCTCTCAATGATGGTGAAAGGTCCGATGTAGCGCGGACTAAGCTTCCCGCCCCCGCTAAAGCGAATCGTGCTCCGTGTCGGAGAAATCTTCAGGAACACCAAAGCACCAACCTAGACATAGAACAAACTCAGCACACAGGACAAATAAATCACAAACAATCACAAACAGGAACTGAAACTAACCTCGAACTCTAACAGTCTCCGGTGGCTATCGGCCCAATACCGCTGCCTATCCTGAGCCACCCGAAGTCTGTCTCTAATCAGCCTGACCTTCTCAGCTGCATCCACCACCATCTCCGGACCAAGCAGCAACCTCTCGCCAACATCGTCCCATGATAAGGGAGTACGGCATCTCCGTCCGTATAGAGCCTCGAATGGCGACATCTCTATACTGGCCTGGTAGCTGTTGTTGTAAGCAAACTCTACCAGGTGAAGATGATCCTCCCAAGAACCCCCGAGATCTAGCACACACGTGCGAAGCATATCCTCCAAAGTTTTGATAGTCCTCTCCGACTGCCTGTCTGTCTGGGGGTGGTAAGCAGTACTAAACTTGAGCGAGGTGCCCAAGCTAGCCTGCAAACTCCTCTAGAAGTGGGAAGTGAAACGGCTATCTCGATCTGAAACTATGCTCACAGGAACCCCATACAATTGCACGATCTGACGAACATACAGCTCTGCCAACCTCTCCGTAGACAATCCCACCTTAAAAGGCAAAAAGTGGGCCAATTTGGTCAGTCTATCAACTATGACCCAAATCGCATCTTTCTCTCCTGGAGATCGTGGAAGTCCGGACACAAAGTCCATGGTGATGTGCTCCCACTTCCACTCAGGAATGGATAGTGGATGTAGCAATCCACCAGGCCTCTGCCTCTCGGCCTTCACCTGCTGACAAACCAAGCAGCGAGATACAAACTGAGCCACCTCACACTTCATGCCGTACCACCAAACATGCTCTCTCAGATCTTTGTACATCTTGTTGGCACCGGGATGCATAGAGTACTGAGAGCGATGAGCCTCCTGAAGAACCTCCTCCCGAAGCTCCCCACTCGGAACGCACGATCTAGCACCGTGCCGCAGCGACCCATCCTCGACAATAGAGAAATCATCAAGCAGCCCTGCCTGCACCTGCTCTCTGATGCACCTCAGGGCAATATCATCATACTGTGCTGATCTGACTATGTCCATCAACTCAGACTGAATCTGTAAACCCCACATCTGTACCTCTATATCCAAAATAATCACCTCGATTCCCAAACTGTCCAGGTCGGCCAAAAGATGACGGTCTGATGTCAGATACATAGCCACTGGATACCTGCTCAAGGCATCTGCAACTACGTTGGCCTTTTCTGGATGGTACTGTAAGGCGATATCGAAATCCTTCATCAGCTCAAGCCAACGTCTCTGTCTCATGTTCAGCTCCTTCTGAGTGAACACGTACTTCAAGCTCTTATGGTCAGTAAAGATCTTAACCTGCTCTCCGTACAGATAGTGTTTCCACAACTTCAAGGCAAAGATGACAGCGGCTAACTCCAGATCGTGAGTAGGGTAGTTCTTCTCATGAGGACGTAACTGCCTAGATGCATAGGCAATCACCTTTCCGTGCTACTGAAGTACACAACCCAGACCCCGGCCAGAAGCGTCGCTGTAAATCGAGAAACCATCGGTCCCAGACGGTAATGTCAAGATAGGAGCTGATGTCAACCTCTTCTTCAGCTCATCGAAGGCGGCCTGACACTCCTCAGTCCAGACAAACTCTACGTCCTTCCTGGTGAGTCTAGTCATCGGCTTCACGATCCGCAAGAAATCCTGGACGAACTTCTGATAGTAGCCCGACAGTCCCAGAAAGCTCCGAATCTCGGCAACTGTACTGGGCGTAGACCAAGACTCTACCGCAAAAATCTTCCTCTGGTCTATTGAGATCCCGTGCTCGGTCACAACATGACCCAGGAACTCGACCTGGTCCAGGAAGAACTCACACTTCGACAACTTCCCATACAACTGCTCCTTTCTCAAAGTCCCGAGCATAATCCTCAGATGCTCCTCATGCTCCTCCGGCGTCTTCGAGTAAACCAGGATGTCATCTATGAAGACCACCACGAACTTGTCAAGGTACTGATGGAATACCTTGTTCATCAAGTTCATGAACACAGCTGGGGAGTTGGTCAACCCAAATGGCATTACTGTGAACTCGTACTGGCCGTACCGAGTTCGAAAAGCTGTCTTCGGAAGGTCTTCCTTCTTCACCTTCAGCTGATGATAGCCGGATCTCAGATCTATCTTCGAAAATACCTTGGCGCCGCTCAACTGATCGAACAAGTCGTCGATCCTCTGCAATGGGTACTTATTCTTGATAGTAAGGTTGTTGAGCGCCCTGTAATCGATACACATACGTATCGTACCATCCTTCTTCGGCACAAACAGGACTGGCGCTCCCCAAGGCGATGAACTGGATCTAATAAATCCCTTGTCCTGCAGCTCGTCGACCTGCTTCTTCAGCTCCGCCAACTCGCTGTTGTTGACTCTATAGACGTGCTGTGAAATGGGCTCAGCACCTGGCACTAAGTCTATAGAGAACTCAATGTCTCTATCCGGCGACATCCCAGACAACTCCTCGGAAAAAACATCCATGAAATCAGTAATCAATGGATGCGACAATGCCTGCCCCGTCTGTAAAGCTCCGCAGAACCTATCTACCGGCTCAGCTGCTCCTCTGGAAAACACAACCTCTGGCTCTCCCGGCGGCCTAAACAAAATCCTACCTCCTCTACAATCTATAGTAGCATGGTGCATGCTCAGCCAATCTATTCCGAGTACCATATCGTACCTCGGAAGGGACATTACGAGCAAGCATGCACCCAAAACTTGGCCTCCTACAGTAACTCTCCGCCCCTTACAGATATTGTTGACCAGGATGATGCCTCCCCCGGTCAATATCTTGCAAGTACTACCCAAGGGTTCAGCAATAATATTGTGTCTCAGAGCAAAGGAGACAGACACAAAGCTATGAGAGGCACCGGAATCAAATAAGGTAAATACAGAGAATGAATCGAGAAGAACATGACCTGCCACTACATCGCCTACTGGCTCTGCCTCCTCCTCTACTGTCAGGGTAAACACTCTGCCCGCAGGGGCTCCCCTCTGGTGCTGCTGGAAATGCTGCTGCTGCGTCTGAATTGGAGGACCTCTCTGCTGAACCGCTGGTCCGCTGGCCGGTTGTGCTCTATCCTGGACTCTTCGGACTCCTCGAATACGGCAGTCCTTCAGCTGGTGATCGGGCGCCCCAAAGTATAAGCAGACGCCCAATCTCTTCCTGTACACCTCTCTGGTGTGCCCTGGCTTCCCGCAGAAGTTGCACTGTGTAGCTGGCCTTTGGCCCTGACCCTGACCCTGATGCTGCTGGGCACGTGCCGATGCCTGTTGGATCTGCAACTGAGGCTGATGCTGCTGGAACTGCCTTTGCTGGAAATATGGGCACTTCGCTGGCCCTGCACTCGAACTGGCTCCAAGAATGTCACTGCTCCTCTTCGGCTTGAGGCCAAAGTCCTCCTCTGCAATCTGGGCCTCCATCAAGATTTACTCAAAGGTCGCGTCTCGTCGCCCAGATGTGCGAGTACGCATTGCATGAATGAGACCCCTCCTGAACTTCCGGGCCTTGCACCCTTCATCCTGGACCAAACTGGGTGTAAACCTGCTCAGGCGGAAGAACTCCGCTGCATACTCGTCCACCGACGAGTTCCCCTGTACCAAACTAGCAAACTGCCCCTCTAGAGCTGTCAAGGCTACATCTGGGTAGAACTTCTCCTTGAAGAGTTTTCTGAAGTCCTTCCAAGATATACCTCTCATTGACGCATGCGGATCCGTACGGTACCAAGTCAGCGCTATGTCAAAGAACTGGCTCGCTACAGAAGTCACCCATAGACCACTCGGGACCTCTGCCAACTCCAGACTCCGCTGGACATCCTCTAGCCAGTCGTCCACGTATAGGATACCCTCGGTACCTTTGAAATCCCGTGGGTTCATCTTCCTGAAGTCGAGATGTGTACCGGGCCTCCCCTGATCCTGCTGCTGTGCTGGTGCTCCCTGAACTGTAGCCGGTGCACATCTCTCCACTGCTGCCATAGCTAACTGATGTGAGTTCTCCATGGTCTATCGCAGCACCTCTGCCTGACGGTGTTGTGCCTCTGCCTGCGCTCTCTGCGTCTGCAGCATCTGCTGCAGAAGGGCCATCATCCCTTGAGCATCTGCCGGTAACTGAGGCGGCGGTGGAAGAATGTCAGGGATGACCAGGGGCAGTCCCGCTGCTGGAGGTGGAAGACCTCATGGAACCGTCGCTGCTGTTGCTCCCGCCGAAAGGGCAGGAACTGAGGTGGCAGCTCCCTCAGCTGTAGCTCCCACAGCCGGAGGTGGAAGACCTCCTGGGTCTGCCACTGCTACTCCCACAGCCGGAGGTGGAAGACCTCCTGCCGGATCAGGTCTCTCTAGAACAGCGTTAGAACCCGCTGCCTGAGAGCGAGTGATCGTCATCCTGAGGATAGATTGAAACAAGGAATCAATATGGCACATGATAGGAATATCAAATACGGACAATTAAATTCAATACAAAAAGAATTTGTTATGGTAATCAAAAGATCAGAATCTCCTAATATGTGATTGAGTAACTCCTATCATACCCTAATCATATGTCCTAATTGTAGGCTCGTAATTAGTACTCTAAGTCGAGCACCATTACGAGTTCGTACTAATTACGACACTGACCTGCATGGGCCAGCACAAAAATATGTCACGACCCACACCCTGAAGAGGGGCACGAGCACGTAGTTACGTCCAGCCTACGCCGCAGTATCGGCGGTAGAACTCTGTATATAGGGTCTGTAAATACTACGACTAAAACAGATAAATGTACCTGTACAGTATATACACTCCGAATGGAGGTGACATAGCAATACAGTCTCAATCACATAATCAAAACTAAGGTAGATAGCATGGAAAAGAGATATGATAGATAAAATAGGAAACGAGTCCAAAATCCCAAGCCAGAGCTAAACACAAATATCCAGAGTCTCAGAAAATATAAGTATAAAGATACTACAGACTGAAATGTACTAGCTGGCTCGCAGGCCAGGCAAACCTACCTAAACTATGCTACTCAGGGTGAGCAAAGTCTAGTGGCTCTACCAACAAGCTACGGTCTAAATCTAGTCCATCAGACTCAACCCCATAGTAGGTCGGGCAATCAGTCTCAGAGTCATCTCTAAAATTTGTCAACGGTATCTTGTCAGGAAAATGAGCAAGTATAAAACACCAACAGCAGTTCCATATGAATTGAGAAATACTATAAGAGACAGCAATAATGAAATACAAGACAAAAGATATAGGCGACTTGGGAACCGTTTGAAAGCCGAGTTACAACCCTTGAACCAAACAAGGATCGGAGTTGTAACCCTTCCTCCAAACAGAACTTGGTCTCAAATCATGGTACAGTATAAAAGACAGATAGAGCATGTGAGAAATAGAAATCATAGCATGGTGAGAAGTACAGAAAGTAAAGCTGAAATAGAATATAAGATATACTATTAAACATAAAAGTGTTTTGAACTATTAGAGCGATATGTGATCGGCTAGGGAAGCAAGAGATGGTTATCCACTTGGCCCGGCAATCCGCGGTGTACTCAACGGAGAGTCTTGCCGTCCAACCTGGATAACTGGTAATGGGGTGTCTACTACACCCTACATGAGGTGAGGGTGGTGCTAGCAAAATATAGTTACAGGAAGGCTTTGATCACATAACCCCTAATAATTCTCCTATTCCCGAATAGTATTACGGATCCGGACATGGCACGTCATGACACGGAGTTCATGAGCAGGGGGCCAGCCCACTCCCAAATCAGTGTCTATATAAGTACAGGAACACAGGAATATCTCATACTCATATACCAAGGAAGTCTAGGAATAACATCTTATGACAGGATCCGACGTATACTAGTCCGTGAAACGTCGTGTCAGGAATCATGTAAAATACTATGACTGAATCAGATATAGTAGATATCAAGACAATAAAAACTATCAGTGAATGTACTCGCATGTGGTCCTGAGCTGATAAGGTGAACAGACGCTCAGAGTGATCACAGACCTAAAATAAGATACTATAAGTCAAACAGGGCTTAATACTGAGAAAGGAAACTAATATAAGTCATGAATGCAAGTCTAAGTCAAAACTTAGTCAATCTAGGTCAAACTGAGTCATACTAGGTCATACTGGTTCATACTAGGTCATACTAGGTCACTGGGAGTCAATCCAAGTTAAACTAGGTCGAACGGGATCAAAGGTTGACTTACAGTTGACTTTTGGTCAAAAAGTCAACTCTAGTCAACTCTGGTCAACTCTAGGTCAACCCTAGGTTAAACTAGTCAAATGTTGACCAACTGTTAACTTTTAGTCAACTGGTCAACTCTGGGTTGGTTTCGGTCAAATCGGGTCGCTTAAAGACTAAGTTTGACTCTCGGTTGACTTTTGTTGACTTTTGGTCAAAAAGGTCAACCGACGTCAAAACTAGTCTATGAGCACCATATTTGATCATTACCAACTACGAGAATCAAGTTCTAACCCTATCTTAGACTTCTAACACCAATACCCTATTCCTAGGCAAAACTAGCATTTACCCTACCAAGGTAAATCTCGATACCTTGCCCAATCCCAAGAAAACCCCGCAAATACTCATGATACTAGCCTAGACTTCTTAGGGTAGCTAGGTATCAACCTATCTAAGGTTTACCTACCAAGAAAAATGGGTATCCTAGGTATCTAGGCTATGTTGGGATATATGGGTATTGGTTTACCCAATTCCTAATCCCATATCATGAATTTACCCTCATAACTCTACCACACTCATCTACACACAACCCTCTCACAAATATTACACTCTAATAGGCTCTCCCATAGGCTTTCCTACTAGTTTGCACATAGGCTAAACTATAGGCTACTAGACACACTCATTTAGCTCTCGCACACACACACAATATCTCACAAATACACACACATACACATAGGTAATACATGGACTGATTTATGGGGTTATAGGGCTGTCATGTAGTGGTGTTTGGACTGAAATGAACGGCATGATTTGATGGCAAATAGGACTGATATTTGATAGTTTTGTGGACAACAGGTTGGGGTTGTTTTGGGTATAGTATGGACAGCAATTAGTGGAGAAATGGCAGCCAATAGGTGGACTGAAATGGTGTCATATGTAGGCTGATTTGGTGGCCAAAAGGACAGCCACCATGGGCCAAAACTGGACTGGTTTCCAGGAAAAATGGGACAGCCATTTGAGGCTTGTTTGATGGCTATTTGGACAGCACATTGGTGGGGAAATGGGGGCTGTGTTTAGGGGGTTAATGTGTGCATTTGTGGACTGTTTTATGATGGTTCATGGGGGACTTGAGGGGACTGTCAAGTGGGAAAAAAGAGGACAGCCATTGGGGTTTTATGACAGCCAAGAATTGGTTCCCCCCCTCTCTCTATCACTCTACACAACTACTCTCAATCTCTCTATATCACACAACCATTTCACATGTTCCCCTCTCAAATATTAACTCAATCACCACCACTACACTAATCAACCACACACAAACTCTCTACACTTGGCCGAACCTGTCATGCTCCCATACCAATCACAAAATACACATCACCCCATCACAAATATATCCACACATATAATCCACCATATACATATACATATATATATAGATAGATAGATAATGATATATATATATATATAATCCTATATAAAAAATTATATATATATATATATATATATATATATATATATATATATATATATATAATATATATATATATATATATATATATATATATATATATATAATCCTATATATATATAGATTATAGGAGTATGATACATTAAGGGAAATCATTCCTAAACACATGTAAATTCTGAAATAATAATAGAACACACCAAAATCAATGCACAAACAATATACATGTGTCCAAATAGGGGGTTTTCCTATTAGGACACGATCCTACATATTGGACACCTCTACAAATGTCCAAATGGACACAAAATAGACTCTAATGGAGACACAACCATGGGAAACATTTCTATGGGTTCCTAACCATTCTACATGCAATGGAAAACTATTTTAGAGAAGAGATTTACCTATTTTGGAGATGGAAACTATGGTGGAGCTCTCAAGAATGGAAAGAACCCTTGGAGAAGAAGAAGAAGAAGAAAGTGGATGAGAACAAAAGAGGATGTCTTTCTCTCTCCTACCCACCTACATGTGGCCGGCCAACAAAGGCTCCAAAACCCCCTTTTCACTAATTACAAGTTTGCCCCTCTATTGTTTTATTAGCTCAATACAAATTGGCTTAGGGTTTGGGGGTTAAAAATGTAAATCTAATATTCTAATTAGGTCTAACCTAATCCATGGGGTCATGACTAATCCCTCTAACTTTTGATGGTAATATTGTGGGTCATGGCTAACTAGTGTGTGGGCCCGCTAAGGTCAACACTACACCGGGTCCCCGAAACAAGTCGAAACAAGTCGGAATGAGTTGAAATTCGAACCCGACTCAAACAACCCCAAAATAATACAATAAATAAATAAATAATTCCAAAATAATTTTAAAGTGGAAAATTACCAAAATACCCCTGTTCATGGAAACTGGGGGCGACATTGCCATTGCGGAAGAAACACGTAACCTCTCAAAATACAACTACGCGAAGATTTGTTTTGAGCTCGACCTCGCCAATGAACCCTCCAAAATGATTGAGATAGAGCTTGGAGATCAGACGATCAGACAAACACTGGAGTATGACAACAACATTATTTATTGCCAACACTGCCAGATGAGCGGTCATTCCTTGCAGCGCTGCTTCCGGGCTAACCCCGTCCTCAATAAGCCTGGAAACCGCAATCCTCGCGACCTGGTCGCGTCTACCACCCCCCGTATTCCCTCGCCTGACTTGCCCTCCAACCCCCCTCCCGGGCTCACAGGAATCCACCCTCAGCAAAGCACTAAACCCATCACCCCGTCTGACTCCGACATTGTTCCCTTCAACCCCCCCCATCACCTTTACTGACTCCTTTACCATACTCGACATCGATAACTCCCCCGAGAGCCCTTGTGAGCACACCTCTGATCACGAATTCCCTGAATCAGACATCTTCCAAGCACGCGTTATTGCGTTAATATCCGATAGCCTCTCTACCCCTTTCGCCTCCACCCCCATTTGTGCCGACACTGTTCCCCTTGAGATCTTCCCAATCACCTCCCTCAAACCCTTGGGCAGCAGCTCCACTCCCCTATCCCCATTAAAGGCACCCCTCGTGAGCAGCTCGTGGTAGCCCACGACCCTTGCCATATTGTCGAAGAGCTAGAGTTGTCCACTACAGATCCGGCCATCTCACCCATCTTCACCGACGCCCCCTTACCCTTGTTCCCTCCTTACTGGCAGGTTCTGGCAAGCAAAGGTCGCAGATTTCCTGGATCACAACAACCCTCTTTGTGCGCTTGACGACGTCGAGGTTGCGAGTTACTCCCCAGTGGCCGTCGAACGTGTTGTTTTGACTAAGGCCAGTGACGACTACATTACCTCCACCAAGAAATCTTCCTCGAAAAAGAAGAAGAAAAATAAGAAAAAGAATCAGCAAGCGGCTATGACCACACGGTCAGCAGCCAAGCTCAACCACCTCACCCACTCCCCCCAATCCAATGCTTAACATTCTCTCGTAGAACGTGAGAGGTATAGCTAACAAACTGACGATGAATATAATCCTCAGCCTAAAGAAAATTCACAAAATTGATATCCTTGTGATCATCGAACCCAAAATCCCTAAGAAGCGGATCACCGGCATCCAACTTCAACTTGGATTCGCGACCGCGCTGGCTGGCAGTCACGACATCTGGATTCTCGCCAGTGCCGGCATCAATTCAGACATGGTTCAGGACTCCAGCCAAGCCCTCTCCTTCTGGATGGAACACCCTCAACTTCGGAACAGAACCTTAATCTCTGCCGTCCACGGCAGTTGTGACTTCCAAGAGCGTAAACTCCTTTGGGATGACCTGCTTAACACCCACCTTGCCCTCCAGAACCTTTCGTGGTTGTGCTTAGGCGACTTCAACACCATCTCTTGCAGTACCAAGAAGTCCGGAGGGCGTCCGCCTCCACTTTCGGCCATGGACGACTTCAACAATTTCACCTTCAACGCACACCTCGCACACCTTCCTTTCTCCGGCAACGCTTTCACCTGGTGCAACATGCAGGAAGGCTCCCGGTGTCAATACTCCCGCCTCGACCGTGCCTTCATCAACAGCCACTGGGCTGACATAGGGCTCAACTCTAGCCTCTTCCACTTCAACACCACAGAATCAGATCACTCACCCCTTCTCATCGAGATCAACAGCAGCTCCCACCGCATCAAGAAACCTTTCCAATTCCTAAATTTCTGGAGACATCAGCCTTGCTTCAAATTCGAGGTAGCCTCAGCCTGGTTCTCAGTGAACAACGATAATCCGTTATATAGAGTTGCGGCCAGACTGCGAGCCACGAGTAAGGCCTTCTCTAGATGTAGTAAGGCAGCTTTTGGCAACATCTTTCAGGAGATCAAAAATATGGAGGATGATGCTTCCCCCTCCAAGATCTCTTACGTCGCTAACAGATCCCCCGAAGCGCGGACCACGCTCAACCTCGACAGAGCCATCCTCAAATCCAGGCTTAAAGTAGAAACGGAATTCTAGAAACAAAAAGTTAGACTAAAATGGGACAATGAAGGGGACCGCAACTCCAGCTTCTTCCACGCCTGCGTTAAAGGCCACAGACAACAGCTTAACCTTCATCGTATCTCCGACGACAACGGCAATCAGCTGACAGACCAGCAGATGATTTAAGAGGCCGTGGCCAACTTCTTCTCCAATCTCTTCACCAAAGAAGCGGTCGTCATGAACGAGGGAGTGCTGGCGGAGATCCCTAGCATCATCACCGATCACGAAAACAAACAGCTCATTTCCCTTCCTTCCGTCGCCGAGGTGCAGACCGCGGTATGGGACCTTGATGAGCACAGCGCCCCCGGACCCGATGGCTTCAGCGGAGTATTCTTCAGACAATGTTGGGACATCATCGGACCAGACTTTTTGAAGGCATCAGTTGCCTTCTTTCAAGGAGCCAGATACCCGAAATCGCTATCCAGGGCTAATCTCATTCTTATCCCTAAAAAAGACAACCCTGAAACCTTCAAAGACTTCTGCCCCATCAGTCTATGCAACTTTGCCAACAAAATCATCACAAAAATTATCGCTAATCGGATGACGGATCTCATGCCCAAAATTATCTCCGAAGAGCAGAGTGGTTTTGTGAAAGGGCGTAACATCGTGGACAACATCCTGCTCGCTCAAGAGATGGTCACTTGCATGAAATTCCTGGCTAGAGGGGGGAACATCGCCATCAAGCTGGACATGGAGAAAGCCTACGACCGCCTCGACTGGCAATTCATGATCTGGGTTTTCAGGGCTTTTGGCTTCTCTGAACTCTGGATTGACATCATCTTCAGGTCCATCAACAACTCCTGGTTCTCTACCGTAATCAACGGCCAGGCCGATGGCTTCTTCAACGCCAGCCGTGGCATCCGCTATATTCATCATCACTGCGGAGGCCCTTAGCAGAAACCTTAAGAACATGTCTAACACCCCGCAGTTCCATCACTTTCACACCACCACCGGCTGCCCCATCATTACCCACCTTTCTTACACTGACGATGTCCTCGTTTTTTCCTTTGGTGATATCGGCACCATTAAGGTTGTCCTTCAAACGCTGAACAGGTACACCAGATGTTCTGGGCAAAGAATCAACAACAACAAGAGCTTCATATACACCCATCACAAAACGGACAGGTCTCACTCCGCGACGCTCTCCAACTTGACTTCCTTTTCCACAGCATACCCACCTTTTACCTACTTAGGGTGCCCACTGGTCTTTGGCAAGGCCAACTCAGGTATCTTCGAGTACATGGTCAGCGCCATCAGGAAAAGGATCCAGGGCTGGCACAATGCTACCCTCTCGTCCGGAGGCAAACTGATTCTGATCAAGTATGTCCTATCCTCCATTCCTATATACACCCTGGCGGTCTGTAACCTCCCCCCAAAAAAAGGTTCTCGCTTCGCTTGAATCCCTCTTCACCAGCTTCTTCTGGGGTCACAACAAAGGCAAAGATAAACACCACTAGGCCAGCTGGACCACTATGGCTAAACCCACCTCTGAGGGCGGTCTCGGATTATGTAGATTGGAACACATTGTCACCGTCTGCTTCATGAAGCTATGGTGGAAGCTGCGCACAGACAATTGATTTTGGACTCGCTTCATGCAAGGAGATACTTCAGATACTCCCATCCTGGGACGGCCTCAGTCAACAGCCATACATCGGTATCCTGGAGACGTATTACCCAAGGCCATGAGCTTGCAGACCAGCTCATACACATCCAGCTGGGTAACGGCTACTCATCGATGAGCCACGATCGTTGGCTGGGTGGTCACCTCTGGCACCCCCTCGAGTCTCCACCACGGGAAGGCCAGATCCGCGAGCTTTGGGATCCTTTGTCCGGATGGATCTGGGATCGAATCACCACCTGGCTAGGTCCGGCGGCGGTCGCCCACCTCGCCACTATGAATCTCCGCCTCTCCGACACCCCGGACATCACCAGATGGTCCCCTAGCCGGGACGACCAGTTCTCTCTGTTCTCCGCCAGGTCTGTCATCCGCTGCATCGAAACCCCCTCACCCCTTATCGCTCCTTTCTGGCACGGATGCATCCCCATCAAATGTTTGATCCTGATCTGGAGAGCCCACTTCCGGAAGCTCCCCACCGACGACGCCATCGCCTCGTTTGGCTACAGCCTAGCTTCGAGTTGCCATTGCTGCACTTCCCCTCAAACCGAATCTGTTGGGCACATCCTCACCAATGGAGATCTGGACAAAAATATTTGGGTGACTCTAAGCAACAAGTTTAGGAAGGTCTCCCTCCATAGGGGCTTCAACGATCTCATGTCCAGCTGGGGCATTTCCCACGGACATCTGATCGTCGTAGCCGCAGAAATTTGGGTCCTATGGAAAAACAGGAACAAGTTCCGTTACGAGGGCCGGCATCTCCCACCTCCCCAACTGTACAGAGAAATCATCAGACAGATCCTTAAGATCCGAAGGCGCTGCACGCACTCCATGCCCAAGTTCTGGGAAACCCTAGATTAGTTTCTGTTTTCTTGTTTTTGTTTTGTCGGCTTGCCTAGCCGTTTCTTTTCTTTGGCCGGCGCTTGGCGCGCTTCCTGTATAGGCTTCGTCATTTTGCGCCTGATACATCAATAAAATTCCCCCTTCTCTTAATATATATATAATATATTTATATATTATATATATATATATATATGTCCGGCGCTCCTATCGTAAGTGGCGCGCTCCTAGCGTAAGTGGCAAGAGGGGGGCTCTCGGCAGGAGGACCCGGGATCGAGGCCCCCCCCCCCCCCACACACACACACAAGCCGGCTTGGTGGCAGTGGCCATGGGCTTGTGCGAGGATGACCGGACACCAAACAAAAAATAATAATAATAATAATAAATTTTATATATATTTTTTATTTTATTTTATTTATATATATATAGGTCCTATATACTTCTATATTTTTTATTATTCTTTTTTTTCTTGGATACATACAAACATCTACACAGGAAAAGGTATACACACAATAGTGTGTTCCCCCCTCCTCTTATTCTACTGCCCACACTTCACACATACAAATATATATATAATATATATATATATATATATATATATATATATATATATATATATATATGTCCGGCGCTCCCAGCGTAAGTGGCAAGAGGGGGGCTCTCGGCAGGGAGATCCGGGATCGAGCCCCCCCCTTCCCCCTCCCGCACAAGCCGGCTTGGTGGCAGTTGCCATAGGCTTGTGCGAGGATGACCGGACACCAAACAAAAAATAATAATAATAATAAATTATATATATATATATATTACTTTATTTTATTTATATATATATATATAGGTCCTATATACTTCTATATTTTTTTATTATTCTTTTTTTTTCTTGGATACATACAAACATCGACACAGGAAAAGGTATACACACAACAGTGTGTTCCTCCCTCCTCTCATTCTACTGCCCATACTTCACACATACACAACATTACTCTAACACACTCTATACCATCTATATATATATATATATATATATATATATATATATATATATATATATATATATATCAAACTCTTATAGTTATATCCCTATGTAGGTACACACCTATAACTATAGAATATATATATACACATATCAAATGATACCACACACATGTATAATCTACATATGTCTATCCACAAGACATACACACATAGGCCCAAACACAAACACTTGGGGTGCATCACCCCCGTATCGTACTAGTCTACGATACGTTTGTGATATAGCCAAGATGCCTATACCAAACGTTGTCCGAATTCTACCAAGTCACATAAGCAAGTCTAAAATATATAGATAAACATAATTAGAGCAATATAAGGCAAATGTCAAGTGTCTCGTGCAATTGGACATGTGCGCCACAAGTGTCGGAGGAGAAAAACTCCAAAATGATCCCGTGTCCTACCGTATCATGATACGACCTACACGTATCCAATTGTGGAAACGAACCTAGACACACACAACCAAATCTAAGCTAAATATATCTAATCAACCGAATGACAAACACTTGGAACACCATTCTCAGAATTTCCTTTAAAGTGGCACAAAACCTAATATAACTATTACATAGAGAGTCATTAAACTCTCAAACTTCTTCCTATGGGTAGTCTTAGTCCATGGGTTAATTCCTAAGGTTCAAATAGCACAAATAGAGTCTAAATTTAGAGGAAAATGTGATGTATACCTATTGGAAGATAGGTTCCCAGTTAAAAGCCAAATGGACATCGGACACGTAGCTCCTAGCAAATGGACTCCTCTTCTTGTTCTCCTAGTCTTTGAACTCCTAGGCTCCTTCTAGTGAAGAGAATGAAAGGGAGGGTAAGAGATTGAGTGAGATTTGAGAGGGAATGGTGGAGGAATGGCTCAATTTGGAGAAAAATACCAAAATAAGATAAAATGGGACAATGGAATAAAATGAAATGAATGAAGTCTCATCCCCAAGTGACCGGCCAATATAGCTAGGGTTACGCTAATCTACAATGTCAAAGTTGCCCTCTAAAAGTTGCCATGTGATCTAATTAAATGCATGGAAAGGTCTAAACCTATTTTGGTAAATAGTCTAATCCCTATTTTAATTAATTGATCATGACTAATGGGTCTAACTGGGCCTAATCCAATGAGTTGGTCCATGATTCATGTCATACTAATTGTTGGGCTCTAATTAGTGCCTAGTCTAATCGGTTCACTAACACAAGTCTAACTAATAGGGTAGCCACTAACCAATATAACTAACACAATATTAATAAATAAATATTCGTAATAATATAAATATGAAATGATAAAATTATCCATATTTGGAAAAGTGGTAGTGATAATTCTACCCCTTTAAAAAAATTTGTCCTTGAAATTTTGTACCTCACTCCTCTCTCTTGGTCAGCCATAACCTATTCATCAAAGCCATTGCTATGGTCAACCCAATAATCGTGATCCACGAAGGTCCTACCTAAAATCATACAACATAGAATTCTATAAAAATAACATGCATGGTTATAGTATTACTTGTCATGGTATTGCATTCTCAAATAGGATTTTCTACGAATTACACTAACCATACTATAACACATGGCAACTATAAGGTACTAAAGAACACTCAAATAAAGAGGAAAGGACAGAACAGAAACAACTAGATATACTAACCCATCACCAACAGCATCGGCCTCCTCGACCGTCATCATAAGTGCCCTGCCTGCTGGGGTGTCTTCCTATGCTGGTGCGGAATAATTTTTGGTGCCACCGGTGGCCTAGCTAGACTCCTTACCTACCTCTGATACTCACTCCAATTATTCTCTCACATCTATCTAACTAAAATACCTGATACCTAGGGTTATCCTTAATTTACTGGTACGTACCACTATGGATGCTATACTTTGACTTCTAAGTTATTATTTGTAGGATACCTTCCTAAATTTCTGACACTATCTATCACATGGCACTAGCTCATATGCTTGACACTCACGGGATACACGATCTTACTAAGGTACTCCAAGGATCTGGCCCATATTTATTATACCAACCACTAGGTTACTCATACCTTGAATACTTTTGGTACTAGAGGTGTTCTGCATCTGGACAATTACTCATTCCATCTTGGCATCCTAATATTAACCAATATACTTGTACTTAACAGTCGCTCTAGGATACTTACTCGTACATTGGCAATATAATCATGTATAACACTCTTTACCTTCCAAGGCACTGTATACTTGTCACTGCTATCATACAAGTGCCACTCTATCTATCCTGTAACTCATTGGTTCATAGTCATCCCCGCACTCTAATACACTAGTAGAAGATACCATAGTCTCTGAAACTAAATCTCATATAAGTTACTTCTCCACTCTCTGTTCGTAATACTTATACGCCAACACTCCTTGTTACTCTCTTACATGCCTCATCCTAACTTTGTCCTGATACTCCTAACTGATACTATTATCCATATAAATGCTTACTGACCTTATTCTGACATGCTATATATAGCATAAGCTATTCGTCTCAAAATTGATACACCTGAATACTAGCACTCTCTCGGCACCCCCTAGTGGCAGATATCAACTCACAACTATACATGTCATATGTGCTAAATATCCCAGAATACCAACTTGGCACTATCCCACTTACTGACACACTACTGTTATCTCTAATACTTAGACTCTGACTACATAATACTCATGAAACATCCACACTGCACTGCACTTCACTTTTACGCAATTTCTTTCTAAATCAATCCTTGATATTTTGGTTTCCTGATATTCATTTTATCAATCCTATTTAGATAATCCCTAAGATTCAATCATGTTTTGTTGGCCCATTGGCTAATGCTCACACCTGATTTTGATAATCAATGACAACTTTGGTTAATACGCAAAATATATGAACAGCTATAGGTTAAAAGAAATCAATAACGAAGAACATCTACAACATACTGCGTCTACATCCCACTGCTACAGAACATCGCATCGTCATCTAGAAGCAAATCTTATTGGAACCTAGATCGAGTCATTTTATATTTTCTTCTGTATTTTTAGTTTTATTTTAGTCTAGAAAATATAAATGTGAGATCGTTCAGGATTATAATGGCTTAGGTTATTCACAGTCCACATATCCAAATAAGCCTACCTACTTATCCCAAAAATCCAAAAATCTAAAAAGCCCAATACCTATGAAATTTGGCCCATACAAGGACCAAGTTCGGTCTGGGTATTTTGAATTTTTGTTCCCACCAAATCTTCATGCAATGTTTGAATGCGAGATTTATGCATCCGAACTTTGCCCGAACTCTGTCCGAGTTCGGTCTCCAAAAACACTATAAATAGAGAAGGATTTTCACATTTCTAAATCACTCATTCACTCTCTTCTCTATCTTTTCTGAAGTATTTTCAGCGATCTAAAGCTTTCACATCTAGCCTATAATACTCTTAGCCAAAGCCAGTATAGTTCTGTTTGATCTAGTGTTTTGGTTCAGAAGAGTTATATCAGAGGATATAATTCAAAAAATGTTCCAGTTTTTGGAATCAATTTGTTAGAGTCGGTCGTGCGCTCGTCACTAAGGCACGGTGTTGTAAAAAGACGACAAGCTCTCATTTAGCTTGTGAATAGTGGATTAATATCGAGCAAAAGTACTTGAGACTGGAGTAGTCCTCTCAGAGGGAGACTAGTATACATCGCTGTGTTCATTAAGTCTGATTCTCTGATCTCTTGTTTACTATATTTATTTACTGTCTTTTATATATACCATAATTTATAATTGCTAAATTTTTAAAGTGGTGATATTATTTCTGCTGTACGTACACACACTTTATTAACCCTCCTCTAGAGGTATTCAACGGTCCTAAAATTGGTATCAGAGCAGCTTATATTCAAATATAACACTTTAGAGAGTATATATGGCAGCTGTGAAATCTATATTCAACGGTGAAGGGCAATCCACAAATAGACCCCCACTATTTGATGGAACAAACTACACATATTAGAAAACACGAATGAGTTTCTTTCTTAAGTCTCTTGATTTTGATCTCTGGTCAATAGTGATAGACGATTATAAGAAACCGGCTAGAATTTTTGTTGATGGTGATCTAGTAGAAAAGCCACACAACAAATACACAGATCAAGAAAAGACAAAGGCTAGTTTAAATGCACGAGCCATCAATGCACTATTCTATGCAATTGACAAAACCGAGTTTAATCGTGTTTCTACCTGTACTACATCTCATGAAATTTGGAGACTTCTTGAGGTGACTCATGAAGGAACTTCCCAAGTGAAAGAATCCAAAATCAGTAGACTAACACCGAAGTATGAATCATTCAAGATAAAATCTGGCGAGTCAATTACACATATGTTTACTCTTTTTTTTATATTACTAATCATTTATAATTTCTTGGTAAGGATTACAGCAATCATGAGAAGATAAGAAAGATTCTACAGGCTCTAACCAAGAATTGAAACTCGAAGGCAACTGCGATCAAAGAAGGAAATGATCTCACCATGATGACTTTGGAGACACTTATGGGCAAACTGATGACTCATGAGCTGGACTTGCAAGAATTTAAAGAAGCAACCCCCAAGGAAAAGTCTATTACCTTCAAAGCACAAGCCAAAAGAGTCACATGTAATGACTCTGACGAAAAATTATCTAGTGGTGATGAGCAAGCCCTGCTAGTCAGAAAATTTAGAAAGTTCTTGAAGTTTGAAAGATCAAACCGACAGAAGAAGGACATCCACGAAAGCAACGAAGAAGAAATAATATACTTTGGATGTAAGAAGTCAGGGCATATAAAGAGGGACTGTCTATTGTCAAAGAAGAGCAGTCCATATGATCGATCAAGATCAAGCAGGAAAGCTACAACAGGTTAAAAGTATGTTAATACTAGCATATGGGACGAAAGTGAGGCCAGTGAATCAGAGGAAAAGGACAGACCTAGTAGCACTGCAAATGTCTGTCCGATGGCATTCGATAAGGTATCTACTAACCCTCTGTACGATGATTTTACTTTCGATGAGCTAGAAACTGCCTTTAGCGAACTACTTGATGAACACAGAAATATATTAGGCAAGTACAAACAATATCGCAAAGAGGTTAAGGCTTACACAACTGAAGTAGCTAGATTGTCTAATCTTGTTGATGATATAAAAGAGACATCTACTACCAGTAGCACGGATGAGACAGCCAAGCTTAAAGTAGACTATCATGAGGCTATCCTCGCCATTGAAAAGAAAGAAAAAGGCTATGTCAAAGTACAAGAGCTTTATGACATAGAAAATAAGAGACACTTAGTCACAGAGCAAAGACTCATTTATATGACTATCAAATATGAGGAGTCTTGTGCGATCTCTAAAAAGTAAAGATCAAGTTAGGCAAACAGGCCATCCCTGTTACACAGCCTAAGGTTAGTCCTAATGCTAATCATACATCTAAGAGAACTAAACCACAGAAAGCATGCAACCAACACGTTTCACACAATTATGCTTTCACTTGTAGGTTTCCAAAGAAGACACAAAATAATGTCAACACAGAAATAAAAAAAGCACATTTTCAAAACTTACTTGCACGTATTATGGTACTCATGGGCACAAATCACAGTATTATCAAACAAGGAAGCTTGTTGACAATCATATACTTGCTTGGATTCCTATAACTAATCAAAAAGGACCCTTGAAGAAATGGGTACCAAAGGATTCATCTACTCATTTTGTAAGTAGACTCTCAACCCTCTCATGCTAGAAGTAAATGTATTATCGATAGTGGATGTTCGCGGCAGATGACTGGTGATGCATTTTTATTCGTTACGCTATCGATGAAGAAAGAAGGATATGTTTCCTTCGGAAATAATTTAAGAGGTGATATAATTAGAAATGGTACTGTTGGTATGTCTCTCTATCTAGTAATAAAGGACGTCTATCTAGTCACATAGTTGAAATATAACCTATTGAGCATAAGTCATTTGGCAGATAATGGTTATGGCATTAACTTTGTGAAAGACAAATATTCAATCTATGATATGTCATCTGGTAATCCCATATATGAAGGGATTAGGGAAGAAAATATTTATGTTTTATTTTTAGAAAATATAAACAATGCAGGAAAGTGCCTAGTAGCCAATCAAGATGAAAGATGGCTATGGCACATGAGGCTAGGACATGCTAATATGGATACTATCTCGTGACTATGTACTAAAACGTTGGTAAAAGGACTCCCAGAAATTTACACTCAAGAGAGACATGATATGTGCTGACTGTGAAAAGAATAAAGCAACTAGTTCTTTGTTTAAATCCATTAATGATGTAAGTACTTCTAGACCCTTGTAGTTGATTCATATGGATATATTCGGTCCTAGTAAAGTCGCTAGTCTTGGCGATAAGCTCTACGCTTTTGTGATTGTTGATGATTTCTCTTATTGTACATGGATTTTCTTTTTATCAAACAAAAGTGATGCTATTTTTGAATTTTTGATATTTTGCAAAAAGGTACAAAACGAAAAAGGCTTCATGATTACTCGAATCTGAAGTAATCATGGTGGTGAATTCATAAAATATTGATTTCAAAAAGTTTTGTGATGATAGTAGATATTACTACGAGTTTTTTGTCCGAGAACTCTCCAACAGAATGGTGTTCTGGAGCGAAAGAATTGTACTCTAAGCGATGGCTAGAGTTATGCTGAATCGGCATAATCTTCTTAAGTATTTTGGGGTAGAAACTGTTAGTACAACCTGTCATATTTTAAATAGGGTGTTGATTCGACCTATCTCGAAGAAAACACCATATGACTTGTGGTTTGGAAGGATTCCAAACATTTCATATTTTAAATTTTTTGGATGTCGCTATTTTATCCTGAACACCAAGGACAACTTGGGTAAGTTTGACTCTAAGGCAGACGAAGGAATATTTTTCGGGTATGCTGCCAAGAGTAAGGGATATAGGATTTTTAATAAAAGATCTATGATTGTTGAAGAGTCAATTAACGTTACTTTTGATGAGCTCAATAGCCATAGATCTAGCGACAGTGAAGATGAAGAGATGCAGAACAAATCCAAGACACCAGAAGATATTGCTACCAACGAGAGCTATCTAGAAAGTCTACCGAAGAGAATAAAGTTCATGTCAGACCATCCAGAGACACTCGTCATTGGTGATGTATCCAAAGGTGTAAGTACATGTTCTTCTACCAGAGATATTAATGTAGCAGCAAATGTAGCTTTTATTTCTCAAGTAGAACTTAAGACTATAGCAGATGCTTTTAATGATGAATTTTGGATTGATGCCATGCAAGAGGAATATAATCAATTTAAGAAAAACTAAGTTTGGGAACTTGTTCCTGAACCTATTGGTCAATCGATAATTGGTACCAAATGGGTGTTCCGAAATAAACTAAGTGAGGATGGGCATGTTCTACGCAACAAAGCACGTCTAGTGGCACAAGGTTATAATCAAGAAGACGGTACTGATTATGAAAAGACATGCTCATGTTGCTAGACTAGAAGCCATTCACATGTTTTATGCTTTTGCATGTTTTCACAATTTCAAACTTTTTAAATGGACGTAAAAAGTGTATTTTTAAATGGATTTTTAAAAGAAGAAGTTTTTGTGAAACAGTCCTCTGGTTTTGAAGATTTTCAAAAACCCGATCACGTCTTCAAACTTAGGAAAGCACTCTATGGACTCAAACAAGCATCTCATGCTTGGTATGAACGCCTAAGTACTTTCTTATTTGAAAATAGATTTTCAAAAGGAAGAGTTGATACAACATTATTTATTAAGTCTTCAGATGATAGTATTCTTCTTGTGCAAATTTATGTAGATGACATCATTTTCGGTTCTACTAATGAAAAACTTTGTCAAGAATTTTCTAAGTGTATGCAGAGTGAGTTTGAGATGAGTATTGTAGCTACCATTTTTCTAGAAAAGGGGTATTTTTGACTTTTCCTATTTTTTGTTATTATGGTGAATTGAGATAATATTTTTAATGATAAATTTATTTTACAAATTAGTCATTATATTTTTGGACTAACTATCTATCATATTGGATATATTGCATATGCTTTTATTGAATATGATTAGTGGTTACCCATCAGTTAGAATAGTTGTTAAGTGACCCTAGTGAACCTAATTAATGAGACTAGACAAGTATAAAATCCTATTTTTGTTAGACTCTAATTAGACCTAGTTAGCTAACAAGATTAAATGAAATATAGGCTAAACACCTAATTAGGAAGAATGGCTTATTTTCTAAACTTTTCATGACACATAGAGGGACCTTATGGACATTTTATACTAGCCCAAAACCCTAAACCTACCTATTTTGGACAGCCAACACATTCCCCCTAGCCTATAAGAAGAATAACTTCTTCTTCTTCCTCTTTCCTTTTGAAACCCTAACCCTAATTTAGAAGTTCTTCCCCAAATTGTTCCTGTTACTACCAAAATCCTAGATAGGGTTATTTTTTAAAATTTATATTATTTATATTGCTTGAGTATTATTGAATTAAATATCGTGAAGGTTTTATTTATTGTTAGTTTAGCCTATTAATTGAACCTTAACTTGTGAAGCCAATTAGACTAGTCATGACCACTTGAGCCCATAACCTAAGATGATCACAACTAGCCTCATTTAAGTCATGTTAGGCTTGATTTAGACTAGAAATTAATCCCCCACTTAGAGCTAATCTAACCTTTTAATTAGAGGAGTGTTCATGATGACTTGAGAGGGCAAAATAGACATTTTAGAGGGGATTTTATGGCTCACATGTTGGCTGGTAATAATAAGCTATTAAACCATCTTCTTCTTCATTTGGAAGCCTCAATAAACCCTAAAAGAGACCCACTTCAAAATCTTTCCATTTCCATGGATTCCCACCATTAAAACCCTCTCAAATTCTACCAAAACCTTCCCAAACCTTCAATCCACAAGGCTAGGAGCTTAGAGACCAAGGAGCTCGTGGGGAGGAGTCCAAAGGAGGAGGAATTTGTGTCCAACTTGAAACAAGAGCATCCATAGAAGATTATATTGGGAAATCAACAACCCAATAGGTAAAACCCTTGCATTTTGATAGTTTTGACTCCTTCTTCATGTATGACACATGTAGGAACACCCACATTGGTTAGGGGTACCCTTGGGGAGATGAGCAAGGCTCTAGACCTCATTTTTGTGTATTTTATTTAGGATTTTTGTGCCATCCTTGGAGAAATTCGAGGAGAGCCCCCCAAGTGTTTGATAAAATGCCTAATAGACTATTCTTGGCTTTGTATTCAGTTTTTTGTGCCATGTTTGGCTAGATTATTCATTTACTAGGAATTTAGATTGATTTTCTGGCTATTCTCTCTAATATATACATACGTGTGTGTGTGTGTGTGTGTGTGTGTGTGTGTGTGTGTGTGTGTGTGTGTGTGTGTGTGTGTGTGTGTGTTTGTGTGTGTGTGTGTGTGTGTGTGTGTGTGTGTTATATTGATACCTATATGTATCTATATGGGTTGTATTGGGTTTTGAGTTATTCATAATGAAATAAAAAACTGATGATTTTTTTGACTCTATTACTTATTATGTATCTGTTTGAGACACAAGCAATAGATAAAGGTGCAGAAATACATTCAGAGGTCCTGGACGTAACATATTTCTTGAAAATAGCATTACTTATTATATTTGTTAGAGGTAATGGGGACGTAATAGAATATAACTTGATGTGATATTATTTTTGGGACGACGTTATCAGAGGTAAAGTGGACGTGACATATCGTTGACACAGACAATAGAATTCAGAGGTAAATGTGGACGTGAATTCTTATATCTGTTGATTATTCTTTGTCCAACTGGGGTTCAAGAATAAGATATTTTTAAACGACAGGGTTTCAAAAGATGATGTTGTGATGATATGTTATGGTGGATGTTATAGGTTCATCTTTTGAGGATGTATCATAAGATCTGGGTTAGACTCTGCTGGAAAATTTTGAGGACTTATTAGCTATGGATTTACTCACGAGATAATGAATAAAATATAATAATTCGAAGATTTTGAATGTAGAATATTTTGCAAGAAAATATAATACATGCTTTTAAACATTGTATTTCTTTTAGAAATTTGTCGTTGATAGGCATCATAGCTATTCGACCATCCATCCCGGTTAACTGGTAAGGTCCGTTAGAGAAGACATTGCTTATGACATTGGGACCCTCCCACTTTGGCTTGAACTTGCCCTTGTTCATATGCGGCATAGTCATAGGACGTCTGACGGTAAGGACTAGTTCACCCTTTTTAAAGACCCATACTTTGACTTTATGGTTGAAAGCTTTCGAAATGCGGGCTTGATATAGCTCAATGTGCTATTAAGCTAGTAAACATTTTTTATCGAGCACTTTAAGTTCTTGAAGTCGAAGGCGATCATTATTTTCCAAAGTTAATTCGTTGGTGATAGCTATTCTCATAGATGGAATTTGAATCTCCAATGGTAAAATAGCTAAACATCCGTACACTAGAGAGAAGGGTATCCAACCAGTCGAGGTACATTTAGTAGTTCAGTATGCCCATAGACATTCTCCAAGCTTTTAACTCCAAGTGCGTTTATTAGCAGAAACGAATTTCTTGAGAAGCTTGATGATCGTTTTATTAAATGCTTCGGCTAAACCGTTGGCCGCGGGATTATAAGTTGTAGAAGCAATATTGTTGATTCGAGTGTCATTACAAAATCGAGTAAATACTTGACTTACAAACTGAGGTTCGTTGTCATGAATGATTCTTTGAGGAATGCCGAATCGATAGATCACATGGTGCTTGATGAAGCTGATGACATTGTTTGTCTTGACTTCTATGAGGGGAATAGCTTCCGCCCATTTTGAGAAATAATTGGTTATAGCCAAGATGAACCGATGTCTTCGGGATGATGGTGGATTGATAGGACCAATGACATCCATGTCCCAAGCTTCAAAGGGCCAAGATGCTGCAGTTGGATGCAAGAATTCTGACGGTTGGTGGAAGAAACCTGCATAGATTTGACATGCTTTGCATTTTCTTTATACTCAATTGCATCTACCACCATAGTGGGCCAGTAGTATCCCATGCGTCTAATACAGTCTTGTAGATTAGGACCAGGCTGATGTGCACCACAGACACCATCATGAGCTTCACGTAATATCCATTTTGCTTTATCACCCGCAAGACAGTATAGAAGCATATAATCAAAAGATCGACGGTAAAGTATCTTAGACGAGTGATTATAATAGAATCGGAATGACTGACGATGAATTATTGTTGCTTCTTTAGGGTCTTCTGGTAAGATGTCATGTACTGCAAAGTTGATGAAAGGAGTCCTCCAATCTTCCCTAGTAGAACAAATTTTGACCATATCACTGAATTCAATATTCAAATTATTCTCGACACAGAATAATTCTCGATTAGCGATAACGATTAATTGTTGCCCTTTCATAGGAACAACTTGTACTGCTGCTAGATTAGCGAGTGCATCGACTTCCATATCGCATGCTCGGTGTACGTGTTCGATAAAGAAACCTTTGAATGATATAGCAATTTTAACTGCTGCTTCTTGGTAGGGGATGAGATCTTGGTGACTGACCTCATACATACCTCTAACCTGATTGACAATCAGTTTAGAGTCTCCGTATACTTCAAGATAGTCGATATCTAGCTGTTTAGCTAACTGGAGACCGAAGAGCAAGGCGTTGTATTCAGCAACATCGTTGGAACATAACTCGTCTAGAGAATAGGCTCTCTGAATGACTATCCCTTCTGGGGATACGAGAAAAATTCTTACTCCAGTGATGATGATACCGTTAGGTCCAATTTTAGATGCACTATTAAAGAATAGACGCCAAGCAAGTATTCCCCCTGAAGTCGTGTTAGACTCTAAAGTTTCATCGGGAATCTTGTCATAGTGTTTTGAAATTTCGAGAATTGGATGAGCAGCCAAGAAGTCAGTTAGGACTTGACCCTTGATAGACTTCTGCCGGATATAGAGCATATCATACTGCACTAACAGCATTGCCCAGGTACCAAGCCTAGAATTGAGTGTACTAAGCTTTTTCATCAAGACTCGCAGAGGATTAACTCTGGAGATAACATGGACGGCTTGGCCCGTGATGTAATGACGTATCTTCTGGACAACGAACATCAAGGCTAAGCATTCTTTTTCTACTGGACTATATCAGTGTTCACTATCGATCATTGTGCGGCTGAGGTAGTAAATTGCTTGCTCATGGCCTTCATTATTTTTCTGGGCTAAAAGGACACCAAGAGAATGATCCATTGCTCGAACGTACATCAGGAAGTGTATTCATGTGATTCGAGGAACTAGAACTGGAGGGTTCATCAAGTACCGCCTAATGTCCTCAAATACTTGCTGACATTTATTAGTCCAAATGAAAGATACACCTTTCTTCATTAATTGAGTGAACAGTCTGCAGCGTCCAGAGAGATTTGAGATGAATCTCCTGATATACGTAAGTCATCCTTGGAATCCTCGTAGATTCTTTTGGTTGCGTGGAGGACGCATCTCTTGAATGACTTTGACTTTATCGGGGTCAACGTGTATACCCTTAGAGGTAATAACAAATACAAGAAATTTACCACTAGAGATGCCCAGGAATGACTTGGTGGGGTTCATCTTGAGTTGATGTTGACGCATTTGATCAAAGATAGTCTTCAGGTCTTGGATGTGATCTTTCTTTAAACGACTCTTGACAGCAATATTGTTGACATAACATTCGACTATTTTCCATAAATATTAACAAAAAATAGTACTCATGGCCCACTGATAGGTGGCACCAGCGTTCTTGAGACCAAACGGCATGATTGTATATCAGTTTACTTCGAGAGGAGTACGGAAGGACGTATACTTTTTGTCTTCAGGATTCATCTTGATCTGATTATAACCAGAGAATCCGTCCATGAAAGACATTAGATCGAATCCGTAGGTATTGTCGATCATAACATCGGTGATTGGGAGAGAAAACTCGTCTTTGGGACTATCCGTGTTAAGGTCTCTGAAGTCGATGCAAACTTGAACTTTTCCTATTTTCTTCATAACCGGCACGATATTAGCCACCCAATTGGGATGTTGTTTCTTCCTAATAAAGCCGCATGCGATGAGCTTCTTGACTTCAGCTTCTATAGCGTCCATCATATTATGTCACAATCGTCGTTGTTGCTATTTAACAGGCTTAGCATTTGGCAAAATATTGAGCTTATGAGTAGCGATCTGAGGATCTAGTCCCAGCATATCTTCATAGCTCCAGGCGAACATGTCAATGTACTCTTTAATGAGCTAGATCAGTTCTTATTTGTCTGTCTCAGGGAGGCTTTTACTGATGAAGATAGGCCTTGGAGAAGCTTCGTCTTCAATGTCGACTTGGATCAATTCATCCTCGGTGGGTGGTTCACGTTGTTCGAAGCAAAGTTTCTATATCCATTATTTGTGCCCAAGGCTCGTTCTTATAAGCCTGGATAAAGTCATCATCGTCCTCTGGAAATTCAGTTATCACCATATAATGGATAAAGTCAGTCGATGGACATCCCTATGCTGGTGTCTGAGTCTCGTAGGAGGAATCGAAGGAGTGAGATCGTATCTCTTCGTCTGACTCAGATCTATCTGGGGTTATGATCGGCATAGTATAGCCTAACTTATGTTTAGTTGTATTATAATATTTTGATGACCTTCCTTTCGGGGCGGGTAGTCGAATAGGAATTCGTCTACCTTTACCTCCATTAAGTCTAGACCTAAAATTGTAATCCATTTTTTGAATAATGTTTTGGATTGTTGACTATAACTACATAGTTGTATTCTTCCACAATCGTTATTTTCAGAATCACTGTCGAGTATAGCACTTTAGTTACGTTCTCTATTGAATTTCTAAGTAACGCTATGTATAAAAATTGACATCGATATACTGTGAAGGAGACATTGCTTATTAATATTTTTTTCTGCTTCAACAGTTACAACAGCATTTTCAACCTTGGCTGAAGACATCACCAAGTCGATAATAAGAGGAGGAGGAGAAAGAGAAGTAGTAGGCTTATTACGACGAAGGTTGATAACAAGAGGCTCAGAAGAGGTGAGCTCCCTTTGCTCCACTTTTTCAGTAGGAGGGGCAAGATTAATAGTCAGCATTTGAGAGGATAAAGGACGAGAAGTGCGTCCATTAATTGGGATCACCATGACATCGTCTGGATCGTCATTTTGGTCTTCCTACTTGTCCATAGCTAACACGACCTTCATGTGTTCTTTTTTGTACATCCTGGAATCTGTATAATAGGCTTCGACGCCTCGGAAAGGATTAAGGTCAACAACTTCTTTCTTGATCTCTCCGTTGTCGTCCACGTACTTAAAGCACTGGTGGAGGGTGGACGACACAATATTATGCTCACACAACCACGGCCTTTCTAACAATATATTATAGGAGACGTGACAGTCAATTACATAGTAGGTGACTTTTGTACGGAGATTGCCGATTTGGACTCTCAAGCAAATCTTTCCTAGTGGTTTACTCTTCCCAGAATTGAATTCGAGAATAGTTATAACCATCATTGATAGGCTATGGACTGAAATCTTCAAAAAATCCAGCAGAGTTTTCGGGATTATGATGAGTGTATATCCGGGTCAACAAGAATGCGATCTACCCTCATTGTGTCGACATACCCAGTAAAGTAAAGAGGTCGGTCATGTCGATTGTCTTCCAGCAGCATATCATCCTGTATAAAGGTGATATTTGGAATTATCTCCATCACACTATGACATTGAAGGCAGGATACAGGTTCTTCATCCGACTTCTTAAGATGTGCAAGACAAACGTCGGCCTGCATCACGGCTTCCCTTAACATTTCTCGCGTCTCCTTCGAAAGACGAAGGAGTTCAAAGATTGATAACATTGTTGGTGTATTGGCTAGTTGAGCTAATATGTCAAAGTTATACGACTTTTGAAGACTTCGCAGGGGAGTCTTTTTTAGGTTCTTGTCGAAACGAACCTGTTGTTTGCCTTTATCAACTGTTGTCGGCTTGGAAGGACCCGAATCAGCTGGTGGAGCTGATGTTGGAAGAGAATTAGAAGCAGAAAGAGGAGTGACAACTTCATTCACTTGCCCTTTTGCATAGTCTCTAAGATAGAGTCTTCCGGATCTGGTACCGACCAAGACTTCTTCTTCTGAACCAGGTGAGAGAGAAACTATACTACAGGTCTTCGCTCGTGTCGTGCCTTTAGAAGGCTTCTTTCTTTGATGAGGTAACATATAATCTATCCCGAATCCCAAGCCGATACGAGATTTGTTGTCTTGAAGTTGCAGAGATAGAGGTATCGGAGACCCCTTTCCATTGTTCAAACCTGGTACTTTTTGAAAGTCATATCCCATCTTTGGCATCAGCTCACGAGATTGCTGACTGTACAAATGGAATTCTGGTTGATAGTGGACTTTTGACATCGGTGAAGCACTCTCTAAAGTGGAAGGCGTGGATCCTGCTAGAATGAAAGTAGCCTTCAAGGGGGGAACACGACCATCAAGTGAGGGGTGCTCACTCGAAGTCATGTTGCATGATTTTTACTTGGCCGACATCTTTGATTTTGATAGAAGAGACAAAAGTCTTCTGCTCGAAGTCGACGACTAAGTCTGGATAAACCCATATGATTTCGCCTTTAGCTGTTGAACCGTCGTTTTGTGTCGGCGGGAGGTTGACAATCTCTATAGTTGTTTTTGGTATCGGGAGGACACCGTCAGAAACTAGTTGAGCAGGGAAGTCTCCGAATTGTAGAGAGACGATGTTGGCGGTCACCATCTTTTCGTCCCTTTGGAGAGTGATTGCCTTGGCATTAATTAGCTCTTAGATATTTCCTTTGAGTACGGAGCATATTCTGGTTGGATGACCCAGAAACCTGTGATACATATAATACTTAGGTTGTCAGTTTCACCTACTTCGTCTGGTCGCTTGATCTCAGGAAGTTGAAGCTTATTG